>JADKXX010002412.1:0-428293 GCA_017310255.1 Butorides virescens | reverse complement strand
AGGGTCTTCTGGGCTGGAGGGTCTTCTGGGCTGGAGGGTCTTCTGGGTCAGTATCTTGTTGAAAATCTGCAAGATATTTCTTCATGTGTTCAGAATTTAGATCCAAAGTTGCCCCTGACACACAATATTTGACAAATGCTGCTAAGTGCTAGATAAAATAAATATTTAATGGCTTGACAAGTAGGGGTTTTTTTAAAAGTTTCTGTATTTTGTATTACTATGATTTCAAACATATGTGGTTATAAGCTTATCAGATTTCTAAAAATGAACTTTCTATAAAAATCACACTGGGCCCCTCAGCTGTGTTTTCCTCTATTATTTATAGACAAATTGAAAACAAATGGTCTTCTCTTTCAAAAACAAAAAAGCACAATGAAATGGAAACAGCTGTCAGAATGTGCTTTTCCTCCCAAAGTCATCTGCAATACAAAGTAAATCAGAGATTATTTCCTTTAATCTGAAGTACATTGCCATTTAACGGTGGTTTCAGTGGCAATTCAAGCAGAAGCTGAAGGGAAAAGTGTCAAGACTGTTGCAATGGGATGCAAAGGGTGGTCTGTTTAAAAATAAGTCCCAACTAAACGCTTTGCACAAAATGAAGGATTTATCCTTTTTTTTTTTTTTTTTTTTTTCCTTTTCTGCAGCTGGGATTTGTTTCTGGATAGCTGTAACTGTTGCTTTGGATTTTGGGCAAGAACATGCAGCCCAAGCAAGTAGGAGGCAAAAAAATTTGTTGCCCAAACCCTGTTCAGGGTGACTTAGGCTCATTCCTTCCTTATCCCCTTTCTCTGCAAGCACTGGAACGGGCTGCCCAGGGAAGTGTTTGAGTCCCCATCCCTGGAGGTATTTAAAAGATGTGTAGCTGTGGTGCTTAGGAACATGGTTTAGTGGTGGAATGTCAGGGTTAGGTTAATGGTTGGACTTGATGATCTTAAAGGTCTTTTCCAACATAAACGATTCCATGATTCTATAAACAAAATGCACCCGCTGTACTCAAATGAGAAATTATTCACCTTAGGAGCAAAAAGTTGAGGTTTTGACTCCCAAATGGGACCTGTATCCCATAAAACATATCTGGGAAAGGATTTGGAGCTCAGAGGGGACAAAAGTGTTAACGTAATACTTGATACACAAACAACACAGCGCTGAGACCAGCGCTGGAGTGCAGCACACCCTCTGCCTGCCTGTGCTTTTAAGAGGATGTTGAAAGACTGAAGAGTCCAGAAAGCTTGAGAACTGGCTTAAAGGCTCGAGTTTTGCGTGGAGAGAAAGAGATCAAGAATTCAATCTATTTAGCTTATCGCAAAAAAGGTTGAGGAGTGACTTGATTACAGTGCTTAAGCACCTCTATGGAGAGGAAATACGTACTGAAGGCCTCTCTGATTTAGCAGGGTAAGTCACAAGACTGAACTTGAAACCAGAAAACTTGAAGAGTTAGGCATGTTTCTAGCAGTGAGGTTTGATGACCTCTATAATAAACTACTAAGCAAAGCGATAAATTCCCCAGCTCTTGATTTATTTGGATCAGGACTGCGGGCCTACTTGAAAGAGATGCTTAAACCAAACACGAGCCGCTGGCATGAGCGAAGAGGTAACTGCGATCAAATGGCCTCTTGCACAGACCGTGGGATCTTAGGTGATGAAACAGTTCCATTTAGCTTTAAACTTCATGAATTTATGAAATAAAGTGATTCTCTTGCTGGAGTCATCTGTTCCGGTAATGGATATCAGCTTGAGCCTGCCGAGCAGATCACCTGCACACAGAACAGGTCCATAGAGCAAACTGTGACATCATCCTTAGAAATAACGACACGGCAAGGGCAAGTGTTCCGTAACTCCCTGCTGTATGACAAGACCACTGTAATTCTTCCAGGTTTAGGTCCTGTTGGAAAAGATCCGGTCTGAGCTTTTATTTTTACCCTGACTCCGAACTCAGATGTTCAAACTTCTGTTAGCAAACAAAGCCATCTTTCATTTGAATGCATGTATAGAAAAGGAAACTGCTAGTTCTTATTATAGTTATCTTTTATGAAATAAGTGTACAAACTTTTATAAAATAAGCATACATATAAAATTCCTGGTACCAGATGAAATAATTTGCTTGAGTTACTAGAGCATCTGTCTGCCTCTAGACAACCTTCCCTGAGCCTGCTAAGAACAGCAACTGTCCGCGAGTTAGTAAAAGGTTGTAGAATAGCGTTTACGGAGGGAGGGGCAAGAAATCAAGATGATGAATGAATGCTTTGATAGTGGAGAACGTTTTTAAATTTCTAAAAGCTGAAAAAAGGGCAACAGGAAAAAAAAAATCCACCCTATAAACTTTGATTTTAAACAAAAGGGTGCGTTGCTTGCAAGACGTCTCTATTTCTGTGTTACAGAGGCTTCAGGAAGGGCCGACTGAAAGCCTCCTGCCAGATCGATTGCCTTTTGTGTGCTTCAGTCTCCCCAGTTATCCGGTTGCTTCTCTGGTGTCCAGCTCTTCATCCCATGTCCCAAGTGGCACTGTGCAGCCACCGTACCTAATCGATAGAAGTCCAGTAGCTGTATGCAGGCAGGTGACTGTAGGAAGAACTCTGCCATCCTCTGATGTTGTTGTTATTTTTAAAAATATTTATTTTAGGTGGCCATTGACTTTTTTGACTGTTTCATGTAGGACCTGTCCCACTCCTGAGACATTCTGGTTTAGTTTTTCAGTAGCAGAGAATCTGCAGCTCTTATTTGACCTAATATCCAAGCTGTCTCAGAGTTGGGGCATCCCTCAGTGGAATCAGATCAGCGGTGTTTTCACAGTGCCTTAGTGAAGTGTTGGCGGTGTGGTCTCCTGGTTCTTCCTTCTTTTCATATGGTGCTGAACAGAATAAGCTTGCGGCCTAAAAGTGTAATCTCCAGCTACTAAATAACATGCAATAGTTATATGTGATACTATATATGACTTGGTATTTTAGAGACAGAGGAAGTTGAGTAAGGGTGATGAAGGATCTTCAAGCTAATAAATACTTTGGAATTAGTATGTGTAATCATAGGTGCAAGGTACTGCAAAACTGTTGCCTGAAGAACATTCACCATGCTCTGAAACACTGTACCATTAGAGACAGGCTTATGGATAAAAGGAACTATTGTTCTGATAATGTTTGGCAAACCCTGTTTTCCTTACAAGAAAAATGAATCAAAATTAGAATTCAAGTGTTTCAACTCCTTGAGTGTGCATGGGCCCAGATATGTATTTATGAGGTTTTTACCTACTTATTTTGGTGTATATGTGTATTGCATCTATGTTCTTTTAGCTACAGAAGTACTTATTTCACTTTTTATTACCTGTTAGAATGATAAAGTGAAAAAGAGGTTTGAAATCTTTGCGTGGGGCCAAAATCTCTGTACTTCTCTAGAAGAAAGATTGCATCTTTAATTGAATTAAGCAAATCCTCTTTATCCTTTTTTTGCTTTCTCTAGTCTTAAATATGACTATTATTTTGCAGCCACCTTTGTGCATCATGTTTTAGAAGCCTTAAAATATTGTGTTCAGAACTAGTATCTCTTAACCAGAGAAGGTGTTTTGCCATCCCTTCTGTTTTGTTTTTGAATCTTGCCAGCAAAAACATATAGTTAATGGCGATGACTGAAGAAAAATATCCATTAGAGCAGCGCTACTGTGTGGTATACCCTCTGTAGCCATTACTTTCAGAAATCACTTCGTTTAGGGCACTTCCCTGTGACTTTTCTCTCAAACACACCCTATTAACAATGCACTTTGTCTCCAACTGTATTGCAGCTGATGATAAACAGATGGATCTTGGTCACTGAATGAATATGAGAAAGCTGTTGGAGCATGGTATGGTTCGTATTCCCATCCAGCTGCCTCGGGCTTCTCTTGAAACCCTGCTGAACAGTGAAGGCTTCTAATTAGGTTTGAGGGCGAGGGTCTCCTTCTGGCCATACATCACTTTCTTAGGCAGGGTTTCCTCAGAATTTGCAAGAGGGAAGATGCACGATGCTGGCAAAACAGCATCTTTTTCAGAATGACCTGAAAAAATGGGGTTTGTGTGAAAGTTGGTTCTTTAGGGGGGAGGGTGGGGAAGAGGGAGAAGTGGAAAAAGAGGGGAAAAAAGACAGTGAAAATTGCCGACATATCCCATAAACAGCTCCTGGCATGCTGATCGGATTGAAATGATGTTGTGAGTCACTGGAGACATAAACCAATATAACAGAGTGCAGCACAGTGTGGACATGTGCAACATCGCTTGTGTGCCATTAAGTGATGATCTCTGGTTGTTTGAATTGCGTCTTGGGGTTTTTTTTAAGGGTCATTTGCTTTCGTGCTAAAACTTCCCTTTGTGGCAAAGAGGTCTAACGCTCTATGTAGTGCCACTGTGGGCACAAGAATCTACCTGTGTGAAATTAAGTGGTCTGATGTGATGAAGTCCACTGAAATCAGCAGGAAAAACATTTCCACTTGGCTGATGTCTTGTGTGGCTGGAATGGAGCCAAGGCGCTGTCTAAGTGTGCCAAAGCATCAGTCAGCCTCTCAGAGATGTTTTTGTCCCCAGTTCTTAGAAAACAATGACAATAGCAAAGATATTGGGTATTGAGATAATAGAAAATGGAGTCAGACGGCTACATTTTGGTGACCCTTTGCTGCTTTATGTATGAAGCGCATACCATCACCTCACCCAGGCCTCTCACAGCCAGAGGGAAGGCAAGGCCAGAGGAAGACATGATAGTTTTTTCTTTCTTTTTCATTTATTTTTTTCCTAGTGGATGTATGGTTCATCTGGTACTTGGGACCCAGCCTATAGACACTGTCTTTTTAAATTTACTCGTGATCCAAGGCTTGAGATGCGCTGTAAAACTGGATCTTGCGGTCACACGGGGTGCCCGTGCGCCTCAGGCACGAATACAGCTGAAAGGATCGGCACAGAGCGGGATAGGCACGGTGAGGTGCACAGTGGCACCGAATGAATAAACCGTAGATAGGAAGAAATTACAGCAGAAACCCCTTTCCCTCCCGCCGCCTCTCTTGGCCGGGCCAGGGAGGGCGGTGGTTGTGGGCACTGCCGGCTGCGGCGCCATTTGCATCTGAATGTGGGGAGGGCGAGGTGGAGGACAGGAAATGGCGGCGGGGGGGGGGTGGGGCATGGCAGCGGTGCCTCCTTCCCGCCAACGAGGTCCCTCACGAGCCCCCTCGGCCTGAGGTACCCCAGACAGGGCCAGATGGTACTGAACCCCTTTGTTTAAAATGTATGGAAATAGACTTTTCTCAGCAGCCTGCACCCCTGGGACCCGGCTGGGAGCAATTCAGTGGCTGCCATGAGCCACGAAAAGCCCTGTGTGCTTGGCTGCAGCTTTGTCTCTCCTGCCACGAAGGCGCAGGTGGTGGTCCCGTGCATCTGGCTGAAGGCCAGAGAGAGCTGAGGCGATGTGGGGAGCCTTTCTGGCTGGCCCCATGGGAAGGTTGGTGCCCTGGGCCTGGCCTGTGTGTTTCTAGCTGGGTGATGTGACCGAGGGCTTGGCTGTCGTTGCTTTGTGGCGAATTGAGAAGGTTTTATACCTGCCTTGTGGCTGGAGCCTTTCTTACACTCGCAAGGTTGTGCCCCGCTGCAGGTTGGGATCGTTTCTGCTCCCAACCGTGCTGGTAACCCTGACAGAAAATAAACCCCACGTTTGGGGACACATCCCGCAATTCAGCCTGAAACGGGGTCAGTCCACTTGTCAGCAAGTGACCCATTTTCCCAGCTGCTGCCGAGCGGGCTTAGCCCTGAGGTTTGAGCTGTGTCCCTTCCCCCCTGAAAGTATTGATGTGTGAAAAGAAAATAGGAGCTTTAGCGAAGCTGTGTTTAGCAGGGGAATCTTGTATCTTGGTCAATAATATTTGAAAACCAAAAGGAGGATGCTAAAAAGTCACTGTAAAATCACAAAATCAAGTCCTGGAGTAAGCCTGTGCTTTTCCAGCATTTTTGCTCTCTGTAGGGACCATTGCAGTTTAGATAGATTAGATTTAGAGGACCATTTTTAAAATAGTCAAGACTGGTTCTAGGGGAGGGGGGGGGTGGTGAGCAGCTGTTTAAAACGAGGATCTCATAATGCCTGTGAAAATCGGATGTTTGGTCTGTTTTGGCTTTACCTTATCTGGATTGTAGATTTGATAGAGACTTGGATATATTTGTGCATTAAGGACTTCCATCTCGACAAAACGTGTTGATGCTGCATATGGGAAGGAGGACCTGTTGTTTCCATGTAGCTTTTTTTCCCTTTCTCTTCCATATCCTATTGTGCTCCCAAACAGGCCCCAGACTATCATTTGTGTGCTGCTTTCACCAGTGTCTTCTGAGCTGTTTTTGGAAAGTCACAGAAAAACCTTAAGATATTTTTCTCACCTTGAGGATGGTATGCTTCCAATATACGGGTTGGGACTGAACGTTTTCAAAGACAGGCTAAATAGAGCATATATTTCTACTAAACCATTAGAAATAACTTTAAAAGGCTTCTTGGGGTATATTTTGTGTATGAGTTCAAATAATTTGCACTACGTTAGCATTTTAGAAGTGGGCTCCTAAAATAATTGAGCATCTTTTTTTATTTCAAAGGTGTGACATATCTGTTATTTAATCTTTCCCCTTACTAATGGCAAGTATTAATCTATATATAAAATAAAAACATATCGGTATATTTATAGAACATATAAAAATATAACTAGATATACAACATATATTTTATTATATATTATTTATATTTAAATGTTTATATACATAGAAAATATATCGATATATACAAATTTCATATGCATCTCCCAGTTTGTTCCTCTTTCTTACATAACTACTTTTACATTATGCTCTTGTGTGTTACGGTAATCTCAATGGCTCCCTTTTACCTTGGGAGTGAAAAAAATCACCCGCACCTCTGTCCCCACACTCAGAATAATAAAGTTATTATGTTCCAGTGAATATTTGTCTCCAAGCGTGGACACCAAAATCTTCAGACGGGGCTGCATAGAGAGTTTACAAGTGGGATGCCCTGTGGCAGTTAATCATAGCTAATATGGAGCTCAGGCAGAAGAGGAAATGATTTTATGGCTGTAAGTGGAAAAAGGACAAATAAACAGGGCTAGGAAGAAGAGCAGTCAGGTTCAGAGGAGCCGGAGGCTTTTGGTGTGGTTGCAGGAAATGGCTGTGTGCATCATGAGGGGTGCCCATAAATGCACTCGGGGCTTTCAGAAACGTATTTAGGTCACTGACACTTTGAAAGCTTTATACATTTTGAGCCTAGGGGCTGTAACAAAGGCACGTAAACTCAGAGTGAAGGCTAGCATCCATCCGTGGCTAGTCTTATTGTATCCGCAGGAATTTCAGATCAATGAAGGATGTTAGCAATTATGTGCTGAAATAACTAAGTACAATGGGATGAGGTAAGGAAAGCGCTTCAGCCTTGAATTTGAATTTCTTTTGGTTTCTGTCAGTTTGTGCCAACACTCCTTGCAATGCTTAGCATGTCTCTGGGGCTGTTCTATATTGTTCAGTACAGGAAATTTGAGAGACATGAGTTCAGCAGCAAGCGTTGCATGTGTGGATGTGATCTTTTCCCTGGTGCAAGCCACTCGTTGCACGGGGCAGTTTCACTGCTGGGCTTGTGAAGGTATTTTATGGATGCTGGTTTCTTTCTTTTGGTACACAATCCTTTATAGCAGGTATTGTCCTGGATTTTTAAGGCTGAGAAGAAGTAACCATTGTGTCGCTTGACTTCCTGCAGAACTCCAACTCCCAGTGTTCTGTGAAGAAAGTCCCGTGTGCCACCTCACGCTCTGCTTGTTCCTTGGGGTTCTTTCTGCTTGTAACTCCCAAAGGGCCAAACCCAGGGCTGTGTGCCTGACCCCCGTATCGAGGCCACTGGGCAGGCTGAAGCGAGGAGGGGGGGATCCCTTTGAAGTTGTGGAGTGACTGTGGAGCTGCGCCTCAGTAGCTGACTTGAGCCCAGTGGTGGATGCAACTTCCAGGGGTCCTCAGGGTGCCTCCCTGAAAGGGATCTGATTCCCGCTCCTCCCTGCAGCATGACATCGGTTCCTCTGCAGTGCAGCCTTCTCCTGTTGCAGAGAGCAGTAGGGTTGAGCCTGGCTCTAAACTATGACAGACACTCGCAGAAAACCCCATTACAAGCTTCCTTTCTTAAAAGCCAAAACACACTCTAGGAGAGCCTAGAGTCTATGACTTCCAGTTAGGACAGTTAATCAAAACATTTGCCATGTATTGTGTGAGCTCCTTCACAGTTTGTGCATTTATCTTTTAAACATCTGCAGAACAGCGTGGCTTGGATAGGTTTCTGTTACTACTTGGAGCCTTCATTGGCTCTTGAGAATGAGTGAAGAGGAGCCAGACAACATAAAGGGCAGACAATCAAAGCTTTTGACTCTTAGATCCTTGCAGATGGGCCTTCTGATGAAATGACTAACAACTGTTGCCAGATCAGCAAGTAGCAACCACAAGGCACCTGTATTTATTTAACTTTCATTTTGTCAGATAACTTGTCTTATGCGCTCTTGCAGTTTTAACTATGGATTAGAAGTCACGAGGCTTCCTTCTGATCTCCCTAGCACAAGTGTAAAATGAGTCACTTGAGATTGGTTGTTGATAAGAGTTCTTCTACTGTAAAAGCAGCATACGCAAAGGCAGGATCAGGCTGAGGTGCAGATGATAGGTCCAGTGTCTAGTTTGTTTGAAACATCTTTATTGTCAGCCTCCAGGGGGAAGTCTTCTAAGGGCACGTACTAGAGGGAGGAAAGGGATTTAGCAGGAGCCTTTGGTTACTGTTAAAAAAAATAAATAAAAACCAGTGACCTCATTTTCCTTTTCTGAATAGCTATGCATCTTGTGAATTCAACTGTGGAAAAAAAGGAAAGTGAGACTATCTGCAGCCAGGCCCCCCAACTACTTCAGTCTGCCCTGGGTGCGACTCTAGGTGAGGGGCAGCCAGCTTTCCTGACCTTGCAAGCTGCCTGCCAAACCCGAGATGTTGCCAGATGCCTCAGGCTACAAACCGCACACCTCGGAGCCCCTGTGCCAGGAAAGGCTCGCAGGTGGTGTTGCCAGCAGCTCCACAGGAGCTTGGTTGCTCCGTCCGCCATGGAAAGGAACAAAGCTGCGTATGCGGCCGTGTCCCAGGATGACCTGGTGGCGCTGGCTTAAATCACTCTGGCTGTCTTGCCACCTTTCACGGGCGCAGGCTCCGATTGCCCAGTTGCCCCTGTGCCAGTTTAGCCCCGCTGCCAGACGCCTCAGTGTAGCCCTGGCACATGAAGTGTGCTGCCTGCTCGTGGGCCATATGAGGCTTGCCTTATTCTTGCCCATTCCCTTGCCTTCCTTGAAGGCAAATATCCAAAATGTGCAATGCTGAGTATTGGCTTCTATCAGAACAAGTTAGAACGCGCTTTGTGGCTCTGATTGCTGCTGTTTTCGGGTGCTGTAAAGGGGCCGAAAGTGGGTACTTGACTGTTCCTGGAAAGCGGTCAGCTTCTCTGTTCCTGGAGTCAGATATCTGAACAATGGCAAATGCCAGATCTGTAATTACTTATGTATGTATCATCCTCTGTTTTTATAGCTGATGCTTTACCTGTGTGCTTTTGGCCACTAGTGGCTTTTGTTCGCCAAATAACATCCTGCTCATAGATGTGGTGTGGCTTGTTGACATAGCATAAAATAACAAAGCAAACCTGCTCAAGTGTCAGAAGCAACATTGCTGCGCTACTGTGAGACTTGGGCCATGTTTTTTAGCAATCTGTGTAGCTGTGCTTATAGCTTTGGGATTTTTGGGATATGCTTTTCTGTCACAAATGAGCAGATGTGTTCTCTTTCCAATAGCGGAAACTAGTTGGAGCAGACAGTACTTCTAGATTTGATCTTCCTTCTTTTCTTTACCTGTCTACAACAAGATCTGATGGTTTAAAAGGGCTTTTATGTGATTTTTTTGCTGAGGATGTTTTTCTTTGGTCACTTCTATCTAGCTCTCTTTGGATTCCAAATATGAAGAATAGGAGACATAGCTGATTTAAGTATTTCAAACTAATGAAATTAGACCAGATTGATTAAGGGCATGTTTCCTCCTGAGAAATGTTCTTACAGAGGGACTTGAAATTCAGATTGATCCCAAGTTTTCAGTATCAGGCTTATTTAAATATGTAGCTCTGCCTTATTGTTAACTTTAGGCTATAGGGTATAATCTGTCTTCAAGTTAAGTAAGACTTTCTTTTGTGAGGAATTCTGCTGAAAGAAGTGAAATCGAGGGGGAGCCAGGGGATGCTGTGGCTTGTGCTGTATCACCCAAGCTAGAATGGTCCCATCTTCCCCCAGTTCCCCAGCTGATGCGTTGGCTTTGCTGTGGCTTCTTTTCCTGGAGTCACCTCCTGCAGGGATTGTCTTGGATCTGAATTTATACAAACAATGCTGAACAGTGTCTTACATTGTCCAGAACTGTGGTCATGGAATGAAAATGCTGGTTTTGCTCACAGGTTAGAATTAAGGTTAACTGCAAATTTCCTGGCCTCTGTGAATTTTAAAAATCAAATTTACTTTTGCATTAACATCACATCTTAAAATCAAATTTCCTTGTTTGTTTTTAAGATAAGGAGAAAATCAGGAACAGGATTTTCTTTAACCAGGAAAATGTGGTGAGGCCAACTTTGATTAGAGTTCACTAAAACAAGCAAACAAACAAACTGGCCACACTCATTAGTTGTAAATTAATGGACAAGTTCAGTTAGGAATATATATATATATATTTTTTTTCCTCTTACAAAACAAAATGTCTTATGTTTGCTTCTGTGCAGAGACTTGGGCAATATTAACATCTCACAGCTTTTTCTAGAAATTATCACTGGCAGCAAGAGTTCCATAAAGGTGTACCAGTCTGGCCAGTAACTCCAGACAGACTTTCATTCCTAGGAAATGTTAGGGGAAAAAACCTATCAGCATAGGACCTCAGCCAAAAATGAGACTACTGCATAGATACGTGATTTCTTTTTAATACGAACAGTTAAAATTTGCTGCTTCTGGAAGTAAATATTCCATACATTATGAGGTAGGATTGAATAACGCATCTTTCACTATTTTACTGTTTGTTCATGATGTATCAGTTGGTGATACTGATCAAGAGTCATAAGCGAATGTTAAAAATATTAAGCCTTTGCATGGTTCTGGACATGCTTTTGAGCCTATCAACAAAGAACAGGGGAAGGGCTGTGTCTGGGAGGGTGAGGCTGCTGTAGTAAATGTTTTTCAGTTGTGGCTTAGATGGGATTTGCTGATGTTCTGCGAAGAGCTGGTTTGTCCAGCTTTACAGATAAAATATGTGATTTGCTTATCAGAAAAAAAAGCACGATGGAGGTTGACAAAGTTTTTATTTTTTTTTCCTGTGCAGTTCCTGTACCTGTCAAGAGGATTTTGAGACGGAGAACGATGAGGATACGTGGTTTCTGTAACTGACTGAAAGGAGATGGCTTTGTAAGAGAGCTTTGACAGCGCGTTTCTTGCTATAAAGGAACATTCGGGAAATCCTGTTTCGTGCGTTGGGAGTGTGGCAATCGTCCTGATGCTCTTCCTCGTCACAGACTACAATAACGCCGACTAGGTTCAGAGCACATCTTACCCCATTTATAATAAAGGTGTTGAAACCCTTCCTGCAACAGTTTCTCTAAGCTGGCAGCGCGGGGCGTTTTCGCCGACTCAGCAGCATTACTGGTTCACTGCAGCACCGTGCACAGCTTGCACGCGCTGTGCCTGAAGTCACGGCATTGATTATTGCTCGGTGGGCGGGAAGAGGGCACAAGAGCAGGAGGCCTGATCATGATAACTGCGTGGCATAGGGGATGGGATTCCTGGTTATCTTCAAACAATGCGCTGCTGCTGGATGGCTTGCGCAGAGTAACGTGAACTTCGTTGCCCTGCTCTTGCTGCTGATTACGTGACAGTGTTTCCTTTCCTTTGCCATTAGTTAATTCTGCCTCAGACTGCCTGTTAATGAAATGATTTGCCGCACCTGCTTCCACTTTCTATGTCACGGACAGTTGCTGGTTTTACAAAATGTTTTCTGTTTGTCAAGCTGCTCTGCCTGCCTGGAAATGTTTTGCCTGCTCAAATTTTTTAGGCTCGTACCTCAAGGACTTGTTACTAGGTAACAGAGTTCCATTTGCCAATTGCCCACTATTTCCTTCTCACCGTATTACAGGCCTGATTATTAACATTTAGTTCAGAGAAATTGCTGTCATTATGTGAAGTAACTTCCTTTAGAGGTTACTCATTAACCTTAGGTATTTTACTGTGCGATTATAATTGCCAAATGCCATAGGCATGGAAAACCTTTGAACTCCTCAAGGTATTAGTGTATGGGAGAAATGGTATCAGCTGTGATTTTTATGTTCTTCACATCGCCCACCCACCCCCAGTTATTTTTCCTTTTGACTGTATTCTTGTTCCGTTCCTCCCGGTGTGCTTCACAGCATACAGGGCTTGCTCAGCTGCTGGGGAAGAAAATGTTTCCTTCTGAAAAGGAATCTGTCTCTCCTGTCCCCCTTTATACATCTGAGATTAGCCCTAGCAAGCTCAGTGGTCTTACAGTGCTTATTATCTGCTTACCAGTGCAACTTGGAGCAGAATTTGATCTCTTGACCTTGCCTGAAAAGTGACATAATTGGGAAGCCAACAGTCTTGTGTGGCAGGGTCCATGCCACTACCACGTACAGTTTTCCAGCATTTAGGATGACCCTTCCACATTTACTTTGGAGACAGTCTCAGCCAACTCTGCTGCTGTATATTGTGTTCAAGGAATGGAAATTTTCAGGCAGAAACACTATTGCCCTTTTTTTTTTTTTTCTTTCATTGTCTACACAAATGGAATGAGCTGTGTACTAAAGTGTTTGTCTCAGGGCAGCATGTGTTCTCTGGAAAAATCTTACTAAACTTACTTGTCTTTCTCCCCTAACCCACTCCTTAGAAGTGCCTCGACATTCCTGGTAACTTGATTCCTCTGACAGGATAGAGCAAAGCTGCTGTAGCTGTAGTGTAGGCCTGTGTTGCCATGTGACTTCAATGAGGAAATATATATCATATTCAGGAAATTAGGGGACAAGTGAGATATATACATAGTGCTTAAAGAGAACTAAAAAAAAAAAATAGAAAAGGTACACAGTCAATAGGCAGGTTTTTACATGGAGTCAGACCTAGTTTTGATGGTAGGAAATGAAATGTAGTGGTGGGAAAGGAAACCTTAGTCTGGCAAATCTTCCAAAATTCAACAGTGGAATAACCGGTGCTATAAATAAAAAGGAGGGAAAAGCTAAGGTGGTATTAACAAATGAGTCCTCCCAAGTCTGAGCTTGGCAGGGGGGAGAATATAGCAAGACAAAGTAACTTCTATCAAGCCCTTGATTTAATATTGCTTACCCACTTTGCTCTGTCCTTTTAATCTCAGCCTGAGTTTATTTTTTGTCAAAGGGAGAAAAAGCGAGGGGAAAAAATGCTCAAAACCAGTTATGTGCTTGCATGCCACACATAGTACAATCTCCATGATGAAAGTGCCAAGTCAGAACCCTGATATTATTAATAATGAAAAATATTTGATAACACAGTTTCTGATAGTGGCCTAAATCGCACTTTTTTTTTTTTTTTTACGGTAATTTGTTTCTTTTTTTCCTCCTCTAGAACAAATCTTGCTCCTGATTTCGGTAGATTTTCTCATCCAATGATGCATCAGCTGTAACTTCGCAACCATTCTGTGTTGCAATGAGATAACCAGTGGAATTTGTGTTGATATCTAATATTATTCCCTGGGATAAATTCAGTGATCCATGAAGTCCAAGCAGTGTAGAAGGTGGGTAACACTTTAAAACATTTTTTAGTAAAACTGTGCTTCACTGAATTCCTGTTTACTCCTTCTACTTAACCTGCTCACCTGCAGCTCCAGGTCCAATTCATGAGAGACATGATTCAGCACTGTAGCAACAGCTCAGTTTTCAGTTTTTACTTTATAGGTTTATTGTCAATAAATCCACACCTTTTAATGCAAATTAGTAGTACAACTTAAAAACAAGCAAACCCCAAACTAGCATTAACTACCGAGAGCCCTTCTCAAGAATACAGCACCAAATACAATTTGCTGGTCTGCAACATGAAATTTATTAGCAAAACTTTACGCAGGAGACAGCACTCAGTGAAATTAAAAGCCTATTAGATGCCATAATCGCATACCCTATCAAAGATTCTGGCTTGCACAGGGGTACAAAAGCATGCTCCAAACTGTAGTTCCTCATTGAGCTTGAAGCAAATGTATGCAGGAGAATCGGGGCAACAGGGCGCTAGCACGGCTCGCACCTGAGACAAGGCGTGTTACTGCCAGCTGTGGCATGTTTCTTGCATGCAAGACGACCAGTAAATGCCTCAAACCATTTATTTATTTATTTGTGAAACAACTAAACTTTTTTTGTCCTCTACTGTACAGGTATTACAAAATATTTAGCTTTATTTTGATAGATGACGTTGTTTTGTTTGAGCTGGTGTCACAGAATAACATTTAGTGTGGTAGACTAGAGATCTAATGTGTCTTCTGCAGAAACATTTGTGGTAGTCCAAATGTTACATTTTTGCCATGTGTTGAGTTTGCAAATGCAGAAGAAAGATTTATTTTTAGACCCAAATTAGACTACATGTTAATACACAGTAAAGTACTTTCTCCCACTGAAGTTGTGGCAAATTTTATGTAAAACAATGATTATTAGGTTTCCATAGAAGACTGTGCAATGGGATAAATCTCTCTTGTAGCAACCTGCATTGTAACTCCACTTGGGAGGGGGGGGGGAGAGATAAGAAAGGGAAAAAATCGAGAGGCTTAGAGTACAGCATAAATGGTGCTGTCCTTATGACATACAATAACAGTCTGAAGTTGTCGTAAACACTCTTTATTTTCATAAGGTCTAGATGTGTGCCCTTGCAAGTTTCATTGGAAGCAGGATTTATTAATCTGGAGCCTCTACAGAAACATCTGTGAGGTTCAGTGTATTATTTTCTCATACAAGTTTCTTTTTGAAAATGAAATCCATACCAATCTTATAAAATGGACAAAACATTATTGATTGGCCACCAGGAAGGTTATATTTAAACTTACTGGAAAAAAATATTTTCAAGATGCTTGGTAAGATATCTAAGCTTTTTTTTTTTTCCCCCTTCACTAGTCCTGACAGGAACCTTTCATCAGTAAGGGAAAAATGGAACTTGTGCTCAGCAGCTATAGACCTGACTGATGGTGTATTGCTTAACTAGGCTGGTATATGTAGGAGGAGTGATTAGCTGTATGTTCAGGATGATCATGGGGAGACGAGTATGTGTAGATATACTTAGGGCAGAAGTTGCTGTGAGTTCTGAGGTACGGCAAAAAGACCAAGGTAGACATGTAAATGGAGAAGTTGAGTACCTGGCAAATGCTGTGGTCCTTCCTATGGTCCTGTTCTTGCTATTTTTTTCTTTTTTAATCTCCAAAAGCAGAGCAGGGTGGGTTGGTTAGTTTGTTGGGGTTTTTTTTTGGTTTTGTTTTTTTTTTCTCCTGGAGCGGATGGAATAAGAAGTAGTCTTGGTCTCTTTTAAGAAAAAGTAGTCAAGAAACTGATTACACATTATGATTTGTAAGGCCAAGAAGTGAGATATGAACAATAATATCTGACTTGCTGCATGGCTTCTACAATGCTTTAATTTTTCTCCTCGGTTCTTTTTTCCCCCTTCAAATGCAAAGCTGGGATTTGTTGTTTCTGATTAAATGCGTGGTGAGCTGTGCGCATTTAGAAAATTGCAAAATACTCTCCCCCCACACCTCTGTGCTCTCTGTTGCCCAATGTGGAAGTTGTGGCTCTATGGGGATTTACCACTTCCTCCTAGGATCACCTGTGCTGTGGCTTAAATAGAAGTTTGTTTCTTCAGCTGTCTGCCTTTTGAGTTTATCTGACTCAGGTTGACCCCTTAGTTTTATAATGAGCTAGTTTATTTGCTTGTGCAAATTGGGTTTTCTTAGACAGAAATATAACAGACTGTAAAGAGGCCAATCTTTTGATCATTTCACCTCTGGAAGGGGGAAACCTACAATGCCTTTCTGCACTCACCGGGCACTCTCTAGGTTGTTAATAACATTAAGTTACTGTTCCTGAACATTTTGTTGTAGGTTGGTTTTTTTTTTTGTTAAATACCATGTTGTAAAAATACCATGTGCGTAGAAAAATGTTGTTTCTTCTGTCTATGCTAGAAATATTGATAGGGTTTAGAGGCTAATTACTCTTCTATTTGCAAGAAATACAGAGCCTTTGCTTAGCAACCAGTCTGTTTCCAATTCTTCTTTAAATATATCTTTGTTACACCTATAGTCATGCATACAGGGAAGCGTGAGGCAGAATGCTGGAAGAAAAGGAGGAGTAAACAGTTTGTGAAAATGGTGCCAGTTTTTCCTCGATGGGCCTCGATCCTCTAATATAGCCCAACAAAGCTGGGAGTGATGTGCCAAAATATCTTTTTAATAAACAACATAGGCAGTAGGAAATAATACTGGTCAGGGCTTGTTTTTCTGGCTCGGGGCCTCATTCCAACCTGTTGCAACCAGCTAGTGAACGTCTATGGGGACACCCCCATACAAGAGGCCCCATGGAGGAAAGGAACTTTTACATTTCTGTTTGACTGGGATCCTTGCCAGGGGCTAAGTTCAAAGTGCAGTTTCCAGTAATTTGCTGTTACTACTCTGCGTGTTTGATAGGCCAGGACAGAAGCATGCAACCCGAAGTAATATTTCCTGATTTCTGACATTTCTCAAGATATGAATGGAGGTTGCTGAGGCACTAAAACTTGGAAGGGTTTTCCTGACTCCAACACCTTCGATGCTTTCCTTTTCTCCTCTCGTGTAGCCCCTTTCCCTCCCCCCATCTCCTCCCTTAGGTCACATTCCCTGCTGTTGTCAGTTCCGTATTTGGATGACATTCATATTGATTGTTTCCCTATGCAAACACTGGGCGGCTGTTCTTATGCAACCAGAAAAATCCTATTGATTTACTGAGTGTGAGGGTTATTTAGATTGATATCCTTCTGTAGTAGTGATAACACTTTTGTCTCCCCTTGGAGTTATAGTTAACCTTTTCATTTTTGGGGAGAGGGGGATGCAAATGGATTTCTTTTGCCCTGTTAGCTGTGGTAGGAGGGAGGTAAGCACAGGGAGAAGCCAGCAGAATAGCTACTGTTCTCTCTAACATATGCAGTTGTAGGCCATGTGTATGCCATTGTGGTTATGGAAGAAGCACCCTCTATAATTAAGATTATATAAGCATTCCTATTGTAATCCTTTGTTTTCAGCTTTCCAAAACTTGCCTCTTTTGGGCTGATATTTTCCTGGCTTGTTTTCTGCCATGTCACAACTTATTTATTTATTTTTCAAGCAGGGATACAAATGTTGGCAAGAGTTGAAGAAATGGACCTCTCTTGCCTGTTTGAAAAAAGCTCTTGACGTTTTTGAAAAATAGATCCAGAGTCAAAATGAGCTTTAGGTAGAAAATTGCTTGTATACGACTGTCAAAGAGGGGAAAAGGCTTTTGGTGAACACTGTTTTTTATTGCTGAATAATCTACATTTGTGCAAAAAGTAATGCAAATGTGCTGTGTAAGGGCAGAGCTGAGGTTGTGAGAGCAGCCGTGAATGCTGAAAATCCTAATTCTCTTGTTTTACGGGTTAAGTACGCAGACTTCCTAGATACGCAGGGGTGTGGGGTATTAGTACAGCTACCTACAAAACCAGAGCGGCAGGGAATTTAAAGGTGCAGTATTCAGTTCTAACTGCACCCCTGCAGGAAAGTGAATACTTACATGAACAAAAGCTAAGTACTGAAACTGTGTGCGCTGATTTTGCACCAAAGCTTCACTTCTCTGCTGAAACTGTCATCTCACCTCTGTTTTGAAAACCAAACAAAATTCCTTTGACTAGTATGTAGCTAGAGTTTTCAAATAAATAAGCAAGCAAATACCTTTTCTTCCAGAGTGCGCTGACAGGTGTTCACACAATCCAAGCACTCATGAGGTTTTAATCATTAAACTAAACAGTTCCTTGAAAGCAGAGGAATTTGCAGTTAATTCTGATCTTTATACTTGTACTGATCACTTCATATCCACTACAGTGTGTCCACTGTGGTGACATGCATGGATTGCCTAAACAGCAAGCTGAAGGAAACAGTGAGAACATATTTGTGAGCTGAATGTTTCAAATACTGTAACTGGAGTTGCATTATTCATGATTAGTGCCTTTTTTCCGATGTTTAGTCAGAAATTCTCTGGGGGAGCAGTGGGAGAAAGCATTGAGTAGCAAATAATCACAAGATGATCTACGGTGGCAATTCATTTGCCCACGAGTGCAGTGCATCACTGGTACCAGGGTGTTTGTCATGTGGCAGGCAGCTGTGTTCCATTGCCGGACGCTCAACTTTAACCAGCTACAGTGCATTGGCCTCCCTCTGTTTTGATTTTTGGCCAGAAGGATATGGGTGGAGTGGAAGGGAGAAACCTGCAACCTGGTCTGTGATTTTTTTTTTTTAAATTTTTTCTTTTTTTAATTAATTGTGTGTCAGAATAATTCACCAAAGGCTGGCTGCACAAATTTGTTAAAACCAGAGTCTCCTGTGGGTAACAAAGCCTCTGCCTATGTTATAAGCACTGTGAAATGATTGAAGAATGTCTGGTTGCATCATGAGACCAAACAGCAGGTAAACAAAAGGGACATGCCACGTTCAAATGGAATAACTCCTCATAAACCTGAAGGATTGCAACGAACTTTGTGCAGTGGTGTTGCTAAGCAGCTTCCTGGCCAAGAGAAGCACCAAAGATATTATGCTGAATATCTGTAATGGGTTACTACACTGAAACTGCAACCTAACTCTATTGGGGAAGATGCAGGGCACACTAGATCACGTAGGAAGCTTTCAATATAGTCCTTTGTATCTTTGTTGATATGTGAAACCAGAATAATATTCAAGAGGCTTTCTTTGGTCTCTGTAGTATTTGCTCGAATGTGAATTATACAGAGGGAGTTGGCTTTGTATACTTTGAAATTGTTTGTAGAAAACAAGAAATTCTGGAAAACAAAACCAGGAATGTGTCCTGTTGCTCACCATAACAATAAACATTGAAAATGATTCAATGATCTGTGAAGTCCAGCACCAGTCTTACTCAAATAGTGAAATTTATGAGAAGGGAGCAACTGTCACACTAGATCAGATCAAAGGTTATTGTGACCAAGTATCCTGTCTCCAGCAGAGGCTGGTGAGAGAGAGATTGGGAAAGGGCCTGAGAAAAGGGGTATATATTTGAAAGGGTCTTTCCCCTGCTCTATCTTTTCACCTGACAGAGTTGTTATCGCAGCTTCCTAGTCTGATGCTTGCATTCAGACCGTTGTGCCTGCTAGCTTCTGCTGGATGCATTCGTCATTCAATTCTCTGATCTCCCCTTGAACCCATGTCCTTCTTTGCCTCAACCAGCTCCTGTGGGCACTGAGCTCCACACCTTAATTGTTATACAAAAAAGCGCTCCCCTTTGTTTCTAAATTGCTGCTCATTTAAAAACAGGCTCCCCAGCTTCCTTTATTAGATACAGTAAATAATTTCCTTTTTTACCACATCATTCCATTCATTATTTTCTAGATGTTGATTCTCTCCTCTCTTAGCCAGCTGGCATGTCCTAATTTATTTAGTTTCTTCTTTTCCACAAGTTGTCCTCTACCTGTTACTTTCCACGTTGCCTTTTTCTCTAATCTTTTCAAGTTCTACTGCATCCTTTGAGACGCACAGTGCGGAGGTGAATGCAGCACTGTGATCAAAGGTCCCGAACGTGTAGCCCCTGGTGTGTAACCCCGTAAGGTTGCTTGTATGAGCAAATATCTGTGTTCTTGAGCCAAAGGTTGTACTGATTAGCCTGGGAAGACCAGTACTGTCAGGCTTTGTCTGTGTGGTGTCAGAACAAGATAAAGCTGTACAAGTGCTCCTTGTTACGTGCTTTAAGCTCATCATCATCTCTGTTCTGAGGTTACAGCTGTGACGCCAAAGCTTTGGGTAAACCATACTTCAAGTTGCAATATGTAAAACATGGGTGCCGAAAGAAAAAGATGATACCAGCCGTCGTGGGATGATGAAAGTGTGTGATGTGCTGGGAGAGGAGGAGGGGAGAAGTTCCTAACTTGTTCAACAAAAAAGCTATAACACCCCCCCAAACCCTGCAATCCACAAGTCGGGCAGTTTTTCAGGGGGTTTAATGATCCTTTTTGGTTATTTGCATATGTGGATTTCTGCATGTGAGTGCTCATATGCTTTGCTGTTAAAAAGCGATTTTTGTAGTGGAAGTTGGGATGTATGTTTGAGACTCCTCTCAAATCTTTGGCTTCATGGAGCACTGAAGGCTCCATGCACTTCCAATAACAGCCATTTTCAGAAGCCTTATAACACAGCAAAAATTCAAGTGGTTCCTCTTGTGGCAACGTTACGAGTCAATAATTGGAGCTCGGATTGTGTCCGTGGCCAGTGAAGAGCGAGGATTACATCCCCTCTTCCCCTTGCTTTCCTGTGTAGCAAATCCAGGCCCATTCCCCACAGGGAGCCAAGCAGGAGAAAGGAAGGGAGTGTCATCCTTTTGGGAGCTGTTACGGCATCCGCTCCCCCCAGGAAAGAGGAGGGAGGAATTCCGACAATTCCTTGCCAAGTTGTTCCAAGGACAGAGCACTTACACCCCACCAGCTAATCAGGGCCGTTCCTGAAGGCTTTATTTTAGCATCTGGACTTCAGTAACTTTTTAAAGCCTAGTTTTGTCCTGAGGATTACTGTGAATTTAGATCCAAACCATTGCTTGAGTTGCATATCCAAAATAAGCATTGTTAACAAAAGCCAAGTGCCTTATGCATTTTATTCAGTGCTAAGAGTAGCTTGACTGCTAATATTTCATGTGCTGAAAGAAATGGAGCTGTAGTGTTTTGAGCTACTTCTGGAATTTTAAAGCATATCCTGCATGGCAAACAGTATTGCCCATGATTATGCTAGTGGCGATCAGTTTGAGCCCAGTGAAACGTGGGTGCAGAAAGATACAGGACTGAGTTCTTAATAAGAAGACAAATGTCCACTTTGTCATGTTTGTTTAATATTATACTATTAGTTTTTTAAGTGCTTTGTGTATGATGTCTGCCCGTGTTACCTTTTCAAATTTTTTCCAGGTCTGCTACTGTTCAAATAAATCATATAGCAAAGCAAGAATTTACCCTGTCTCTTCCTAAAGCATGTAGGCTTAATACTTTTGCTGCCTAAGTCATTCTAACAGTCACGGTACTATGAAGGTTTAAACAAAATTCTGCTATATATCCCAGAAGTTACTTTGGAGAAATATGTGGGGAAGGGAGAAGCAAGGTAAGAAAGGAGGCAGTGGCTGCCCGAATTGAGGGAAAGAGGAGAGTGTTTGTGTCTCATCTCTCGCTGTGTCTGTCCAGCCTGAGTATCAGCACGAAGGAGTTTTGAGTCTTTCGCTTTGTAGTAATCCATGAACACAACAGGGTAGAACCAAGCAGGACTGAACTCGTCTGGAAGCTGAATTGCTTTGTGTGCCACAACAGTGTTTCTCTCCAGCTCCGGTCAAGCATTCTGGCTTTATGCAGCAGATAGCTACACAAACAGAAGAAAAATTAAATTTTTCCTTGCATTGCTTTTGCCTTTTATGCTCTAGATTTTACGCGGAATGTTACTTTTTTCTGTATTGAACCAAAGGATTCCTAAGTGAAGGAGCAGATTATTTGTTCCGCAATGTGCGTGTTAGTGAAAAGCACAGAGCGATGGGTGTAGCCCATTTAATAGCTACTAAGCTGTATAGTACATGGGTGTAGCGAAAACTTCAGCTTGCATGGGTGGCTTTTTGGCAAATACAAGGATACAAAAAGAAATGGAACAACTCTACTGGTGTGTTGGAAGACAAGGCCCAGATCAGTAGTGTTATTAACTAGTAGGGAGGGCAATTAATCACCAGGTGGAGAGCATCCATTCCAAGTGCAGAATCTGAGTATTGAAACAGCCCTGGCCTCAGACACTGAGCGTTGCAGTAATAAGAATGGAATATGCAGATAAATGAAAGCTAATTTAGTGATGTCTGGCTATAATCCCTTTGTTAGAACCCCCTTTAGTGTCTAACACCTGTACAAGTGTGCGGATATCAAATTGTAAGTGTGAAAAGATTCTGAATCATCTCTCATTCATCGCTCCTAGGGAGAAAGCAGTGTTGATGAACGTATAAATCTGTAGAGGAGTGAGACAATAATTTGAGTATGTGTATGATGTGATATAGTTATTGCTTGAAAGGTAGAAAATGGCTGCCAGGAGATGACTGTCAAAGCTTTTAATTGTAAATTGGGATTCAAGGTGATTAAGTTCTGTGCAGACTCAATTAGATTTGCTGTTTCCCCCCCTCAGCACCCTGGGATAATGATTAGTTCATGGTCTTAAGCTGTCTCTAATAATGGGTTGAATCTATTAGTTAGATGTTTCTGCTAAAATTATTTGCCATAAAATAATTGTTTAGAGTTCATTTGCATGGTAATGGACAGGCTTTGGCTGTTAAGGTAGGATGAACGGATCAGATTGCAGGGTTGCCTACAGACTCAGGGACATGGGTTGTGTTGGTTTATAGTATCTTTACCTACAGACTGTTGGGGAGTGAGTTGCCCTTGGTTTGTTCTTTTGGAGTTGTTCTACTGTTCTGTAATCAAGCATTTGGGAAGCTAAAGAGAGTGGTCTATAGTCTGGTGTCTAGGACACTTAGCTGCTTGGAGGGGGGCTCCAGGTCCTTGCTCCAATGAACATTTGGAATACTAATATTTCACTTAATCTTTCTTCTCTTGTCCTGCTGTTTATACTTCCCCTATCATCAGTCTTTTGGATACAGCAACTGTATGAATACAGCTGTTGGCTGCACTGGGGATGCTTGCTCTACCTACCTGCTGCCAAGAAGTCTTTCTGAAAGTTTTCTGGGGCTAGATCTTCTCTTCTGATCACAGCCAATGTGTTTTCTGGAGCAATGCTTACAAGTGTAGTAGGCAGAAGAAAAGTTAGCTGAAAATCCCATCAGAAGAAAAAAGGTGCTGAGAAAATCGATGCCTTGGGACTTAAATTCTGAATTTATCTGCTGATGGAAATCTAGAGATGTGCAGGATTAGGATTAGCTAGGTCAGGGCTTGAAGGCAGTTGGTGTTACCAGAGAGAGAGAGATATACCCAAATCCATCTTTTGGGTTTAACTTCTATATTAACTCCTAGAAAGATGTAATGTGCTAACCACACAGTTAAGCTCAGAGCATCCTTTTCCTATTTCCCTTGGCAGCCAGTTTGTTTAACTGTAGGTCAGGCCAGAAAGGAAAAAACTGAAACAAATTAAAGCTCCTCTTCATTTTCTAGTCTGACTTTCTCACCTGATACATTGTGGTGCATCACCGTGGGAAGCTCGGATACTGCCATATGCTGTGGGCTGCGATACAATACAACCTGACTTACCCAGGCTGCGTCAGCTACAGGAAGTCTGAAAATGTGGTTTCCTGAAAAACAAGTGAAAGGAGGGGAAGTACGTAGTTTTTGTTTTGAAGATGGCATTATTGGAAACTCCATAAGCACTTATGTCAAAATACCTATGAAGTAGCTATTTAGTCATAGCAATAGTTGCCATTTATTTACAAGGCATCTGTGCATGAATTAGGAAAAATCCTTTGACACGTGTCAGACCTCACAGAGATGAGTAATTCTGTGGAAAGAGTGTGTGTGTCAGACGTGACTGATCTCTTGTTACCCTGTACTCTGTCCTTTGTTTTTGAGTAAGACTTGAATATATGTGCTAGTAATAATTCAGTATAAACCAGGCAGCGTCTGGGATAATCCACTTGTCTCTTGCATTTCAGTAGAAGGTGCAAGATTTTCTTACTGAGAAAGGATTTCCTTGACAAAATCAAATTGTGAGGTGGTTTGCCAGTTCGTGTTAGCTAGTAAGCACTGGTTTGCATCAGGTTAGGACCTGATCTTTTTACTTTTAGGTTAATAACAGCTGTCTTAAAAATGCGTTTCCCAAAATGCGTAAGCACTTGTTAGTGAAACCACCGTGTGCTGCACAGGGGTGGTTGTGATTGTTAGCTTTCCCTGATTTCTTGATTCTATCTGTAGAATATAAAGTTCTTAGTTTCAGCACATGTGGTCTAAGGTAGGAGTGGGATCTGTGGTACGTGGCTGACGCGTGAGGCTAGGAACTGGAATCAGGCTCGGTGCCTCTCTTCAGGCTCCATGTGTTTAATTCCTCTTCTATGTGATTACCTTGAAATGTTTCATGGGTTTCCCAGTGCTTTAATACTGAATCTCTTATTTTCTGCATGAGTCCCTGAGCAACCTGATCTAACTGGACCTTCTCGGAGCTGGGAGTTGGACTAGATCTCCAGGGGTACTTTCCAATATACGCTATTGTGTGAAGTGTAAAAGATGCTTTTGGGGCTGATAGATGAGGGGTAACGGGGCAAGCTGTGGAGCTGGAGAAGCCACAAGCACTCCTTTTTACCCAAAGAGATGAACCACTGTTATTCTCCTGTATTTGTTGTTTCCATCTTCTTGCAGTAAGTTTAATTACCATTGTGCAGGACTTTTTCACAAGGGCCCCACTAGGAAATTACACACAGAGGAGTGAAGATAGAATTTCTGGTTGGCAGTTTGTGTTAAGTCACCCTTTCTTAACATCAGTTCTAGTTAAATTGATGTAACTTCTGTATCCGAATGCATATAGTTTAAATACAGGCTGAAAGTAAATGTATGGCATGCAAAATGATGGATATTTGCAGAAAGCTTTAATGTTACGTGGTGCAACTTCTGTGAGCAAAGAAACATCTGGAGATGCCAGCAAGTAGAAATCGGAGTCTGTACGTAAAGAATATATATGGTAACAGAAGTATAGATGTCCAAGGATAGCTGTTTAGTTCCTTAAGCTAGTGGGTATGCTGTCAATTTTCTGAAGTAAATGTGTAGCATCTGTTTGTTTCATAGTTCACTTGTAGCATAAATATCAAGAGCAGTACTTTGCTGTTCACCGAAATGTCCGAATCCTACACCATACTTCATACAAAGCCCCCTGTACAAGCACAGCACTTGAAAGTTTTACCTGCAGAAAAGCTTCCTGTTCAGGCTTTGTCAACAGATGCACAAAGCGCAAGAATTACTGTTGACAGTGAACACTTTATTATGGGGCAAAAGATCCTCTTAAGAATGTAAGGTCAGCAGTCTGCGAGTGAAGAATTTCTTCTGCACATCAACACACAAATGTTTGATGCCTAATCCTTTAATATGATTTTTATGGATTGATTTCAACAGGAATTCAAGGACAGATCTTCAGTAGCTGAACAGCCTTCTAGCAACAAGCTGGCTTTGTTGGAATTCATGTTCAAAAATGATCTCGCTCTACTTACTTTTTATTTTTGTGATTGCCATATCCCAGTGGCCCAATCCTGTAGCTCATCTTCTAGTTTTTACTACTTCTTACTGAAGCAAACTCCTATTGACCTTTCTGAGTATTTTGCTAAACTAGGTATTTCTGTTTATAGAGGGGCTATATAGAATGGTTTTCAGCATTGTAATGGAGATGTCTTTAGTGCTTCATTTATGGCATTGTTCTTTGATATTTGCAAATTATTGGAAGGTTACAAAAAGTGTTGTGCTAAAAGACAGTTCTGCCTCTCCAAATGCTTCCTTGCTGTTGAATTTGCATCTCTCTCCGGTAATTATTGAATATCCCAGAGCATTTTCTCTACAAGCAGTGGCTGTAAAGTTTCACTCTGGCCCAATGAAGACAGCAAAGCTGTGCTATCTAATTTAAGCTTGTGTGTATAAGGGGCCACGGGTGTGTGAATGCTTACATATATGTATACTGCAGTGACTTAGAATGGTTTGGGATCAGAAGCACAACTTGCTGTTATGTTGTGGTAATTTTATTGGTAAGATCATGGATAATTTCCAGCAGGCATTTCCTAATATAAACATATTTTCTTACCTGTATGTTTTTAGTGGTAGAAACTAAGCTAAGAAATTAAACGATCTAAGCTTTCAAAGGAAAGCATAGTAGTTGAGGATGATCTTTCCTGAGATGTTAAGTGAATTCACTAATGTGTGAGAAGGCATAAAAATAAATAGTATCTGTTTAGTGTAATGGAATCAAAGGCATTACAGTTTTGTAAACTTTGAAAAAACTGCCTAGATACAACCTTGCACTGGAACTTAGTTTGTGATGCATGCTTTCAGTAAGATGAAGCTGTAAATCTCCTTTAGGAACTACTTGGTGGCATCTACTTCATCCAGTATTGGTAGTCTGAGACTTCAGTATCGCTTAATATGAGATCCCTGTAACATGATTAAGAGATTTACATTAGTTCTTCATTTCACCAAAAGGCACCTCTAAAATTGAAATTATTAATGGAAAATAGAAAAGTTACTGCAAATATTTGTGATCAAGCTACTAAGCCAAGCTAGCTTAGCAGTACCCGAGTAACGTCTGAGGTATTGTGTGTCATGTACAAAGGTGATTTAGGTGTGGGGTTTTTTTTTCCTGTGACATGAACTACATTGAGAGATTAAAGTTAACCCCAAAGATTTTGGTTGTGTGATATCCTGGGACCCTGGTGTCTTGTGGCAGGCAGTAACAACGTGTGGGTGACTATCGTACGTATTGGTCTGAGCTGGCAATGTTTCGTTGCCATAGGGTTTGTCAGTCTTGTAAAGCTACTACTGATTCAGAACATAATTTCCACTGTATGTGTGCTCAACAGCCTTCTTGCTTTCAACTGGACCAAGTGCCTTCTCTTGCATGGCAAATTGTAATTGGTTTGAGAGTAAATTCTTAGTCCTCCAGTAGTTTCTCTGTGAGAGTCTGTCCTGAATATCTATAGAGCTCTGGCTTGTTATTCTGAGACTTGCTTAATCCTCCTTCCCTTCCAAAAATAACCTCTTAGCTAGAAGTCTGTCCGAGGTTTTCTAAGCTGTCACTACTTTTCTGTTCTGTGTTAGAATATCTTTCTCCCATATCTCATTTTTATGTGGAATATAGCCCTTCTCTCAGCTATCACATAGTTTGTAGTGAGCTCAGGAAGAAGAGGCATCTGCAAGCTACCTAAAACATCAAGTGCTTCAAAACCAGCTGTTGTCAGAAATAAAGATACCTTTTGGTTTTAGTGATGGCTAAACTTTTTCCAGCTGTTGCGCCTGTCAAAGAATTTTAATTTGGAAGGAAGTGAAGGCTTTTCACTGTACTGTTCCTCTACCTTGAGGTGCTGCTTTAGTTCATTGCACTTCAGATACTCACTAATGTCTCTGAGCAGAGGAGCTGGATGCAGTTTTTTTAGTGTGCGATTTCTGCCTGATCCACCCTGTTTAATGTCATCTGGCTGTTCAAGGACAGTGAACCTCTTGGCTACGCCTGTATTACTTGAACCAAGAGATCTTCACAGTTTCTGGGACTAGGTGTGTGTGCCAGACATACTCTGAATCTATATTGGAGTGGGGCTCTCAGCTCAAACTGACTTCCATTTTCCCCTTGTTTCCCCTTAGAGGCAATCCAGGTGAATAAGACTGGATATGAGCTTTAACACACCCTGACAGGTCCCAGATCTGGATGGTTTGAGGGCAAAGAGGGAATGTCAAGACCAGAAAGTATGCCAGGCTATCACCAGCATGAATCTGGGCAAGACCTTAGAAGACCTGTTACCTACAAAACAGATTTCATCTGTTTTAATTTCTTAAGTTTCTCGAGTTTGTTTTATTGCAAACTTTCTGGTTGTTTTACATAACAACGTTTTACATAACATTGCAAAGATTGTGCTATGGGTTCTCCATGTTATCCCTGAAATATGTGGGCTGCTCCCAGGAGAGGAAAGATTTTTAAAGGTATTTTAAGTAGCTCAAAATGAATTGGGCTTTCTTTATTGGGGCACATTCACTACTATGAATTCTGAACATTCCCTACCTTTCTGCTAATGCCTGGGGCTTTACTATCATTGCTGATACTGCATTTCTGGCACTGTATGGGCTTGAATACCTATGCCCAAAGTAAAATAAAAGTGTTCTGTTTGTTGGTTGTTTTTCCAGAAAGTTTCTTGTGCTGAATTATTATATTGCTGTCTCTTTGAAAAATCTGAGCTTTATACAAAAATTACTCCAGGTTTTTTCTTTCCTTCTGTAGGTGATAATATTTAACAATATGGGAAAAATGTAGAAAATGAGCTTGTGTGGGTTTTTTTAAACTTGGATTTTTTTAACGTGTGGACAATCAGGCAGAAGAGAGAATTAAGAAGCACAAATAAGCATATACAGTGGCTATAAAGTAGGTGGCTTGAAAGATCCATTTTCTTCTCAGCTTCCCTTTGATCTATTTGTGACCTAGTAGGCCTGTGCTAAAACTATTTTTATACTATAATCTAGGGGCAGAAAATGACACTGGTAAAGCTTTCAGGTAGTCTGCTTTAGTAGCAGCTGCCGCAATCAAAGGCATTCAGTGCCTTTCCTGCGAGGAAAGGGTTATCCACCCTCTCAAATGTGAGAGCACACCCTGCTCTAGCCTGCAGGCACACAGATAATAATAGCGTGGAAGGATGGCAGCCTGCGCTCTGGAACGGTTTATGAGGAGGAAGTCCGCAATTACATATTTCTGGGCAAACATTAACCAAGACTGAAGCCTAGCTTCGAAGAAAAACAACAGGCTGGAACCTCCAGTAATATAGCTGTTATGTGGACTGGAAACAGCAGTCAAACATTCATATAGCATTAGAGGCAAAGTAAGAATAGCCTGACACCAAAGCAAAAGGCTTGATAATGTTAGCATACCCTGGTGTGTGCTTGCAGAAAGTATCTCCTTCCTGACCCCACCCTCCAGTGATACTGGAAAGAGCGACGAGATTTTTTTTTTTTAAGTAGTCTCTAACTTTATAAAAACAGACCTAAGCCAAAGTAATGGAACTATTGTTTGCTGTGCTCGACGACCTAATCCATTTATATCGGTGGTTTCAGAGCTTACCACCACAAGCTGAAGGTTTCTCCTTTAAAAAACAAGTTACTTCGGGCATCTCTCAATCACTGCGGTTACCATGCTAGAAACAATTGCTATTCTGTGCTGTGGTTTTGTCAAGTAGCAGTCTCATTTAGAGCTTTGTGTGCTAAACTCGGATGTGCCCATTCTATTATAGACTCTGTGTACCTAAAAATGGAATTGTTACACTAAAATTAAGTAGACAGCCAAATGATACACACTTCCTCTCCTTTGTTTTTTCTGACAGACCACAATTACTGCAAAGAAGCTGTCCACTCATTACTGCAAGCTCTGGGGAAAAGGAGGAGTGGCAGAATATAGACCAATATAGGAGACGAGCGGTAGTCTAAGGAGACACTTGCTGTGGCAAGCATAATATGTAAATTCCAAAGTTAAGCACTTTGGAAAAAGTCCAAAAGATGAAGATACATACATTACTGCTGCTAGGGGGAAGGAAGGGAATCTTAAATGTCTCCATAGAGAATATTTACTTTGGTTTTTTCTTTTTTTTTTTTTTTTTAAAAGGCAAGACAGCTGTGACTGAGAAACCTTACACTTGGATTAGACTATTGGAATCAGGTTTAATGGTAAAAGTTATTTTATTCTGTTTTTAGCTGGGCTAAATTAGACTAGGTATTTCAGGAGGTAAGTTTAGTGTCCTAACATCATTCACTGCTAGGGCAGACACCTACCTACCTACCCACTAGTGACCTGAAATCACTAAGATCCGATAGCCCTTAGGAAAGCTAAAATGAAGTTACTGGCTCAGCTCACTTCATGGTGGATGGTTGTTCCTGCCCCAGTGCCTGTCTTCACAATTAGTACTAATTAACAGTCATGCTGCAACTAATAGTCCACAGTGAGACTGGAATGGAAAATGCAGTCTTGGGGACTCTGTTGTGAGGTCCCTCACAACAACAAAATATCTTCAAAAAGCAGCTGATCCTGCTTTGCCTACTCTGATGATGGACAAATGTGTTCTTTGTTTTTGTCTTTTCCCTTCTTTCCTGTGCCGGATACTGCACATTTTGTAACGTTAGAGCAGCTTTTAAAAGCCCCCAGCCCCACGCCCCAAGTATTTTAGCAGGTTAATCTCCTAGAAGTATTGTAACAAAACACAAAGTAAACAGTGATTTCTGTCATAGAATGATCTCTGCTGTGTTTATGCTTGCTTTTTGAAAACCCAGAATATTACTAGATAAGTACCAGTAGAGTGTTTTCGGTATACCCGAAGAGATCAGTTTCTGGCATTTTGGAAAAGGCTAGATTCAGAAGGGTAGAAAGAACTGGTCCCTTGTGATAAGCATAGCTGGATTTTATTGTAATAAAGGAATAAAGAATACTGACTCCTAGATGGTCTAAATATTTCAATCTAACTAAAATAAAACCATGTTTGTGTTAAAATAGGGAAGTTGATTAATGGGAGACCACATAGTTTTACCTGTTGTTGTTAAAGGAGTGCAAGTCTAAGCTTGACAAAAAGCTGCTTTTTTTGGTTTATTTTGAGGATGGACAAATCATGGATAGCTTACAGATAAGAGCTGGATTTTCCTTTTATAGTTTATTGCATCTTTCAAATTATGTTCTTGAAGGCTGAACCTGAACTTAACTTAATCTTTTAATGATGTGTCTATATAAGCTTTTATAGGTTGTTATTGTTATCTCCTGAACAGCAGCAAATTTAGTCCCTGGTGAAGTAGACTGTCTTCTACTACTACATCCTTCTCCTTTCAGGAACCTTAGCACCATGTTAGTGAATCAGCAAAGGATGAGAATCTAAGCAGAATATTCAAGTCAGATTTTTTTTGCCTGTTTGACAATGCAGTGAGTAACTTTTTATTCATAATCATCTTCCCGTGTGACAGGATGGGCTCATCAGAGAGATAAAGCTGAATTTGTCAGCTCCTAGAGGGCCAAAGTAAGCATTCTTCTGACTAACAGTCTTTGAGCACTGTGTGTGTCGGGAGTGGTGTGAATTTGGAGTTACGTGCTGTTAAGTGGCACAGAAAATATGGTTGTGTAAGTGTCGTTAGTGGTTAATGATTTATCTTTTTCTCATTCTCTCTCTTTTATGCTGCTTGCTCTGTACGTGAGAGCAGGAAAGAGGATTTGGATGGAGCAATGCAACCTCTTCATTTTTTCCTAACTGAATCAATAGTTATCAATGTCTAGAAGTTGTTTTTGGTCTTCTCTAAAGGCCCATCAAGACATGAGAGATGTCTTCTGACATTGCAGTGTGGAAGATGGTGGTGGGACTTTAATATTCTCCTGCCCACTGGGAGCTCTGCCTGATGGCTTTTCTCCCAACTTTGCTTATGTCAAAACATGAGATTGCTCAGGGGTTTTCCTGTATAAGCTGCCCCTTTAAAAGGGGAACTTCTCTTGAAGAATCTGTTTACGACCCGATGGTCCCACCAGCCAAAATGAAATGCAAAGATTTGATGAGAGGTTCCAAAGGGAGAGTGAGCAAGCCCTGAACTTTGCATCTGTTTGGGAAGAGGGCTTTTAACATCTTTATGCTGGTGGCTAGGGTTGATAATGAAGGTGAATTAAGCAGATTGTCAACAGGTGCAGTGGTTACCTTGCAAATGAAACAAACCACTAAGAATCGAATGAAATCTTAGCAGTGGTAGTGAACATACTGTATGATACATTACATTCTCAGTCTCATTTTGGCTCCCTAATGCATTTCTTCGGAGCGCAAGCCTCTGCAATATTGGATGTGAGAGCGAGCCTTGTGTAGGCAGCACGGTGTTGACAAGTGCCTTGTACCATCTGCCTCTTTCCTCCACAAATCTATCGGCATCCGTGCAGCAGCTTGTACTTGGTAAGAACACTGAAAGGAGATGTGATGTGGATTTAATCATCAGCAAATGTCCCTTGACTGTTTCTCAGTTGCCCATCTGAGTTTAATTCCAAGAGAAGGAAACTCTGATGTATTCCTGCCTTCAGGTATAATTACTTCAAGACAGATTGACCGTTTAAGCACACACGACACTGCTTAGCTTTAATTAGAGTAAATTGGCAGAATTTATATGACCGGTAGTTTTGGGGACTCTCAGATGCATGAAAGTATATTTTGCATATCATTTCCTGCTGAGGCTAAGACCAAGGTACTAGCTGAAAGGCTTTTAATTAGAATAAAAACACTTTGTAAATTTAACCCTATCTTCATTAGGAGCAGAATGAAACTGGCTGGGGAAAAGGGTGGTGCTTGGGGAAGAGGAAAACACTTGAAATGGAACGTGAAGCAAGAAGTTGCCAGAGACGGTGCTGTAACACAGAAAAGTGTTATTGCCAAGTTGAAATCTTTGTAGGCAGGCGCAGGTGATTTGTAAGTGCCTAAGTTTTATAAACCTAAAGTTAATATTTTTGGAAGGCTGTTCTGGTATATCATATAACCCTAGTGTTGATAATAACTGAGATTAAAAAGAAAAAGAGGTTTGGCTGGATGTCCTGTCACAACAAGTCCCAATGCACTGATCCAGAGTGCCGTGGAACAACGTTTGCGTTTGCTGTATCTGTTCCCAACTTGACCCTCAGTTGTAACTTGCCTGTCTGCTAACAGCAGTGCAAGTAACGAGTGCTTAGTACACAAAAAAGATCCCAAATCATTGACTGAACAGTAAGTGAAGATCAGGAGTGCTGCTGAGCACCGAGAGACAGTGCTCAGAGAAACCTGAAGGGAAGAGTCTCCCTGTTGCTGTGCTCTGGACCTCTTGGTTAGAGAAGCACTTTCCTAAACCAGGAACAGGGAGCTGTGTGGTGCCGAACCCAGCGATGCTGACGTTGTCAGTGTTGGTTGGATGCAGTTTACAGTCTGTCTCTGCCTGACAGCCAGTGAATCTCCATTTAAAAAGTTGTGGAAGATGAATGGTCCTCAGCTTTCCCAAAGAAAGGGAATAGCTGGCCAGAGGTTCAAATCTGATTAACTCGTTGGCACTGGGTTTGCTAACTGATCTCTGATGTTGGGAGCTCGTACTGATGGTATTCCCTGAGAAGCTTGTGGATTAACAAGAAGAGCAGGCAGCAGAATTTTTTTTTTTCTGGAATAGCCCCAAATTTATTAATTTTTGTTCTATTGCTTGGTATATGAGAGGTGGCAATATGACCCTGCTGATTTAAAGTTTTGTGTAAAGGCCTAGTGAAAGTGGCCTCGAACCTCTTCTAAGATGGGGTCAGCCTGTTTACCTGAGAGTGCTGCAAATACAGTGGGCCCAGCATACTTAACTATTCTACTTTCTATTTTCTTCATAATTTGTCCTGGACCTGAGGTCTGTGAAGAAAGTGGAGGAGTTGTGGTCTTTAACACTCGGGCCCCAATGCTTAAGCTGCTGAACAGCTCAGTGTTTTTCTGATAGGAGTATTATTTCCATGTCAGCTCTACAGGCTTGGACACAACTTCCCTTTAATTTGTTCCAAGTGTGTCACTATCCAAATGTGATCTATCTGGATCTAATAGTCCTGTGAACTGTTTTCTCTAGTCAAGGTGATGGAGTCCATATGTGGATATCTTCTGTTCATCATGAGAGAGGCTAGTCTGGCTGCTCTTTGTTTCTTAACTGCTTTCATGGGATTTTTGACTGTGACATAGTTTGAATACAGTCGACAAGGTCTACATCTTCTGATGAGTTAAGAGCTTGCTGTCAGTACCCATTCTTCCAGTGCAGTATCAGTACTTCTGATTCCAGTCACCCCAATCTCTCTGCTTTCAGAAATGGAGTCCTGCATCCCTGAAAACTAGTCACAGCAGAAGTTCTTTTGATCTTTTTTTCCCCGAGATTGTGCATTAACTACATGGTGACAGTACCAAGGTAGGAAACTTTGAGGAAAAACTCTAGGAATTCCTTGCTGTTCATCGTTCTCCTGTCTTTTAAGACAAGCATTGCAATAGAAATTTGTGATAAGAAACAGTTTTTCTAAAGTCATGCGTTCCAGGCTTAAGTGGCAGAAATAAGGGTTCAACATAAGTGAAGGGTATTTAATGCAGTAGAGGAATGGTGGCCGCCTTGGCAGCTTCAGCTGTTCATTTATTTCTAAGCCCAGTGCAGATACTTTTTTTTTTTTTTTTTTCCCCCCTATTGCTTTTATTTTTAGCGGGATGCTGGGGCTGCAAAACAAATATGAAATGTTTAGGACGGCAGTTTGTACTGTGACTAATCTGTCTCTGAGAAGCTCATAATCCTCCTAAATACTTTTACAAGGGAAGTCATAGACTTGTATTTTTCACTGCATGGCACATCACAAACTAGAAACTTGGTTAATGGCTGCTAATAACTCCCTGAATTCTCCTCTTCGGGGAGTCTTTCCTCAGGAGAGCCGTTATCGTTAATCTGGTTAAATCTGGATGTTTTCCCTTCTTTTCTTACATTGTTTGTTCTGCTTTGAGGTAGTTACAGTTCATTTATGTCTGGTGAAGGAACAAGTGGTGTTTGCCACAGTCGGCTGCAAGGGCTCATGGGCATCCATTTGCATGGGCCTTGTTACAAAGGCAGACCACATCCTGGCGAGGACAAAGTGCTGTCTGATGCACAGCCTGCATACACCAGTGCCTCCCTGGAGGGGAGCCAGGATGTGGGCAGGCTTTGTAAGAAGGCACTGTTTTAGTCTGTGTGGAAGTTGAAGGAAGGGATAAACCAACTAAATTATTCTTTCTTTCCATGCTCTGGCAGAGCTTCCACCAGTCAAAATATGCATATGATTCACTACAGTATAAATTTTTCCTGCGCTTTTTGTTTGCTGTCATCTAGGAGAAAAGCAGTGTGTCACTCACTCGACTGCATTTCGCTTGGAGCAGTAATTACTTAGAGAATACTGAAGACCCCCAGCTTAGGTAACTTCTTGGAAAGATATTCTTGCTCTGTGTCCAAGAGGTATCTTTGCAAACAAGCGGTAAATACAGTATGTTCATGATCTTCCATCTCACAAGCTAACTCCCCCCCAAATCATAAGTACTGGTGCTTAAACTTAAAATTCTTACTGAAATGGGGAGGTAAGCATCTCTATGCTTGTCAGCTGTGTCTGACTCATAGATTAGAAAACCTGAGCTTGTGGGGAAGAGGATGATGATGCTGCTGTTGTACAAATACAGATCATTATTACCTGCCAGTTAAGGGCAGCAAGATGAATCTGCAAAGTGTTTGGTAATTTGCCTGAAGTTATATTTGGTGACAGAGCTGGAGATATTACCCTGTATTTCCTGATTTTGGGTGTAAAAAAAAAAAAAAAAACCAAACAAAAAAAAAACAACCAGAGAACCAACTGTTGTTCTTTTCTTTTAAACAGCACCATAAAATACGAACTCAGTGGAGTGCTGGATGCAGCTTAGGGTGATTTTTAAAAGGAGTGAGACTGCATAGGTTTGGGGTTTTTTTTTAAGCCTCGCATTGCATTTCTTAGTTGAGAGAATTATCATGTGGCTGCAGGGTTTTAATAAACCTTTTTGCAGCTAAAATAAAACGTTGAGGTTTGATGGGAAAGCAGATTGAAGTGGAACATTGGTTACATCAGTAAATGTGCCTTATTCTCAATTGGCAGTGGTGAGTGTGAGTCAGTATGTTTGTTTCAGCCTCTAAAAATACCGTATGTCTTTATAATTCCAAACAAGTCCTTATGATGGACAGAAGCAGTGCTCTTTATTGCTTAAATATGGCACAGTGTCTGCTGCGTATTGAATATCTCTAAAAACAAACTAGCCCACATCCTGATTGACCGCTGTTTTGCTGCTGCATACCTCATCAAAAAGAGTGAATTTACAAAGGTGTAAAACTTCAGTTAGCTGTGGAGAAGTAGGTCCTCTGCCTTATGTTTGCAGATGCTGGAGACCAAAGTTAGTCCTGGCATAAACAGGTAAGTTTTCCATTCAAACTGATGGGAGTTTTCCCTATCTGTGCCAAGAATGAACTCTTTAAAAATGCAGTTGTGGGTGAACTCCTCACAGATTTTGTTTATCCAGTTTTGGGTAAATAAGTTTCCCTAAAAACTACTGCGTGAGCCTAGCTTTACCATATGATTCAGTATCAAAACTATGTGAAATTAGCCGTTTTCCTTTGGATCTCATGGTTTTGACCTGAGAATAATTCTGAGGGTTTTAGTTTACTTGAATCTCAAAGTTGAGCAAAAATGTAGTGCATAACAATTTTGTTGAAACCAACAAAAGTGCTTGGAGAAAATACCTGTCCCTAGAATAAATACTGGGATCCCCATTGATTTATGACATAGACAAGTAGACAAATACAGTGTATGGGATTCCCCTTTTTTTTTTCTTTTTTTTTTTTCTTCACTGACTTCATTCAAACCTGTTCCTGGACAAACTCTGAAAGGAGGTAGATATTGTGTTTTATTGGGAATAGACCAGCCATTCACTGATGGGATTCATATCCAGTAGCCTTGAGATCTTGGAGACCATTTGCTGGTATATATTCTGGTGGAAACCACCATAATCATGGTGGACATCATGCAGGCATTTGCCTGCTCGACTGATCTGTAGGTGTCTTAAAGTTGTGAAGAGAATTCTTTTTTGAGCCTTAGCAGGAAAAAAACCCACGAAGTCTGAAAGCATGCACATCTCTTGATCTAGAGCTGAATTATTTTCTTCCTCGTTCTGAAGCTGTTAGGGTGGAACACTACAAACTATCAAGACGTTGTCACAGTCTCTCTTAGATTTTGGATAAAGCATATATGAATAACTTCAGATTTCTGTATTCTAGCTGTAGTTTTAAAATTGTTTGTTCTTTACTTCTTTTGTCTGCTTTTATCACTATGAAAGGATAACTAGAAATATTCGATAAACCTGTTGAATTGCACAGAATCATAGAGAGGATTCCTTATCCAACTGTAGAGTGTCATGGAATATTGCATCAAGTTTTGTCAGTACCACTGTACTTGAGCATCCAGCATTTATTCAGACAAGTGCTGAACTTAAAGGAACCAAACTAAAGATGAAGGCAGTTTCTGTGAGTAAGAATTGTGCAAATATGATGATAGAATTTAGAGTTCATTTACAATACTTACCATGTCAAATAAATTTCTTCCTACGGTTGTTGAACCTTTTCTCTCCCAGATAGTCCCAAATCAGGCTAACTATATGTACTTTCAGGGGTGTGTGATAAGCATAATCAGGTGTATAAAATTTTACTTTACTCTTAACAATATAAACTTCACTGACAGTCTCACAGAAATTTGATAACGGGTTTACTTTTGCCCTCACCACAAACCTTATTGCGGGCATTCTGTTTGTTTTAGATGGTGCATGTGGGAACATCTGGAAAAAAAAGTGCAAATAATTTTTCTCTTAGGATGTTAGAGCTTGCTTATGCCATTTCCACTCTTTCAGAATGCTTGTGTAGCACAACCTTTTCTGATGCTGTAACACCAGTAAGAACATATACTGTGGAGGGGATTGTTGTGCTCTGTGCCAGCTCTTTGTCGTTCTCTAATTGCACGGTGTTTGTCCTGTGCAAAATGCAACATTATTATTGCCTTTTTTCAGTGTTGTGCTTGAAAATTGTCACGTGGCATCAGATACTTATCAGACACTTGAGATCAGATAAGACTCATGAGAGGGTTAGAGCAGAAAAACTAGCGTCTTCCTGCTGTCCTGTCCTGTAGCTTGGCCTTTTCAGAACGGTGTTGCTGGTTTTTTTGTTGTTTGCTTTTTTGGGTTTTGGGTGTTGTTGGTGTGGGTTGTTTTTTTTTAAATTAGGAACATGGATATAGGACGTACTAAAGCTTTACTAGATCTGGATGTGAAGGAGCAAACTGTTGTTACTTTGTGTGAGAGGAATCTGCTCCATAAGCCAATATATGGGTTCCTATGTCAGCTGACACTACACTTGTTAAAGCCTATTACTATAGGCCTGCCTTTCCTCCTGCTCTTGTCACTTGAAAAGCTCTAAAGCCATCACTCTTTATTTATCTGGTTTTAGAGAGAATGGGAAGAGCTGTTTCAAATCCCCAGGAAACATGATGAACAAAGGATATGATTTGCTAGGTCAGACCAATGGGTTATCTCGTCTCCTAGCTGCTCTCAGCCTTTGGCCTTTATCAGCGCTTCAGACAACAGTGGTATTTCTTGCCAGGTATCTGTCCAAATGAGAGGCTGGCTGTTTCTTTTCTCTGGCCAAAAAGGACAGTTGTTTTATACCTTGAAGCATGATTAATTGGTTTTGTAGCATTGGCTTTGTTCATTCAACAACAAATGTGGCTTGCACCCAAGGCTTTATTCCGAATGTTTGCCTTGCCGTGCTGGCTGCAGAATGGCAAACATGCAAAAAGAGGCCTGAAGATGTGACTCGGAAACGGAATTAACTTCCTTGCAGAAGTCACCTGAAGGAAGTAGCAGCTAACAGCTCAGGATCCACAGAGCTTGAAGCTACAGCTTATACTCAGGAGCAGCAGGGAACACAGAGCTTTCTTGTATTTTAGGGAGACTCAGTTATGGACATGTAGGATTTAATTTTGCATTTTTTTTTTTTCTAGCAAAATCTCTTTTCTCTTTTGTTTGACTTGAAGAGGGAGGGAGAAAGTGACACTGGGAATTTTTCTGTTTTGTTCTTCCTTCTCCAGAGAAGAGAGGATCACAGACTATTTGAAAACAAAACTCAAAGTCTTCATTATCTGAAAACTAAAGTGAAAAACTTAGTTTAAAAAAAAACCTGATTTTTGGTTAATGGTTCTTATTACAACGGCCTTGTTTCAAACGTTAGCAGCAGCATGGGCTCTTGCAGAGAAAGGAACTGTTTCTGTGCATAGGAGATGTTACTGGAGCGCTTGTGAAAAGCAAAATATTTGCTACAAACTGAATCCTTACTAAGGGGGGAAAAAAAAAAAAACAAACAAGATGAGAAATTTTATTCTTTCTTTCTTTGCATTTGTCCATTATCTTCCCTGCCTAGTTTAGGGGAGATGTGTAGTGGTGTGCCTTAGAAGTGGCAGGCTCCTCAGCAATTCCAGTGACAGAAACTGATGCGTGTTGGTGAGATATGCTTGCAGGCATAAGGTTTTCTATTTTTAGAGAGCATGAATTCCTCCATGGTGGGTCTGTATGTAGGAAGGCTTGTCTGTGGCATGGCAGGGGATGGTATTCCTAGATTACATGCTAGGAATCCTTACAGTGCTCAGGCTGGCTCGAGCAGGATTCCTTCCAGGGGTCTCTGGAGAGCGTAAATGAGAGACAGCACTAACATCCCTACCAAGAATGGAGTGTGTGCACTGGTGCAGCGCAAGGGTGAGATCATGACCTTTCCCTCTGTTCTCTTGCAGGCAGCACGCATGTTCTCTGCCTGTTCAGGGCAAGAGACTGAAGATGCTAGGTGATTTACCAGGGCTATATTCTCTGTGTGTGCATGCCTGTGTTAGGAGGGTCTTGTTAAGTGTCTATGACTTGTTTTTTTCTCTAATAATCTAGTTGTTCTGGGACCTGCATTATCCATCTCTGGTTTATAGTCAAAGTTACTCAATGCAGAGTGAATAAAATAGAGGTTTTCAAGAATCTTTCTGTCCTTCTGTGGTCAAAAGACTGGGCTTCCATTCAGAGATCTTTCGAGCTTTTTTTTTTTAAAGGGGCTTTCCATGTCTTCAGGTTCCGCCACCTTCTCTGCTTCATTTTGAATCTGTAAAACAGGGATAGTAATGCTTTGTGATAGGAGGATTAGATTAGGTAATACATATGCTTCAGTTTTACTACAGAAAAGCCTCCAGAGGGAAGGGTACCTTGTTCATCTACTGCGCACAGTAACAGAAGATGATCCACTGAACAGATGCAGTGCTGACGGGCTTCTGTGCTGAGCACAGATGGCAGAATCCCCTCCTGTGCAAGGGGTCTGCATGGTTGCTTTGCTTCGCTCCGATCCCACTTAAAGGCTATTTTCAATGCTTAAGTCGGATTTAAGTCCTGCAGTTCTTGCTTTCACAATATGAAAGCGGATTATGGGTAAATCTTACAAAGTGCCAGGAGACAGTAACTTTTGATGCTTCTGGTGGATTTATTTTTAGTTTTATGAGATCTTTCTTGCTGTGCTGAAAATTGATGGAATTTTGGCTTCAAAATCATGGTAGTGTGTCTGAAGTGTTTCTATGCTGTCTCATTTTTTTTCTCTTGATTTGCTTAATGTGTCACCACAACCAAGTTCCTAATGGAGGGACTAATTAAAGATGGTATTTGATGGTTTCAGTTATTGGTTTCTCCATCATGGATTTGCAGCTAAGAAAATAATTTCTATGTGTTATCCTCCGATGCCTCTTGCAAAGTCACCATTGTAGGACTTTAAGTAGGGATGCACCTGCAAACTTCTGCTTGCTTTAAGATGCTTCAGAGGCTGAGTTTAGCTGCCCGGTTAAAAAAAAAACTTGAATCCTGAGTTGTTTTCAGGACCCTAATTGCCATGTCCCCATGAACTTGATAGCACCTAGATGTACAGCTTTAGCCTACCTTATCGAACTCGTTTGTCACTTGTTGATTCCATCACGTAGCCTGCATGGCAGGGGGTGGTAGTGGTGAAATTGCGAGCTGTTAAGCATGCAGTCTTGCAAAAGCTCTTGGTTTGTAGTTTCCTCCCTTCAGTAGCAGTAAAATGCTGCTGACTCGCATACCATGGATACCTGTCTATCCACTTAGAGCAACCAGATAGCATGCTTTATGGGTACAAGGGTCAACTGGACAGGTTCATGAAAGAGAAATTAATTGAGGGTGACTAAATAGATAAAAAGAGGTCCGGCACAGGAAGTCTCTGATCCTCAAATGGTTGGCTGCTGGGAGACTGCCAGGGAAGTATCGTATGTGCTTACCCAGTTCTTCTGCTCTTTCTTAGATATCTGCTCTCCACTACTATTAGAGGACAGGCTGTTGGGGTAGATGTCTTGATCTGAGACAGCATGGCAGCTCTTATGTTTTCATACATAACCTCCATCTCCAAAATAGGAAGTATTACCGTATGGGCACCTGCTTTAAACAGCTGAGACCTTACTACTGTAGAAGGATCAAGATGCAAATCTGAAGAACCTGACCCTGACACGTACTTTACTTTCAAAGCTTGCTGCCTCTCAGACTTAAGGCTTCAAATCAAAGGCTTCAGCTGCCTGTGGGGCTTCTATTCTCTCTGTGGTCAGAAAGGTGAAATGGTAAAATTTACATAGTCATGTAGCTGGGAAAATGACTAATTTGAGAATACAAAATATTTGTCCTTAATTCCTATACCCGTTGCCAGGATCCATGCTATCCTAGTTGTTGCAATCCAGACCGAACTCCTAGCTGGACAGATCCTGTAGGAAGTTGCTTGTGCTACTTTTTTAAGAGTGCCATCTCTGTGTATGTTGAACCTATTCTTCCCTTTCACTGTGTAGGTGCAGCCTAAAGCCAAGGAACTTGTACAGGTTTCCATAGCTGTCAGTAAGATAACATTGCGGCCCCAGTGTCCTGGTTAAATGTTAACAGTTTGCTTCCAGCAATGTATATCCAGGGTAGCATGCAGTTACTAGGGACTGCAAGTTCAGCATACTCTAATTGGCAATATTAACATGCCTTGGCATGCTCTCAAATGTCTGTTTCGCCCCCTTACAGTTTGCTTTAGTACCATTGCATGTTCCCTGTATTTGTGTCATTTTATATAGATTGGAGGTGATTTTGTAGGGTTAATCTTTCACTGTGAATTTGCCTTTATTGTGTTAAAAAATTTCAAAGCAGATGCAGTCTTTGCTTTTGCCCTTAAAATTCAGGCAACCTTGGGCTCTGCTCTTATACCAAATGAACAGTCTGTCTTATGTGAGGCTTACATTTTTGAGGAATTTATAGCTGGTTTAATTATTCCTATGCTGTTTGCTGTGACTTGGAAGTGGAAATGCCCAGTGAGTTCATGTTAATGTGCTACCTACTTAGGTGCTTAATTAACATAGTAACTGAGTAACTGGGCTGCAGTTGTGTCTGAGTTAGCACCCTGCCAGGAGTACGAGCGAGCGCTGTTCATGGCTGCTCGATTAGCAGTGAGCGAAGTGTTTTTGATCGATAGAGGGTTTTCTGGCCGAGTTAATGAAGCCTGCAACAAAGTCAGCAAATTTGGCTGCTTGGCTGGCAGCTCCTGGATAGTGAGGGCAGGTAAAAGCAGGACCTGTTAAATATGTTGGTGATTACCCCGTCTGCCTCCGTACCTGCCAACCCTGCAGCCTAACGAGCACGGGGCGAGCGCGCACACCGTGCTGCCGTGGCACTGTGCTAGGCTGGGCTCTTCAGTTCTTTGGACTCAGGGCCAGGTTGCCTCGCTGCTTCTGCTTCCTGTGTTAGGTTGGATTTAATGGAGTTGAACTTTTCTGTGACAGTCGCCCTTACAGTCTCTTGCTACCTTTCTGTGGAGACTTGTGTCAGAGCTAACCTTAGGACTGGGAGCCACAGAGCACTGTGCCCGTGCCCTGGTGACCTATTCCCGGTGCCATATTGAGTAGAATTTGCATGCAAGAGAGCGTGCGCGTGAAACTTCCTTGAAGGTGGTGGAAGCATTTGTTTCTCACCAGTTTCCACCTAAACTGGATGCTACATAAAGGCCTCATGTATGTATTTGGAAGGGTCAGTGTGTCAGAATTAAATCATCTTGAAGGAAATTTATCCAGCTGCAGTGCCTACACACCCCTCAAATCCTGTTTAATCCCTTAAATACTTATGCAACGCCTCGGCCTTGTGCTGGCCTTCAGCATAGGGGAGAATTTCATCCAGTGTGAACAGGTCTCAAGGAATGTGCATGATCCTGTGAAGTAGGTAACACATAGGGGTGACTTAATCCCCTGCTGAAATACAGCCACAGCAAACACCTTTTCACTTCCAAAAGGAAATGAAGAGGAATATCCAAATATCCACTTGAAGACTGAAGACATACTTTAAACAAGTGAACTATAATGACCAGAAATGGTATTTCAGCCGGGAGACCTGGGTTTAACAACCTAATACTTCTTTCAAAATTGCCCTAGGATTTTTGCAATCACAAGTGGCCAGGAACTTGTTTTAAAATGTTGTCTGAAAGTTTATGCCCCAGATTTTGCTGTTATCCTGATATTAAGCCACATAATTACAAGGAAGTTATTCTGTCTTTATACTGATGTAGCAAAAAGGTCATTTGGGCTGCTGTCAGTGTATGTTGAAAGCAGACTGGTAGAATCTATGTCACCATAAAGAAAGATCATTTACTGTTTGTTTCTGTAACAGTGATGGCTCCTGACTGAAACATCACCTATCTCTGCAGCCTTGTAAAAACACTGGATAAAAACACAGTAACGTTATTTTGCAGGAGTGACCTGTATATGCTGTGTTTAAAGTATAGCCTGCTGCAAGTATATCAGAAAACTGCACATAGAAAGGTTGAGGGTACCAGAGGGGATTTCATTATTAAAAAAAAAGCTAAAAATTTGATAAATTTGGTTGCTTTAGCTATGGAGGGATTTTAATTCACCCTTTGTGCTGCTTAGTAAATATATTGTAACTGTATAGGGTTAATAGCAGGTTGGAGGCTTGACTATATGTATGGGACTTGGATTTGCTATTACTTTGGATTCATTAGTAATACGATTTTTAGCAATATGTTACATATGAAAGTGTGAGTGTCTGAGGGATGTGGGATGGTGATGGAAATCTGTGTCCATTTTAAAAAAACAGAAACCAAGCTACACACCCGCCCCAGCAAACCAACCAACAGCTCTCCCCCATCCAACCAGAAACAACAAAAAATTCCCAAACCAAATCTAGAACAAAACCAAACTGTGCTGTTATGTGCTCTTTAATATTGCTTGTCTTGAGTAAACGCCTTCTTGGGCAGACTACTGCTTTGAAAATTTCTTAATGCAAAGACTGTCAGGAAGGTGAAATTGTTGTTACCTGTTAACATGTTACCCTGTCTTTGAGGTGTTATGTCAAATAAGAGCTCCTGTGGCTAGACTATATATGTTGTTGTAATGCACATTTTCATTCTTCTTTTGTAAAATAGGTACTTGGTGTGAGGGGCGATGCCAAATGAAATAGTGGCTTGCACATGTGAACGCTTGTGCAACGAAGAGTTGTAACGTTTATCATGGTAGGATGCAAAGCTTTTCTTTCACAACAGAGACTGTTACAGCTGAGGGGGCAAGTGATGGACAGTTTGAGAGGCACCTTCATGGCCTACCCTGTGCTTTTATTTCTTGCCTGTAAGATATGTCTGCACTAGAGATACTGCTGAGGGGTAGAAATTAATCTGTCTTTGGATTGCATTTCTTTTTCTGCTGCTGTGGAGTAATGAGGTATTGTGGATGTATCACCTAGTCTCTCTGGTCCTTGGTTTCCTCTTCTGCAGTACGTGTGATATTTCTCTCGCTTGCGTGAGGAGCCCAGGATCACTTCAAGATGGTAGAGTTGCTCAGCGGGAGAGTTACGTACCACTACAGTTCTTGTTCAAACGCATTTCCTCCCCTCTTACTGACTGACAAGAAGGAAGGGGGTTTTTCATAAAGGATAAAAATGAGCCTTAGACAGCTGCTTTCCAGATTTTAGAGAAAACAACTGATTTTTTTTTTTTCTTCTCAGAAACATGCATGTTTGCTCACTGCCACTGCTGTTTTGCACTCTATACCGCCCAAATGTGCCAGAGGTTTCTGAGAGGCAAGTGAAGAAAGTGACTTGTTGGTGTGGGAAGTGCCTCAGCAGGAGCTGATGCAACAAGCAGGGGTTAAAGATTGGCTGGGGAAAGCTGAAGGCGACAAGAATAAGCTCATGTGGTTATGCCCCAAGGAACCTACCAGCCCTCACGGTTGGACTGAAACAAAAAACATTTTTGTTGCTTTTCTCTCTGGCTCCCTGTGGGAGCATGGGGGCTGTGGAAGGGCTGAATAAGGCAAGAGAGACGACCTTGTTGTTAAGTATTCTGGCCCACTGGGTTGTGCCTTTAGCATAGTGTTGTATCGTCATGAGTTTTTTGGGGAGGGAGTTTGGGTTTTTTTGGTTCCTTGCAAAGGCCCTGTCTTGAAAACAGCTGTCTGCTGGACAATGGAGCACTAAGCACGGCAAGCTTGGAAACAGAAAGGAGTCTTTTGAAATGAAATGTGAAAATCCTGTGATCTATGCAAGTGGAGGGAAGAAAGAGAATGTCTTGTGGAAATGCTAGCAGGGCAGATGAATCTCTAACACAGTCCTGCCACAACTTTTTTTTTTTCCCCTTTTTTTAATTTAAAAAAAATTAAAACTGTAATGCTCATTGAGGTGAGTTTTCTGTTGTGGTTTTGGTATTATTTTTTTTAATAGGCAGAACAAAAAGAAATGAAAAGCATTAACAGCCTTGCAAGGTCAGTGGGACCTGAGCAGAATCATTAACCAGTTCTCTCTGTCAGGAACTCTGTATTCACTGTATCACAAGCTTGCAGCCAGACCTTATTTTACTAAGCAAAAAATGGTCCTTTTGTTGCTGTTTTTCCCCTAGTGTCATCTCTCATGGTTGCCAGGGCAACCGGTGCGTATCCTTTCAGCATAGGTTATTAGGCCTCAGGAAGGAAGTGCTCCAGTGCTGGCCTGCTATTTTTATGGAACCGTTACATAATACAATCTATTAAAGCTTCCTCTTGGTGTTTTATGGCACAAAGGGGAAATTAAGTTTGATGACTCCTAAATGTTTGATGGAGGATGTCAGGTGACTTCTGGATTGTTTTGCGCTCGCCGCATAGCAACAATATTTCTGTATGCAATTCAAGAAGAACAAATATACATTAGTGCCATTGGCAATATTTGCCTGCACACAGATCACCAGAGGAAATTGAATTCTAAGCAGAGCAAGTACAAACACTGTAAAAGTGCAGAGCCCTATCAGCTAGGGAGGATAAGATGGCAGAGTAGTTGATGTTTTGACAGTACGGGGAAAAGAGGTGTAAAGGAAAATATTATTTTTTCTTTGCCTTATTCTCTTCTACTGCACAGAATCTGGAAGGCATGATAATGCGCTTGCAATCACCATAGACATCTGTAACATGCATATTGTAGTAGCTCTTTCTTTACTGACACTGATTTTTCAGAATTTAGTAGCATGAGAGAATTTGGATTGCAGCTTTGGCATCACAGATCTTTACTATTTAAGAGAAAACTGTGTAGAGTTAGTGATGTTGGCTGTATGAAATACTGGAATGGCTCCCATATATATATTCCCATCCTGAATAGGCTATTGTTTCACTTGTATGCTGATTGTTCGGAGATACATTTCAAAATGACTAATTCTGGTTTTAATACCTGGACAGGAAGAAATCTCTTCTCAGAGACTGAGGGTTCACAGTTTCTTTAGTTACTTCTTGTCAAAGTCAGATCAGCTCTGTATCTTGACTAATCAATAGCTACAAATGTAAGGGCTTAGCACGCAAATGAGTTGCTGTGGAATAACAACATTACTGCACATCGCTTGCTCCAGGGGAACTGTCCATGTACTTGCACTTGGCCTACATCAAATATGAGATAATTCAAGCCAGTTTAGCCCTCAGTGTCTGTTCTTTGTCTGTTGCATCAGTGATCTCCATAACTTCCTAACTTCCAGTATGACAACTGTGTTGTACTTCAGTGCAATTTTAACATGAATCTAGAGTTTGTAATAAAGATGACATGTAAGCTTTCTGCTGAGTCCTCAGTGCTGTCCTTTGAAAGAAGGAAATAACGGGACTGTGAATGGCAAGGTTGCAAGCTTCAGAAAGAGCAGAAAAACATCCTCCTAAAAAACCTAAAGTGTGGGGGGCTAGACAGCCTTCTGACCTTTACTGCTCATGAAAGAACAGTGTCATTTCCACTTGATACTGAAAGCTGCCAAGAAAAATAACTTAATTTCTATGCAGGCAGAAATTCTATTAAAGCTGAGAATTGTAATTCAAATATTCAAATTCACAGAAGTAGTTTCAATGATATTGTGCGCTGCATTGGAGGGGAGATTCATCGCTGTTTTCAGCTGTGTCTGCTTATTTAGAAGATGGCAGCGCTCTTCTGAAACAGCAGGGAGCAAGCGAAGAATTTTCAGTTGCTTGTAACTCTTTGTGAGTAACAGAAAACCTTCCATGCTTGTAAAGCCTTTGCCACACCATTCAGGAGGACATCTGAGATGAACCCTGTAGGGAGAATAGCTTGGTATGACTAGGTGAATACAAAGGGAAAATTGCAAAGACTCAGGCCCTGGATGCTTTGCTCCTGACAAATAACAGGAATTTGATTCACCAAAAAAAAAAAAGTACTGCATTTTTGACCAGGAGGTTATATAGGACCCAGAGGATGCAAGACTTTACATGTCCCAAAGGAGGGGTGGAGGAGGAACCAGAGCTCAGTACAGTTTTACTAGGCTCCAGTCAGCATCTGTGGAGCAAAGTGCTGTAAATCTGTGGCCATGATTTAACGTGAAGATTAGAGCTTGCTAGGAATTTTCCAAGAGAACATTTTTTCATCAGAACTTTTCATGGAAACTTGTCACTTTGGATGAAACTTTTGTGAGGAAAAATTTCTGTGATCTGGCACTGAGTGCCTGCACAAAGCCAGAGCAGAGAGTTCAGAATAGCCAATACCCCGGAGGGTAAAGCTTTTCCTGGGAATGCAGGAGAGGTCTCTGCCAAACATGAGGTCTTGATTCTCAGGTTCCTGTTCCTTTGCTGTTAGGAGCTATGACTACTGGGCTTTTGGCTGTCCTGTGTAGATGCCTCTTTTCCTAAGGGTGGGGGTGACGTCTCTCACTCTGCCTCCTCTTTTGCATCCTGCTGCGGAAGAATTTGTTGTTGTAATCCAAAAAAACTTAGCAGGACAGGAAACACTTCCCACCCTGTCCTAATGATGTATTTGCACGTGTTCCCACCATATGCAGTCTCTGTTCTACTCTAGAATGTTTATAGGCTGTGGGTCAGGTGGGATCCAATCTGCCCAGTCCTGATCACTCAGGTAACCTGGCTGGAGAAATTAGGTGGTTACCCTTCTACATCGCTGCTTGGGTTTCCTCTGCATTGGAGCTAGGCTGCGTCAGGAGGCTGGGGCAGAGAGCACAGAGCTTGCCTAGGTCTCCGACGTGGGGCTGGGATGTCCGCTGCCGCTCAGCCACAGCAGCTCAGAAGGGATTACTGCTAACCTGAAAGGGCTAGCTGCTGTGTTCCCTGAGGTAAACACTTGTCAGAGGGTGTGTCTTGCTATAGAAATGAAAAATTTTTACAACTTCGGTTATTTGGCGATTAAGAATGAAGGAGGGTATAGCAGCCACGTGACTGTTGCAGATTCTGCTAGCGTTAGGACTGACCCAGGATTGCAGGGGAGGTTGGAAAGCTGGTCATCTCCCTCCCTTCTTGGTTGGGGATATATATATATATTTTTTTTTTTTTTTAATAGGCAAGTGGTTTGCTTATTCATCAAAAATTTAAATGAGTGTAGTTTTGATTGATCTGGAAATATATATATGTACTTGGATTAAGTTTTTAGGATAAGCTTACTTGGATGAAGAATTAAGGACAGGAAATCTGGCAACTTCAAAACTACACATTTTGACATTCCTCTCACTCACATACTAGGCTCCTGTGCATCTTGTTAATGAAGCTGGAAGTGAGTTAAGTGCCTTTCACATGAGGAAAGAAATGCTGGACCACTTCTTAGCCAGCTTCAGTTTGGAGCAGGCATTCACCTGATCTCAGCCTCAAAAAATTTTATTGTCATTTCTGATGTAGTTTATAAGTCATAACTCCTCAGTGGAGCAGACTCTGGAGACCCTGAGCTAGATGAGTAGCTTAGCTCCACTAGGTGATAGTCTGTCTTGGTCCTCAGTAATGTTTAATTTTAATAAAGTGGAATAATGTTAGGAGGGCATGTGAAGGCACCTTTCTAGCCTAGTAGGTATGACCTTCTTTGGGCAGGTAGGAGACTAGTTTGAATCCTCTCTGAATTGGCCAGAGAGGAGATAACAAACCTAATGAATCTTCAGAAATTGCTCTTTTCTCACTCTTTCTCCTTCCTTTCCCCCAGAGTCACATCTCTGATTTGAGACAATTTGTTAAAACCACAATTGACTTGCAAAACTTCTGGTATTGATGAAACAGTAATTTCTGAAGGAAACGGAACTAATGAGTATATATATTTTAACAGTCCTGGTTTTGTGCTGTCCAGAATGAAAGTGCCCGGTGAGGAGAGAGTGAAGCAGCAGGCAAAGTAAGGGAAGGTATGTGTAGAAGACTGGAGAAGATACTTCCTGTGTTTGCTTTGAAAGCATTGATGTATAAAAATCCTTGTTTGTTTTTAGAAGGAGCCTCTGGAGGGAAAACAACTGTGGGCAAGAACGTGCAAAATGTAGAGTTAGAATTATCTGACTTTGTCCTGTCAAATGTTAAGCCAAACAGGAAGGTTTATTTTTCTCCCTTCTTTTTTCTTTTGGCAACTACTTCCCCAAGCTTCCTATGGGGTGGAAATGGGCAATAAATAGCAGGGTATCTAATGGCATCATTCCAGGCCTCCCAGCTACTGGTGTTGGCAAGGAAATGGCTCTCCTTTTGCTTCCTTCTTATTTTTAGAGTGCTGAGTTTTCAGGGGGTGGAGGGAGGGTCGGCTATTATCAGTGAGAGTCAAACCACAGTGGCTGCCTTCTGCAAGAGCTCTTACCACCCTGCCAAACTGGAGGAAGTTGGAGTCATATAATTCACACCACTAGCGGTTTTGCCTTGTAAGCGAGACTTCCTTTAAATTTAAAATACATGCATGCAAAACTGAACTTTCTCATTCCTATAGAATCCCTGGTTTTAAATGTGTTCATGTTTTTGTCTTCTGGCCTCTCCTTTTTTTTTTTTCCCCCACTGACACTTGGAGTTTAAAAACGCTCACTGGAGAGATGAGTTGCAAACGGAACCAATGTTGCTCTTGGAAAAGTTGCTCAAAGTACAAGCCCTGGAGGACAACAGGATGAAAAAAAACTTCTCTATGATGACTTCCATATAAAAATGGTCTTCTCCAAAATTCTATTTTGAGCTTGGTGTATTTGCAGATTTCTTTTAGACTTGTCAGTTGTGCAAACTGTAGAAAATACAACTGGGTTTATACAAAATTGAGAGGATTTGTTTGTCATGAGGTGGTAAAAAGAACCAAAAAAACCAAAGATTGTTTTCAAGTTTCAGAAGTAAAGGTTTTTTGGTTGTTTTTTTTTTTTTTTCCTCTCCTGTGAAACTTTAAAAACTATTCTTAGTTTTTGCACAGGGGTGCTTGATTGTCACTGTAAATTTTTAAGCCAGCTCAAATCATTCAGAATTCATTTGCACACAAAAGGCTTATATTTCTATTTGTCTGTGGTGCACACCTTTAAACTGGAGAAGTTCAGCTTGGTTTTGATTTTGACATGAACATTTCAAGCAGCCCTATTTCAACAAACTTAATACAAGAACTTTTTTTTTTTTCCTGTTATTTGTTGTGTATCCTGGACCTAGAGCAATCATGGTTGGAAGCTTTGATCTCCAGCAAGTACCCTGGGTTGCTCCTTCCCCCATAGCAGACTCAGCTAAACCAAATTTTTTCTGACTAACATTTGACCTGTTCTGAAGAGGATCCACTGATGGAGATTACACAGCCTCCTTGGTCAGTATCTTCCACTTGTTAACTAGCATTCGCATTCCGCTGACAAATTCAAGCCAACGGTCAGTGGTTTGAAAAGGGGGGTGGGAGGAAAAGAAAGCTGTAGGCCTCTGCTATGGCTTTAGCATCCATTTTGTAGTAGGGGAGGCTGTGGAGATACAGCATGCTGGCAGCCTACAAGTATTGAATACAGTCACACTACCTCCCCAGGTGAATGTGGGGAGCTTCCCAACTACTGGCATGTAAAGATTAAGTTCAGTCAAAGTCACTATCTTTGGCAGGTGTTACAGGTGAGTTTGGAAACACCCAAAGTTTTCTGTTGTAATATCACACACACCTTTTCATAATTTTGCCAGACATTTCACGCTTTGGGATTAAATGTTCAATTGTTGGATGCCTATCTTAGCCATGACACTTTTTTGTGAAGACTTAACCCAAAATGCTTTGGCCTGCTCCCTCAAAAAGGCAAAGGGGGTGGGATTTATTTTGAAAGAAGCCTGGTGGTAATACACAGATGCCAGAAACTTTGCACTTTAGAGCAGGACGTTTGTAACTTCAGGGCAGAAGGTGACCTCAGTTTCAGAGGTTTAGAACGCCCTGGTCTGGATTGTGTTCTGCCAGGTTGTATGCAGATATATGTTTTGAAATGTTTCCTAGCGAAGGAAAAACTGATTCCTAGGCTAGATTTGCAACTTGGAGTCTTGAGGCATAAGGCAAGGTATGACACTTGTTATCAGAGAAATGGGCAAGGAAAGAACCAGAGCAGAAATATCTGTTTATACAAGTTCAGATTCTGTTTGTCCAGATTACACCATGGAGTTTAATCACGGTAGAGATCTTTCACAGATTGTTTAACTGTAGCCTTGGTGGCTTCTGAAGAATAATTTCATAGTCATGAAGATGTCTCCAGGTGTTTTACTAAGTCTGTGCTAATTGATCTAGCCCTTTGGGTACATGTCATTCTGCAATTTGGCAAGACCTTAGCTGAAGCACAGTATTTTCCAGTCACGTGGTTCTAGCAGAATGGTTCCGTAATCCACAGTGGCTTGTTTCATATAGTTTCTGATGCAAAGGCTGAGGACAACCCTGGGATTGATCCAGTCTTGGACAGTCATGATGTTGAATTGATAGCGCAAGTTTGTTTTCACTTGTGCTTTGTGTAGTAACGTGGGAAGGCAGACTCTAGGCAATGAGGTTTACATCATCTGCACTTGGTCTCCCACAGAGGTTTGTTCTGAACCTGAGCACAGAGACATTTCTGCTTTCGTGTGATGGTACTTTTGTACAAGCCTGTGCCTTCTACTCAATGTGAGATTTTTTTTTTACCAGAAAAAAACCACCCTCAGCTATGAACAAGTAGGAATATTGCTACAAGATGATTATTAATTTTATTTTGATGACAAAACTGAAAGACTCTTCAGACAGATTCAAAAAACTTGTGCAATCTGTGAAGTGAGTATTTGGCTAATTTTATGCCAAACAGATGGTATATATTTTTCAACATCAATTAATATAGGAACGTGCAGCTTTCTGTTGAATACCAGAAATACAAGGATAAAGTACAGCACATGTGGCTTAACTATGGCTTTTGAAATATGGAATTTGTATATAACAAGCACTTTAATGACCTTCAGGGAGACAATATTTACTGTTTAGAAAAAACAAGGAAAAATAGTTATGATTTTTTCCCTTATTTGAATGATCTGAGCTTATTTAATAAAACAATGTTTTACAAAACATATAACTTGGTATGCAAGTGTTAAATCTCTTTAAAAGATATCTTCATTGCCCTCTATAAAAATGGAATAAACTGTTTTATGTGTATCCATCACAGCCAATAGTTAAGTTCAGTTATTTTCCATGGGTATCATTTGGTCTTCTAACAGGCATGGTGAGGCTTTATGAGAAGCAGTGTGGAAGGATGATTTATTTTCACACCATTTAACATCACAGTCCTTATCTTTCCATAGAAACAGGGTCTGGATTTTCCTCAAGTGGAAATTTTCTACTAAGAGGTGAATCTTAAAGTATGGTTAAGGAAGTAGCAGAAAGAACATAAAAATATTCCCTCCCTTGCTTTTGTTGGATTCGGGAAGAAAACTAATTCTGCAGGGACAAACACAGTACTACAAAGCAGGGTATTATGTTTCATGCTGGAGTCCCCAAGGAGGCCTGTAAAAAGTACACGGAGAAAACCTCTGGGAGAAACCATTGGGTGTGCTCGCTAGGAGATGGCTGCTGTTGACGTGGCTGCTGGGGTGTGGCGAGTGGATTATAAAGCAGGGGGACCACGTGTCCTTGCCATATGACATCTCTTCTGATGAAGTGGCTAAACGCTGGTTTGACTGTGGCCCCCTCAAGCTGCTGACTCGATCCTCCTGCAATTGGACTTGTGCAGGTCGCCTGTGGCTCTTAGCATTGCAATTCTCACAATTCCTAGGCAGGTTACTTTTTAGCATGTAGATTGGAGCTGTTGTTGCCACTGCAGTCATTTTCTGGCCTTGTTCATTTGTTTTAAGATGACCTATCCAAAAGAGGCAAAGATAAGTCAGAAAGCAACCTTGGGGGAGGAAGTGGTGGACTACTGAGAATTTGGCCCGCTAACAGTAAGTCTCTGCCCAACACACGTATGGTCTAAAGATCCCAGGCTGTTATGAAGTTGCTGGGCCAACATGTTTGGCTACCTCTAACACTCCTGACTGCAGCTTGGAGTGGCTTAGACATTAATGCGTGAAAAGCAAATGGGGACCCATGAAAATGAGCTGCAGTGTTAGGGAATAGAGACAGCACGGTTTGTATCTGCACAGTTTCTCATTCTGATTTTTACTATGTTCTCTTTTTCCCTTTTCCAGTTTGGTAATTTTGATGGAGGTTTGTAGGCCAGGGATTGCTAGCAAAATGGAGATCAAAGTTAAACTGAGGAGATCAGATGGCTTGCACTTTAAAATACTAAAACTTGTAGATTCCAATTTAGCACAGTCCTTGACAGTTATATTTGAAAACTAGTGGATACTAAAGAATGTTTCTGTCCCCTGAAGGAACACAAATATTATTGTATCTTCTGATAGACAGAAAGTCTGACTGGCAATTACTGTGTTTGCATGCTATGTGTATATTCGCCTGCTGTAAAAGAGGAACTGTTCAAAGGTTTGGAAGCTCCTGTATGCAGCACCTTTGTGTGGACTCTTTTTTCTTTACCTATAATAAAACCAAAAAAGACAGCCTTCAAGGTGTGTCCAGAGATCTCGGTGACCTGAAAACGGTACAGATTTATGCTGCTGTAATTTATTTGAAGCCTTGTCATCTGCCTTTAATTTTGCAGTGAGATGCTAATCTTCTCAGATTTTGTGCACTGTTAGTACATGTAAAAAGCTGTCCAAAATGTTGATATCAGCATTGTTTGATGACATTTACAATGAATGTTTCAAAATATATTTGCACTAGTTTAGAGTAAGTTTTACAAATTGATTTCGACCTTTGCAAATAATACTAGGGAAAAAAGCCCAGGATAAACATTCAGGGTTTTGATTTTTGGATGCGGGCAACACAGTGTGAACTGAGTGTGTAATAATTAAGTTAGAATGTAGAAGTCCTGTGTGTTGAAAGGGACTTTTCCTGTGAGGCTGGTTGGTTAATTTGGTCAAAAGTCTGTGGGATGGGAGAAATAAACTTTCTGATGAAATGAAAAACTTAAATGAAAACTTTCCACTTGGGTTGAATTTCTAGGCTGTCTTCAAAAACACTAAAACTTACTGAACTGAGAAAAGGTTTTAGTTCCCAAAACCAAACAAAATTTAACTCTGTATGTAAACTGGAAACTCCAATTAAACTGGAAATTGTTCATTTTCCTAAAATGCTTTTGTGTGGGTTGGGAGGTGGGGGTATAATTTCCTGACCAGCTCTAACAGAGGCTTGCAGCGCTGCTTCTTTTTATACTCGTAGGCAGCCGGAACTGGTGACTAAGGTTTCGCTAATATTGCAAATTCTATGAGCTGGTTGTTTGTGAGCATGTAATTGACCTCTGCTGGCAAAATGATGTGAAGATAAGGAAAGGGAAAGGGTAGATTTCAATTCACTTATTTTCTCCAGCTTGGAGGAATACACACCGATGCTTCTTGTTTTAGAAATCCTTTAAGTGCACATAGGGCAGGTGCTGTTAGACATGCAATTGCTTGATTGCAGAGGTAGGTGCCCGAAGTTATTCAGCAAACACCTTCAGCGTTGGGAAGGCTCCTTACCCGCAGTGATCTGACAGTAAACAATACGGTCTTCTACAGACAAGCAGCGTCCCTAAACCCTTACCATCTGTGGATTCAAAGGATGTTTTTCCTGAGCGGTCTCTGGGAGGTGAAACAAAGAAATATATGAAGCAAAACCAATTTCTCATTCCCTGCCATATTATTTGTGTTTTTTCAGGAAGTGGGTTTTCCTCACAAGTAGAAAGCAACAATTTATCAATGACAAATGGGGATGGGGGGGGAAGACAATTTTTTTCAATCAAATTAAGGATATGCTTGCATGCACCTTAGGTTCTGAACCTGAATTCTCACCTAGATTTGGACCACCCTCAATTTGGTAATACCAAATGAAAAGTCTATTTTGAGGGGAAAAAGAGCCTACTTGAATGTTGGCCCTCACTGGCAATTTTCACCTAATTCCTGACTTTGTCTAGCGATTTGATGTAGCTGACTGACACCAAACTTAAGTGTAAAGCTGCCAAGCACGGCAGTTGCAACTGCGCTTGGAACGGTACCGATTTCCAGCCAGGTCGATGCCATTGGCACTGAGAGAAATGCTGATGTTTACAAAGCAAAAGGGAAATGAAGTTTAGCCAGGGGAGGGGAGTAAAGCTGCTGCTGTAGCCATTTGTCATCTTAAATGCTCCAAATCCTCTCTCAGTTTTGGAGCAGCAAAAGATCCAGTCCTGCCTTCCTGTAGACTTCTTTCAGAATGCTGCGTCCATAGCAAGCATCCACGGCGGCTCTAGTGACTGAAGAAAGTGTGTGTGTGTGCATGCGTGTGTTGTTGCCATGTGGCAGAGTGTGTGTTGTTTTATATCCCTCGCTGCTATGGCTGTTTTACGTTCAGTTTTCCTGGTCTGGGTTTTTTTGGCTATGGGTTCTGAAAGCAGTGTGTGTTGTACAAAAGCAGGGTTATTTTTGCTTTCATAGCAGGAAAGGTTGAAGCATCTCTTTGTCTCTGTCTGTCTCTCCTTTGGGGTGAGAAGAAGGAAGGACAATTCTGAGGTGCTGAATGTCCTTCACCTGTGTCAAAGTCAGCAGTGGCGGTCTTCCTCGCGCTTGTAGCACTGTGCCCAAAAAGCATTTTCATTTCAACATTGCAAAGGTAGGAGCAGAGAACAGGCTGGTTTTCTCATTGTGTTTATTCAGCCGTCTCTCGTTTCTGAAGACCGGGTTCAGGAGCAAGGTACCGCGCAGTCAGCTTCTCGACTTGCTGATGTTTGCACTCGCCTTCCCCTGTGACTCATTCCAAACACGTCTCGTTCATTCAGGAGGGTAATTTTCTATTTCCACTTTGGTGCACTTCTCCTCCTCCTCCTCCTCTGCCCCCTCCTTCCAGATCTAAAATGTCCTGTCAGCTGCTGTTTATCTGACGGTTCAAATGTCCATGCTTGGTTTCTTTTTGCCCGCCGACACAGTTTCTCCTTCCGTTCCAAAGGCTGTTTTAGTTGTCATTTCTATTCCCCTGTCGGCAGCATTCTTCATCGTCTCTGGCTCGGGCAGTCTGTCTACATGGTTTTCTTTAGAGGTGTTTTTGTGCTAAATGAGTGCCTCCTAGGAAGCCCAATGTAGCATAACATAATTAAGTGACAATATATGAGGTGCCAGCCCTTTACCAGGCAGTTAATGACTGGCTGGAAGATTTACAGGCATGAGGTAGAGTCAGAGGAAATTTAGCACTCCAGCTTGCAGTTAAATGATAGATAGGTAGAGGACATTTGAACACTTCCGTATACCAAATAGATACTATCTGAACTTAGCCAGTGGTCAACTTGCTTATTTCTATATTAAATTGAATGAATCTTAACCTTATCAAAAGGCTGGAAGATGTTACATGACACCATTCCCCCTGGTGAATGGTATCCCTGGGTTGTCTTGGTGAGGTGGAGGGTTGGTGGCAGGCTTCATTTTCATTCTGCACCTGCAGCATTTGCGTGGCTACACCTGGGAAGATTTTAGCTAGGGTTCTTGCTGTTTGCCCTCTTCGTTACTTTAATTGTAATGTATTGTACATTGATGATCTCCCCACAATAGCCTATGGATCTTTCATCCCTTATGGTTACAAGCTTTGTCTTAGCAGTGTGCTCTGGATGCCTTGTGCTTCACAATCTGTGCACTGATGCCCCAGGCAGGGCAAAGAAAAGTGTTTCCCGGCCCTGCAGACAGTTTGCACGTGCCTCTGTCGTCTTCAGATTCCACCTTTTTCTAGGCACAAATCGATCATCAGGCTCTCTGGCAATCCTTCACAGCTTGCAGAAGGGAAGTGCAGGGATGTAAAAAATAACTTTATGCTTTGTTGTTTTTAGGTATCTAGATACACTTTAAATGGACATATGTATCCCATTCCCCATTTGCACCTTCCGCAGCCCACATGGAAAGAAATATGAAGATTGTTTACCTTGGTTTGGAACTTACTTTACATATTTGAAATGTTTCCAATGGGTTATATACTTTTAAACATATTAAATATGAGTTTTCAAGGCCGGGGGGAATTACGCTAGCAGGACTCGTGGAAAGTGCTTGCATGTGGCACACAGAACATAGGTTGAGCAATATCTGTTCACGTTCATCTTTTTAAAAGATGAAGGGGAAAAAACAATCTATTTGAAACAGTGTCTCCAAGATTATTCCAGGTAGGGTACCAGATCCTTCTACTTTTGACTTTTTTCTTTTCTTTTTCTTTTTCTTCCCAGCTCACTAATGTTTCCACTCATTACTTTTTTTTCTTTTTTTTTTTTTTTTTCTTCCTCCCTCTTTTTGGTAGCAGATTACTGTGGCCACTAAGAGGTACTGTTGATACAGCTCTAGTTACCGTAGTTTAGTTACCGAAATAGAGATCTTTTTGTGTCCTCTTTGCATGTTTGAGCTGCTCTTTCATTGTATCCTTTTATTTGTTGTTGTTGTGGTTTTTTTGTTTTGTTTTAAATGAGTAGGCTGTTTACATTAGCTTAAATATTCACTTAGTTTTATGCCATTCAGCTTCATGCATGTGTACAAGCCATGTGAATATAATGCACACTCATATAAGCCAGCATTAGCAATACAAGAGTGAGTACCTGGCGCTCAGCCCCTGGTTACCTCTCCCAGATGCTGCTGCTGGAGGTGCCAGATGCTTTGCCTGTTTGTCAGACCATGCTGATAACATGTTGTGGTGGCTTTTATTTATGCCTGAGGGTGATGTGCAGGCACTCTGCACCTGTTGGAAAACATATGCCCTATCCACAGATCACCCTCCGCTCCAAAAAACTGCTCGAGCAGCAGTTCCTTCCCCCAAGGTCTTTAGCAAAGGGACATTTTCCCTAGAAATTGCAATGGCATCTTTCTTGGTCTGTGCCGTGGTCTTTCTGTGGGGTGGGTGGTTTGTTGAGCTAAGTGAGGTTAAGCTGCGTCAAAGAAGGGAATACTGAGCATCCCTGGAAGGAGGGAGCAGGCTCCTCCAGGGCTGCTCGTTTCAGGGCTTTTGAAGGTAGGGGCTGGTATATGCAGATGGTACCTAATCTTCTAGACTTGATTCAGAGCAACCTCAACTAATTCTTTTGTCTGGCTATGACCCAGCCTGTAGTTACAGGACCAGGGGCTTGCTGACCTGGTAAGCAAGTTGGTGGCGTCTTGTTTCTGGAGAGGCATGTATTAGGCAAAGTTACTGTATTCCTATTTTTGCCTGACTAGATGATCTTCCTATCCTTTGCTGTGGCTCCTTTCAGACACGAGAATCTGGATTTGTATTTTGTTTAAGTCTGTGCACTAATTTCTGACTCTTGAGAGGAGCTCATCTAGACTGCTGTCTTTGAATATATAAATTTGGGTAGCTTTTTCAAATTCTTTCCTTTCATGTAATTTCTTCTGTGGTGTTTTTTGTCCCCTGAATTTGTTCTGGCTGAGTTGAGCCAGCTTCTCCATCTGAAAGATTCTGGATAATCAGGTTGGAAGGAGTGCTAGGTACCATGCTAATGCCACAGTATCATTCTGGAGACAGCGCACAAAGCGATACCGTCTCTGGTAGGTGCTGGTACTACCAACTGCTGACCTTGAAACTGCTCCGTGTTGGCCTGCCAAGCCTGGCACTGCCCTGTGCCTGTCTCTGCCTCCTATGTAGTTGCTCTTGCTGCCCAGATAGCCTTGGTATGAGTTTCTGCTGTATGAAGGTTCAAAGTGGCTTGTGCCGTGCAAGTGTTGCCCTGCAGGGCACTCACCCCTGCTGTCCGTGCCCCGTTCCTCCCAGGGGAGCCAGGGCACTGCTCCAGTTTCTCTTCTTTGTTGCTCCAATTTTGAATGCCAGTTTTTGGAGCACTTTTCAGCTGTGTAGAACAGATTTGTCTCAAGGGCTCTGTTTGTTCTAGCAGTGGGATGAGCACTCCTGTGTGCTGCTTTTTCCTGCCTCCCCCAGCTGTGAAGCTTCACCATGAAGATGTTTTGTGGGGTGTGCTGGGCTTCTCAGTGCACTTGTGCGGGTTCCCCTATAAACTGGCTGAATACAGATTTGTTATTAAATGAATGTCTGCAGATATAGCTTAGTTACCTTAAGGTATGTATTAAACATATCTTGGTGGTGCTTGTACTGAATGCATCAGAGATGCATGGAGAGCATTTCCTTGGTTTTAGCTCATCTTTGCTCCTTTCTGTTTATGAAGTAGTCCACTTAAAATTGTGCTTGTTAATTTTTGGTCTTTTATATTAGAGAGTATTATTTTTCTCCTCTCAGCTCCATATGAAAAGGAAAAAAAAGTCATAATCCAAATTATGACTTTGGGAACTACTTCTGCTATGGGAAGAAGTTGGAATATTTTCCAAAAGTGTAAGTAAAGATATTCTTGAAAGTTTAGTAAACAGGGTTTTAGGAGCAAGTCTTTTCAGTTTTCAAGTGACACTAATGTGCTATTGAAACACGCTCCAGACTCAGATACATGCTGGTGTTTAGATGCCTAAGCCTTACTGAATCCAATGACTAAATGGCTTGCAGATTTCAGCTTAGATGCTTTAGGAATCTCCTTCCTTTTGCCTTCTCCTATCTTATATTTGTGGGTGCCTATATTTAAATAAAAGTTTGAATTGTCAGCTCTCAAAGAAGTGACAAATTGCAGTGGACCTCTGCTTTATCCCAAGCTGAATCTGTTTCTCCCACCAGTATATCCTGTACCTTTTACAATTGCTTTTCAACCCCATGCATTTGATCCCTCTCATTTAGCATCAACCTCCCTGCGTTCATTTTGAGTTGTCATCATGAGGTCGCTGTATACCATAGCGAGATTTCCCTTGATTTAATTGCGTGATCGTGAGTAGCGTCTGAACCTCCAGGAGAGTCATACCCTCAAAGGAAGTGTGTCCCAACGTGTGCCAATTGCTGTGTGTGTGCATGTGTATATCGCTGCCCTCTCCTGCGTAAAATCGGTACTGCTCCAAGATGTGCCTCAGGCCATTTTTTTGAGAAACTTAACAGCTGTGCCGTCCTCTGGCTGACGGAGAAGGGTCTTGTGGCTTTGGCCTGGGAAATGTTCTGTCTGCTGTTCCTGTGAAGCTTATAGTGCCTGTGGTGAGTTGCAATAGGATGAAACATAAGAGGTTTCAGTTGAATATGAGGAGGAACTTCTTTACTCTAAGGGTGACTGAGCACTGGAACGGGCTGCCCAGGGGGGTTGTGGAGTCTCCTTCTCTGGAGATATTCAAAGCCTGCCTGGACGAAGTCCTGTCTAGCATGCTCTAGGAGAGCCTGCTTTAGCAGGGGGGTTGGACTAGATGATCTTCCGAGGTCCCTTCCAACCCTTGCCATTCTGGGATTCTGTGATTCTGTAATCCCCTGTCCCTTCAAGAAACAAAGGGAGGAAAGAGGGAGGAGGATTTACCTGGATTCATCTCAAAGCAGGTTAGAGAGTAGCTATTGAGTTGATATAGCTTTATTATTCAAAGTACTAGGTATTAAATGGTGTTTCTTTATTGTTTTTCTTAATGAGCTTTGGGAACAGCATCCTTCTCACAGGGAACACTATTGGGATTTGCATAATTTCATAATGTGGATAGGACTGTTTGGCTGTTTGATGCATATGGGCCCAACTGGCCCAAATCAAGTAATTTAAGTTATAGAGCTGGGGTCTGAATCTGAAATTGTCCCCAATTGTAACTACTTGACTCTAGGATTTTGGAGTGGAACTTTAGAGATAGCATGGCCAGATCTGAAATCCAGAGAATTTCAATGCATGTTTCCTCAAATAAGAGTCTTCTGAACTGATGTCATTTCTAATTGCAGCTGAAAAGGGCGCTCATAAATCTGAGTGCTCTTTGTTACTTTCTGGAAGATTTGCTGTCTATTACCATACATCTGTAGGACATTGTTGAAACCCACTGAATCATGGTGCCTGTAAATGTTAGGAGGCACATCGACTAGCAACAGGAAGTTAGGAGTAATCACAGAAGCAGCAGAAATTCTGTTTTGTTCGAAGACTATGAATACAACAGCTGTGTGCGAGCGCAGGGCATGGAGCTCCAACAAGAGAGTGCCAAGTGGGGGACCAGATGGCTTGGGGGATTGGTAAAGTGTATGAAGTCGTTTGGCTGTAGGTTATGAATTCAAGTGCAGCTCAGGCTTTTATACTGGCTGAAAGTTATGGTTATTTGCAGTGGTACTGGACTGGACTTTGATGTGCTAGCAAATAAAATTGAGCAAAAAAGGCTCCTAAATGAGTGAAGAAGCAAAGGCCAGTGTCACAACGGATGCGAAGGGCTAGATTTCCAAACAGCTTAGCCTATTTGGTATAGAGTGTTTTGTAAATTGGTTTGTGTTTTTAGGGAGGGAAGCTAAACTCCTTTTCAAAAAACAAAAAACGGAAAAAGAAAAGGCACGTGTGACCTGATTTACTAGCACTGACTAATATCTAGCATTGTATGATTCCTTTGTCAAAAGCTTCATTCAAGACTGAAATGTATGAGCCGAGACAATCTTAGGGTGGAATGTACTTTCCCCCCTTCTTTCAGGTTCGAGTTGGATATGGGAAATGGGTATAATCAGGTTCCTAAAATTCAGACAAGCACTTGGTCTGCTTATTCTGTATGAAATAAACTACTTCTTGTCTGGAGTCAAGACAGTGGTAGATGCGATATGTCTTTCATTTAGAACAGATAGATATTCATAAATGAAAGGAGGCTTGAGGCTGGAAAAAAGTTGTACTGTTAGCAATTGAATTTTGATTGTAGGGGTTGTTTCTCCAAAGGCTGTATTCACAGAACAAGGAGGGGAGGTAATATTAACACAGAGTGAGGTGGAGAAGGTAACTTTCAATGGTTTAGATGCTGGGTGTGGATTCACTGGGAATGGGGGTAAAGAAGGGGTTATTGACACCATTCTACTGCTTCTCAACCGGGCTTTAGCAGCTTCCTATTTCGTGGGTGCTGGGTGGTGCTAAGGGGTGTTGGAGATGCATGACCCTCCAACGTGCTCCCTCAGGAGCCTCCAACAGGAGGGAAGCTTTGCAGGGACACAGGCAACCACTAAGGCAAAATGGAAGGGCAAAATGCCACATAGCCCATGGATGTGGAGGTTCAATCTCCATGTTCACATCTGGGCTGTGCCTGTATGTGCAAAATATGCGAGGATCGGCCTTGGCTATCATCTGTGATCTCTGGATCGAAAGTGAAGGAGGTATGGAAAGATTAGGAACTTGGGACAATGAGGGCGTGTTTGGAGAAAGCTTAATTCAGTAAGCCATTGCCAAATGGCTTGTCCTGTCCAAGACCAACAGACAAGAGGGAGAAGGGCAGTGGTTTAAAATGGAAGGATGACAAAAATGTGGCAAAATTAACAACTTGCCCCTATGCAATTTTAACTGCAAAAACAGTCTCTCCCCTGTGATTCTTGCAAACATCTGCCACCAAATTTGCATTTACTCTGACAGCCAGATGTTGAGGTCTGTAATCACAAACAGTGGGATAAAGCTGCACATCCTGTATCCTAAGTACTCGGCTAACCAAGCATGACTTCTATGTTCATCGATTGCTCTATTTTTTTTTTTTTTTATTTTTTTTTTTTATTTCGTGCTTTGGGCTTGCTTTCCACATTCCTGAGCTCAGTATTTCTAAAAGCAATAATTTACCCACCTACTGGAGCTGTGCAGCTAGAGTTTTGGGGCAGTCATGGGATACAAATTCAAGAAGAATAAAAAAGTGATTCTTTTGACACATAGTAAGCTCCAAGCGTTGTGTTTTTTTCAGCTCAGACTTTTCAGTTTATGTAGGAAGATGGACTTAAAATGTCCTTAGCTTTGCCCCATAGATTAATCTAGGCATTTCAATGGTGCTTTTGTACATATTGTCAGCTAGTGAATGTGAAGCAACTTATTCATATAAGTTATGATCTCCGGAAAGGTAGGTCATGGTGATTAAGCATGGCCAACTTGTAACTGAACAAGATGGCATCAAATCTGATAACCCCTGTGCTTGATGTCACAATATTTTGTGAAATTTTACTGTGGAGATAATATAAAGACACTGTAGTTCTTAGTTATATCTGTCTACCATCTGATTTTCAGTTCTTTGGCACGCTTACTTTACAACTGATACCGAGAAATAACCCACTTGATTGTTTTCCGCTTCATCTTTCTGTTTTCATGGCTACCATGTAGAAAACACTTTTGGAAGGTGGATGATTCTGTGTGAGGGATGGATTCAGAGAATCTAGGTATGAAGAGCAAATCATCAAGAGTTGCTTGATGAGATGTGAGGGAGGAGGAGGGGGGAAGTGTTGAATAAGAGGTAAACGACATTAACAGCTTTTCGTGCCAGTTGACACAAGTCTTCATGCTGATCAGAAACCATAGAGCAGCAAACCACACTTAGTTATTTGGGAGTAAAAGCTAGATTTCTGCTTTTCACGTTGCTGCCTGTTTCATGCCACTTACATGTGTCTATGTTGCATTGATGAATATTTCGATGTATTCTGTTTTGGTTTTTTAAGAGGTCATTTTCTTGGTATTTTTAGTCTTCAGGTTTGATTCTACAGAAGCTAAAGTGATTTCTGTATTCAAGAAGGTGCATACAATAAGGCTTGTATGATCAAGTGTACTTGCATTTCTTTTTGTCTGGGATGTTCATAACGATTTCCTTTCAATGATGAGGTTTCATTTTCTGACACATCAACGAGCCACATCAAAAATGTTTAACTTTAGATAGGTTTAAGAGAACGGAGCACAGTGTCGCAGGTTCTGAGTGTAGAAATAGCAAACGGAGGCGTAATCTCTCTTATTATGCCTGGGCCTTTGGAAAAAGAACATGCCAGAAATATTGCCTGCCTTTGTTTTTGGCATAGCTAATAAATTGCTCTAGTCAACTGGATGTTCCTTTGGAAGGTTACAGTAAATTATAGGACTGGACATAAGCCAATATTTCCTTCCGTGATGCAAATCTTAAGAGGTACAAAAAAACTGTGTTGGGCTATTCTTGGATACGGCTTCCTTGTGGACAAAGTCTGCTCACAAATAATAGAGCCACAAGAGGGCAATGGGTCTTTTATACAAGCTGGATGTAGCCCAAACCAAAAATAATTTTCAAACAGTTAAGTCCTTCAGACAATAGCAGAAGGTAATTTAAAGGAAAAGAGTTGAGTGAAAGCAGAGGAGTGTAATCCTAAAGAGCTCTGTTCAGGTCTGCAGACTTGCTCACAAATAGAGCTGTGTGTTTATTATTTGCTTAGTGGTTTTAGAAAAGTTGTATGCGCTTACAGTCCACTTCTTAAGGGAAGAAGCCTTAGTTCTTGTGTGTAGTTCTTACGCTCCTGTGCTAGATTTATTATCAAGCTTACTGCGCAATTGGCACTTGGAGCATATCTGGATGTACTCAGATCCAGATGAGAACTACTTATCCAGTCTCTCAATTCCATTGCTATACCCTTCTCCTCCTCCCTCCCCCCCTTTTTTTTTTCTCCTTTGCTTTAAGGTACGAGCAAAGTGTTTTGAAAAGCTTTGAAAAATAGATCCTGAAGTTTGGCTTATCCAGGAAAAAATCTTAAGGTGCTGAAGAAGTGTCCAGGCATTTCATATTTCAAGACTCCTTAGTACATAAATATCTTGCCATTCTGTAGATATTCACTGTATTAGCTAATATTTTTTTTAAATGGGGCTCATACAGGTCTCTTGAGGTCAGTGGTGCCTTTTGAAGAAGGAATAGTGGATAAGCCTTGTTACACTGGAATTAAGATTGACCCACTAGGGCGTCTAATGTTCATTCTCACTTTTTTTTGCTCATCCACTGTTGTTTCTCTTCAGAGCCGGTAGCTGAAGGGAAAAAAGTGTCTGAAAACAGTCACTGTAGGGGAACAGTTTAGTTCTCCTCATTTCATCTGGGTGATTTATGTTGCCAGTGAAGAAGTGGTCGTAGGCTGTCCTTCCCCATGAGTACTGTGGCAGGTGTGCCAACAACAGAGCCCTTGGGGCAGGTTTCCTTGGGCAAGGAGAAAAAGGGGGGGGGCACCAGAGCCTGGTGTTCAAGAGGGAACAGTCTGGCTACAAACTTGCTGTGTAAATATCATGAAGTATTCATACTCCACAGACAGCTGATGGAATCATGAATGGAACAGGGTTTTTATTATGAAGTTGTTTTGCATGATTGTACATACTTCTCCATATTTTCAGAATGCACAATATCTGTAAAATATCTAGCTTGTTTCTCAAGTGTAATTTTTTTTTTTAAGGACAACCAAAAGGAAGCTGTTGTGTGAAGGAAAAGGTGGCTTCAGACGGTTAGCGTTTGGGAGGGAGGGAATCTTGTGCCTTTGTTGTTCATATCCCATGATATTTGAAAAGTCATGGCAGTCAGGTGAAGTCCCTGGTGACTGGAAGAAGGGCAACGTTGTGCCCATTTTCAAAAAGGGTAGAAAGGAAGACCCTGGGAACTACCGACCTGTCAGCCTCACCTCTGTGCCTGGGAAGATCATGGAGCAGATCCTCCTAGAAGCTATGCTAAAGCACATGGAGGCCAGGGAGATAATTCGAGATAGCCAGCATGGCTTCACCAAGGGCAAGTCCTGCCTGACGAACCTGGTGACTTTCTATGATGGTGTGATGACAATGGTGGATAAAGGAAAACCAACGGACGTCATCTATCTGGACTTCTGCAAGGCCTTTGACACGGTCCCCCACAACATCCTTCTCTCTAAATTGGAGAGCTATGGATTTGATGGGTGGACTGTTCGGTGGATAAGGAACTGGCTGGATGGTTGCATCCAGAGGGTAGTGGTCAACGGTGCAATGTCCGGATGGAGACCGGTGACGAGTGGTGTCCCTCAGGGGTCCGTACTAGGACCGGTGCTGTTCAACATCTTCATCAATGACTTGGACAGTGAGATCGAGTGCACCCTCAGCAAGTTTGCAGATGACACCAAGCTGAGTGGTGCCAGAAGGATGGGATGTCATCCAGAGGGACCTGGACAGGCTGGAGAGGTGGGCCTGTGTAAACCTCATGAGGTTCAACAAGGCCAAGTGCAAGGTCCTGCACCTGGGACGGGGTAACCCCCAGTATCAATACAGGCTGGGGGGAGAAAGGATTGAGAGCAGCCCTGCCGAGAGGGACTTGGGGGTGCTGGTGGATAAAAAGCTGGACATGAGCCGGCCATGTGCGCTGGCAGCCCAGAAGGCCAACGGTACTCTGGGCTGCATCAGGAGGAGCGTGGCCAGCAGGTCGAGAGAGGTAATCCTGCCCCTCTACTCAGCTCTGGTGAGACCTCACCTGGAGTACTGCGTCCAGCTCTGGAGCCCTCAGCACAGGAAGGACATGGAACTGTTGGAGCGGGGCCAGAAGAGGGCTACAAAAATGATCCGAGGGCTGGAGCACCTCTCCTATGAGGACAGGCTGAGAGAGTTGGGGTTGTTCAGCCTAGAGAAAAGAAGGCTGTGGGGAGACCTGATTGCGGCCTTTCAATACCTAAAGGGGGCCTATAGGAAAGATGGGGAAAATCTTTTTAGTAGGGCCAGCTGCATTAGGACAAGGGGTAATGGTTTTAAACTAAATCAGGGTAGGTTTAGGCTAGATATAAGGAAAAAATTCTTTACAATGAGGGTGGTAAACCACTGGAACAGGTTGCCCAGAGAGGTAGTGGAGGCCCCATCCCTGGAAACATTCAAGGCCAGGTTGGATGGGGCTCTGAGCAACCTGATCTAGTTAGCAGTGTCCCTGCTGACTGCAGGGGGGTTGGACTCGATGACCTCTAGTGGTGCCTTCCAACCCAAAACATTCTATGATTCTATGATTTGTCAAATAAGTAATTATATTTTTTAATAACAAAAAATGTAGTTATCAAAGACAATATCAAGGATTTAGATTTGTTACATTTATATTTTTTAACAAGAATCATGGTTTTAATATTTTTTAAATTATGAAAATGAATAGCAGCTTACAGAGTAGTTTTGCAATTTGGCCTTCAGAAGCAAATAAAATCAGATACATTACTAGGCAACAGTAGGAGCTTGGTCTCAGACTAAATTACATGAATTTCCTTTGCCTACAAAGGTTGAACAGCTTATTTTCACTGGAGATGGAGCCATTGTGAACACTTAAAAGTGTGGTGGGATGTGAGCAGGGGATGGTCCTGATGATCCTACATGGTTCTGTTCCTCCTCTATAGTAAGTGCTGGTATGGCACAGTGACTTATTTTGACATCTGCACATATGTGCAACATATAAAAAGAAGATAACTCCCTCCTTCCCTTTTAGTAGGTTTTAGAAATGGCAGCATGGGCAACACGTTTATGGTATTGCTGATATGGCTATAACTGAGCAGCACTGTTGGGGAAGCCCAGTCTTCAGAGAATCTTTATCAAATTTCAAGGCTCATGACAGTTGCTAATTTTGGAAAACTTTCAGTGAAGCACTTACCAGCTCAGCTGAACTTTGGTTTCATCTATAAGTAATTACTTCCAGAAGTTAGCCTAACTGAGAGAATAAAACATCATCTCCTGACCAGGGCGATGGCTGTGTGTAAAAGGACTCTGCACTGTTTGAGTTCTGGGCTGGGGATATGGTCTGTTCTGGAAGACAGGCTGGGTAGCCAGGCAGTCTCAATTCATCCCCTCTGCTTGCTTCAATGACCCAGTCTCCTCCTCCACTGCTAGTTTTATATCTGCTAGTTATTTTCTCCTCGCCTAACTACTGAGAGCAGAGTTTCTTCAACTTATTTCTAAAACTTTCTCTCCACTGATAAGCCTTGGAAGGTCCCTGGCAGCACGGCAGTGTTTTCTATTCTTTTTTTTTTTTTTCCCCTGTTACATAAACCTACTCAAGAAGTCCTGTGACCTAACTGCTTGAAATGGCTAGAAGATTGAGGAGGTAAAAACCAAAGTCCCAGGGCAGTTCCCCTGCTTTGGCTTCTTGGTGGCAGCAGTATTTGACTGGTTTGGCTTTATATTGAGTCATGTGGGCTGATCTCTCGACACTGGCTCATGAGCACTCTGAAGTCGCTTGCCATGTGGGTGAATGCAGAGCTTGATCTGCTGGCTGGTGCAAAGGGATTATGCTGGAAAACTGAAGTCCAGTGCAAGAACTGAATATCCATTTAGGTAAAAGCATGTTTGATAGTGACATGCGACCTGGCTGGGTGGGTATTAAGCTTGCTGTGTTCACCGATGTGTAGAAAAAAAACATTGAAAGATGTGGAAACGTGCATAGGAGTCTCTCAGTTCCCAAGGTAGAAAGAAAAATTTCTGTAGCTTTCAGTGACCTTGTGAGTCTAGCCTCACTCTATAATTAAAAAAAAAAAAAAAAGTAGGAAGGAAGTGAGCTTTCTTGAATTTCAGGTTCTTTTTTAAATGAGTCAGCACAGTCTAATCTATACTATGATTAAGTGCTTCTAGCCTGGAGATTTAAAGAAGAAACAAATACAGTTTTGTTAGTCCCCTTCCTCCATCCTCCTGTCATGCCATTTCTGTGCCTGTTATTTTTGCAGACCTGATAGGCGTGCATCCCTATGCAGAGAGGCACACGCGCATGTGTACGCATTCTCACACGCACGCCTGTCCTGCTCTGTTTTAATATGATGGGGTGATGCAGAGTCTGCTGCCTGACCTTGTCAGAACTTGATAGCTCTCTAAATATTGTATTCCTTGTTGCCATAACACCAGAAAAATAGTATGGGATACTGCATTATAAATATAGCTGAAGCCTTGGGGAATGGGAGCATTTCTAAATGGCTTGAACCTATGTCAGAGCATAATTCTTATAAGTAAATGGGAATGTAATTACTGAATGCTAACTGGATTTTTGCCTGCTGTGGTGCTCAACCTTACTAGACAATTATTATACTAAGGGATTATCTTTTAACAGAGCACAGTTATCTTTTCTGTTTGTTTTTCTTATTTTACTATTTACATAAGCCAAGGGAAATGAAAAGCATTCTAATCAGTCATGGGTCTTTTTACTGAATTAGCTCTAGCTTTATTTAGAAGATTTTTATGAAGTACATTTAGCTTACAACTGGAGGAGGGTTAAGGGTGAGGAGAGAATTTGGAAGGTGTGTTTTACAAAGCTACCTCAGTGAGGACATGAAATGGGGAAAGAAGCAGGTAAACATCCTGTTAAATTGAGTTATAAACGAAATATAAACTTGACTATGGTAACAAAAGCACATTCTTCATCTATGGAACTATGACACATGAATTGAAATATATTAGCCCGAAGCAATCTTTTTATTTCAGACTTCAAATGTAATTCTAAAGAAAATAAATTATATAAAAGGTATCATGACAAAAAATATACACCTTGCTTGCTAAAGCCAGAAGTCTAAACTGGCTGTCATTCTGCATTTGACGAAAAAATCTTGCTTTGGTGTCTGTCCATCTGTGCCATTTGTTAAATTTACTTGCTTGCTATTGTCTCTTTGTACTGAGGAACCTCAGCAATCCAGTACAGTTTTTCACAGACAGCAAGTACGCTGCTGTCTTCTAAAGGTTTCTTGAGATTGGACAGTGCTATGCATTACTGGAAGCTATATGTCTAGCTTTAGGGTGGACAGCTGAGCTCTAAATACACTCAACTGTGAAAATGTCAACCCCACTTACCTCTCTTATACTGTGACTGTCTTTTGATGGTTGTGTTTTAATAGTTTACATTTGCAAGGTATTTGGAAAGAGATTTAATAAAAGGAACAAAACAAAAGCAACCTGAAGCTTTTTGGTTTCTAGCTTCAGTATATGCTTAGAGAGGAACTCAAGTAGTAGGGTCATGCTGCAGTTTTGATTCTTTACAGAATTTTTATTATTATCCTAACAATCTCAATAAATCAAAACACGTGGTGGGTTTTTAGTTTTGTGTTCTGTTCACAAGAGCACCAAACCTTGATTACAAAAATGCCATAAAACAGAAGTGATTTCTCATCCAAGCTAATGGTCTGCATCAAGGTGTCCGACCACCAGTGTATGGAAGACTTAGCTGGCAGAGGCCTGAAAGCATACAGTTGCACCGTTCTGAAGGAAAATGGTATTTATGAAAATTACTGGCAAGTAATTCAGCTTAAACTGAAATAATTTGATATGTAGTTTTAAAATTCCTTTTCATTTTGGATTGTAATCAAGTGCTCTGCATGAAAGTACTATCTTTACTTCCTCACCTGGTTCTGCTGAAACTTCTTCACCTGAAGTCCTAGCCTGCTGTTAGTCATTTCCTAAAAGACTGTTGGCGATCTTACAAACAGGCTGGTAAGACCTTGGATAAAAAATTAGAAACAGGAAAGATCTCTTGGAAAGGGTGCTAATCCCACACTTTGAATGGTCTTGGTTGAAGATGTGTGGAGTCTTAGGAACCAAAGCTACGCACCAGAATGGCTAGCTGGGGATGGATGGACAAGGCTTAGTGTTTAAGAATGTGATAATCGACCAGATGGACCAGGCTTTTTCTAAAAATCCTGAACAACTCTACCTCTGTCTCAAAAGTAAGCAGAGAGATTAGTCTTGGAAGGGTGTATGTGCACTGAAAATAATGGACTTCTAAATATTCTTGTGTTGAAAAAAGGACTTAAGAATGAAAAACATCATGTGGGTTTACAAACTTTCTTTTTCTTTTTCTGTTACTTTTGCAAATCAAACTGAGAATATATTCCATATATTCTTGATGGAGTTTTAAAAATCATTTCAGGACAACTTCATTAGGATAGGGAGGTGCTTTAACTGGTACTTGGAAACCATGAATTCTTCAGTGAGTGCCACCCATGACTCTGCAAGGCTGTCTACATTCCAAGCCTTTGGTGAGACAAAGGTGGTCCTTTCTGGTCCACTTTTTCAGTGAGAAGACTGTCCAGGGCAGTTGCATGCATAGCGTATTGACTCTTAAACAGCTCCAGCCTTGCAGATTTACTGTGGTCTATACACAATAAGAAAAACATTGCTTAATAAAAATATTTGGCAGTAAATAACATCAAAAGGTGGCACATACCTAGCATTATTGGTTTCACATCCAAACGCAATTTATCTTCAGCTTTAAATCTGTACCTGAACTTAGCAACTGAACCCAATCTACCTCAGCTATTCTTGTATTCATTTTCTCCCATTATCTCAATTTCCCTTTTATTTAGCCTTTTGAAAAATCAAAATGCCTGAACCACATATAATGATGCCTGTTTTGCAGGCTAAAAATTTAAGTTAATTACAAACGACATAGCTTAAAACTCAAAATGATAGAAAATGCTAAGCTAAATAAAAGAATTTTTTTTTAAATAAAAAGTGACATCCTTTTGCACCTCTGGACTCTATATACTTTCAAAGCATATAGATGGAGGCAGTGTCTCTGTGGCAGCTGGCTTGCAGCATGCCCCAGTGCATGTGGATAACAGCAGCAGTGAAGGTGCAGTGGCATCGCCTTTTTGTCCAGGCTTCCTGCCTGAGCAAACAGCACAGCTTTTACAATCTGCACCGAATCTTGTATTACCGAGTCTCTGCTGCTATAAATCTAACGTGGCCATTCATGTGGTGTAGTTAGGAGTCGGACTTGAGCAAATAAAAGAAAGATAACTGTTTTTGTCCTCCCCTTACCTCATGTTTTATGGCAGTCCCACACAATATATAAAAGAAATCAGGCTCCCTCCTTTTCTATTGAAGGAAGGGGCATTAATCTTTTACCTCTGCCTCACCTGCCTCAGCTTGCAAATGTAACAGCTGCAAATAATATTAAATGTACCCACTGAGTAGCGATGTAATGATTCAAAATAGAATACTACTTTGGCATGTTTACTGTCTTTTACAAGACCTATATTTCTAAATGCTTTGCAAGAGTTAAACAAATGCCAGTGCTACATGGTCTAAGTTCCAAAACAGCGGGGGGAAAAAGGAGATTGCATATGCTGAAAAAAAAAAAAAAGTGAAGACATCCAAGACCAATAACAGATATCAAGAGAACTTGAAAGGGGCATGTAAGGGAAGAAATGGTTTAGCGGAAAACTAAGTATAAAAATGATATAGCGGAAAAATAAGTTAAGGCAGAGGGAATTAAAGAGAAGATAATTTTGTCTCTGTCAGTTGGGCAAAAAATAAACTGCTACCAGAAGAAATGAGAGAAGGCAAATAGGCCATGGTGGGGAGAGGGGGTAGTGGAAGATGCATGTACATGAATACTTTTAGTCAGTGAGGAAAAAGAACTGGGTAAAGAATGAGGCAAGGTGAATGGGGAAAAAGTTTTGCATGTCTTGTAGTTTGCATGTGTATAGAAATCTGGTTTTCAGCCCATTTTGGAAGTGGCCCATGCAGGCAGTGGAAGAATGGTAGTGGCGGAGGTGATCTGTACAACTATCTTGTCATATAACCTGGCTAAATGCAATTTTGACGATTTCCTAAATTTCCATTGGAAATTTCAATTGGAAAGTAATACTTTTCACTTATTTTTTCAAAACTCCAGATACAGTAATATTCAATGCAGGTGGAATTATCCCCGCTTAAGCTTTTACTATTTCTAGGTCTTGTCTCGATTCTATTGGCTCAGTATGAATAATCATCAGCAAGGAACTGCACTGACTTTCATGGAATCCACTGGGGATACTTGTAGGATCAGCGCTGTGGCTTGTGAATGCTTTAGGACCAGGATACTGCTGAAAGGTGAGAAGTAGCAAGCAGTGTAGATTCATAAACTGGCCTTTTAGGAGGGGATGTACAGCCTAGCCTCTTGATAGTCAGATCTTGAAATCCTTCAAGGACAGTTTCCACAGCCTCCTTGGGGAAAGTGTTTCTAGTGTTCTAGTTTTATAGTGATATTTTTTTTTCTGATAATCTAGTTAGAACCTCTCTGGGTTGAGTTTATGAGAGTGGTCTCTTGTTCTCCTGCCTTGCACTGCTGTAGAGAGCCTGTCTCTCTCTTTTCTGTAATCTCCTTTTACATACTGGCAAGCTGCTGGTAGGTTCCCTCAAAGCCTGCTCTTTTCCAGGCTAAACATGCCCATTTCCCTCAGACCAGGTCCCCTCTCCATTTTGGTGGCCCTCTGCTGAATTTGGGGAGGTTTATCAATATCCTTTTAGCACTGGGGTTACCAAAACTGGATACAATATTCCAGGTACAGTCTAATGAGTGCCAAGCAAAGGGGAATAATAAAAATCCTGAAACCTTTGGAGAGCGATGTTTTGTCAAGGATAATGGATTACACGTTTTACAATGTCGATGTGATGGACCAGGAATTTTTAGTGAGGCTGTACCTGGCTACCATCCTAGAAACAATTCTTCAGACAGCACTGCTTCTCTGGAAATACGTTAGCTAGAAATTTGGAGCCTGTGGAACCATTAGGTTGCATATCTCCTGTCTTGTAAAAATGAAAAAGGTTCCAGACATGGTCTCTAGTTTTTTTTTCCTCTTCATATGTGCAAAATGATAGCAGAAGCTGTGAAGAAGCACAATAGAAAGTCTGTAAGGACTGGTAATGTTATTTCCCTAACAAATGCTGTAAGAGCAATTCTGGAGCAGGAGAAATGGAATGATGTCTTGGCACCATATTGTGGCAGGAAGAAATCTTTCTCCATACTGACTTGGTTTCTGGAAATGCTAAGAGTCTTTCCCCATAGCAGCCTTTGCAGTTGCATGTGAGAACCTGATGAAAGAACAAAAAGAAATTGGGTCCAAAGTGTATGCTGGTCTAAACTCTAAGTCTAGTGAGGCTGCCTTACTTTACACCCTTGGAATTCTAGCTTTAGTGCTATTTGGTTGTTGAGGAATTACAGAACAGGATATCAAAGTATTTTACTTTCAAGTATTAGGTGTATTATGGAAGAAACTAAGAAATGGTACAAAATTTTACAGGGATGCCTGTGAATCATAGAATTTCTGTGGTGGTTCCCGTAAGAGACTGGGATGTGGCAACTGTAGCTGGAGTGTTTTTCATATGAGCATCCTAGTTCATGCCTTAATTAGGCAAGCAGAGCCTTCCCACCTCATCAGCTATCCTCAACCTTATCTGCAAATGAAGTCTCTTTCTTGTTAAGGGAGGCTTAGCTGAAGGAGCTGAGAAGGAATTTTTTGACCCAACATGCATCTTTGCCTGAAAGGAAAGGATTTTTTTTGTAGGCTGCCCCCAGCATTGTGTAGTGAGGAGGCTTTTGGGCCTTGATCAGAATTGCAACTGTGAAAATAAGGCCGTTTTGTTAATCAGCAGTTCTTAGTGAAAGTGATGGTACTCCTTTACCCCTCACATTTTTAAGTGGAGAAGAACCTTGTGCTTTAAAATCAGGAAATTTGTAAAGTTTGGAAAGTTAGCATCTTTAGTAGGTTTAGTCCTGGCCAGGAAGTGTCTAGGTTGAAGTTTGTAGGGAAAAAAAAAAAAAGAAAAGAATTGAATTCTTGCATTTCTGCCACAAGATCTCATAGGACTTTACGATCTTGAGTCTGTCTAGGAAAGAGGTTATATTGGTGTCATTTCCTACTTGGAGAGCTTCAACAGGAGAAACTAGGCTGAGACTTTTAGCAGGGGAGCATAAATAACCTACTTCAGAGCCACCTGGTTCCTGTTGTGCATGGTCTGTCCTGCCTGCAAAATGAAGGGAGAGCAGGGAGCCATATCAGTCTGTGATGGAGATGTCAAGAAGCGACTGGCTTGTAAAGTGCCACAGTCAGCTGTGAGTGGTGGAAGCTCAAGAAGCCACCTTTGAAAAAATTTGATGATCTTTCCTAGCTCATGATTTATGAAGGAAATCAAAACCCGCTAGTTCTTGAAAGAACGTGATTATGCTACTTTGCTTCCCGTTGTGCTCTGTGGCCTTTGTCATCAGAAAGAAGGAACGGCAGTTCAGTAGCTGGTCTGCCCCATGAATGGCTGCATTGTGCCGTACAGCCCTGACCTTTTCAATATTCTGTCATCTAAATGCCAGTTGCCTCTTTAGAGCTTCAATAGCTCCTGGAAAGTGTGAGGCTATGGCAAAATGTAGACTACTGAAGAGACAGAGTAGCATGATTCATTGACCTACGCTTTAAAATATGAAGGGTATCGCTCTGATGCAGCTCTCCGAGTGATTGCAATGGGGATGTGCTCGTGGGCTTTCAGAGGCCTTCTGTGAAGAACAGCATGGTTAGATAAAATAAGTAGGAAAATGGCATTTCTATGTGTGGGTGAGGCATTACTCACCTTCAGCAGAAAGGTAAGGCTGTGATCCTCAGGTGCTGTGAGCTGCTGGCAGGAAAAATGGTGTTCTGTACCTCCCCTGTCTGCTTTCTCTCTGGTCCATTTGGATTGCAAGCTTTTCAGGGGAAAAGACTGTCTTGCTTGGAGGGTGCCCAATACAACAGGCCCTCCTTGGTCTTTAGCTGTTACTGTAATAAAGAAAGATGATAATATTTGCATGTGGAAAGCAGGTTGGGTTTTGGTTTTTGGTTGTGGGGTTTTTTTGAGGGGTGTGTGTTGTTGGGCTGGTGTGTGTGTGTGTTTTTTTTTTTTTTTTTTTTTTTTTTCAAATCACCTTATGATTTTGCCTCTAAGTCCCTGTCAGTGATATCTGAAGAAAGCTTGGAAGTTATGTGGGAAAGAGAGCTCACCTGAGCGCTGAGGCCTCGTGCTCATTCTACGCTTTGTCTTGCTCTGTCTCCTCATCTAATGCTGTCTGACTATTGCTAAAGTTGTTAGCATTCCCTTTGGCAATCCTTGAGATCCTCCTGACCTCTGAAGTCTATTTATTAGTACAGTGTATAAGTAATTCTGTGGGGAAAAATGGAATTTTAACATTTATGTGATAAATAAGTGGCAAAGCAGTAAATCCCATTTGGGATCCCCCATGTCAGGAGAACTGGATGTTTTTTCTCTTGCTTGCTCAGTTTCTGTGACTTTAGGCAATTTCCTTCACTTCTGTCTATTGATTTTTCCAAACTATACAGTGGGGTTAATAATCTATATCAGATTGCACTTTGTTGTCTTGATATATGTATAGTGGAGGTCATGTTATGGCTGCATAGTTTTGAATTATGTTGGAAAGTGCTAGAAGCCAGGGAACAAAGTGTGAGTAAAGCATTGGTCTGTTTTCTCCTTCTGAGTCCGTGCTCTTGCTCACAAACAGTATTTAAAGAACATTTCAGTGCTTTACTTTGCAACAAGTTACAAAATGCCAAAATTGTTAGTCCATACTTTTGTTTTCTTACAAATTCCTTAATTCCTGCATCATTGACAACATCAGTGCTTACTGAATTCTATATTATGTTTTCTATTTTTTTTGTTCAAAATATGGCCTGTGACTCATCTGCTGTGTGTTTTTCAAACCCTGCTTTGAATACTAACTTGCTAATTTTCTTCTTGCTTTTTTCCATGGCACTTATTGCTGCAGGAACCATGCTGGGAACCCGTGTTTGAGTTTTGTGGTAGTTTGGAAACTTGAAAAATGTTTCTGTTCCAAGTCAGTGTTTTCTATAGAACAAAATTCTGAAATTATATTTTGGAAGAACTAATGGAAATGTGTGTCTATGTATGTATATTCACACATCTGTGCACGTAAATGTAAATCACTTAATAACGTTTAGCTTGATGCTTTTGATTTCAATTTACATTACAAAGTTAAAATATTTTTACTTTTCAAAGGTCAAGCTACTGTAATAGTCTAAATGTTTAGACTTACTGCATTACATATTGGTAATTTTACTTGGTAATTAACATGTGTGTATTTGGTATTTAAAAGAAGATGACCAGAAATATTTACATATATTATGCTGTAATATTAAGACACTACCTTGCCTGGTGAATTTGGGAACCTACCATACGTGTAGCTGGAGGACTTGAGGAGTTTAGCGGCTAATAGGGGAGGTAACTCCGTTTATTTGATTTCTGTTGAAAGGCTCAGAGGAGTTAATGGTACTGCAGTAGATTTGCGTTTACTGAAGCACAGTTTTCTGATGGAAACTTTTTGAACAGCTTGACTAATTGTATGCATAGTCCATTCCCCACTGCCAAGGATTTCTTCTTTTGAAGTCAAAAGTGTTGGCAGTTCAGTCTAAGATGTTGAAGATAACTGTTTCAGAATAGTTTTGCAGGTTGGTGTGCCACCTCCTTCTGTACATGCCATCCCTGGAGTATGATCACATACATGCTTGCCTCATGCCTGTTCTGCATTACGGAATAATGTATGAGTGAGGGATTGCATTAATGGTGAAAGCCAGTGAGGTGCTTACTCTTTGCTCCAGTGGCTTTGCTCTGTGGAGCGCAAAGCAGCTGGGAAGCTGCTTTAATAAGAGAAGGGAAGATTTACATTGGCTTAAAGGGAGCTTGGGATGTCTGTCCGTGCGTGACTGGAAGGAAGGAGGGTGGGAGAGGGAGGAGTGCTCTGTGGCGATAAGTTATCTGGGGACTGTGTTTACCTCTTACTTGGCCCAGGTTTAGGTGGCAGTAGAGAAAAGAAGATCATGCAGAACGGCTTAGAAACCCTATTTCTCTCTCCCTTCTCCAGCCTTGGCAGCAGGGAATTCAGTCCTTTTGGAATACTTCTGTTAATCTTGCTGTTTCATCTTGAAGCATGCGTTCATGTCTGTAGTAAGTAATCATGGGACATGAATGGCTTCAATTGCTGGAAATCCCCATGTACTTTGTTTTTTCTTCAATCTTAATGTTTTCTTTTTGCCTAACATTAAGGCTTCTGCCTACCTTTCACCCCTAAACTTACTCCTGTCCAATTTTCACTGAGGAAACAAGGAGAGGGAATGTTTGTACTTGAAGGTATATGGGCTTTTCTCGTCTCTGTTTTTTCTTGTGCAGGTATCATTTCTGTCCACTTGCCCCATACCACAAATCAGCAAATGTTGTTCTTTCCCAAATCTAAAAGATTCTTCCAAAATAAGAAGTTCTTCCTTCAAAAACTACAGCATTTTGAAACATAATCCTTAGCAGACAGTCTGTGCCCATGAGAGTGGAACTTGTCTTAAAAGCAATGTTTACAATATTAAAATGGAGCAATCGTGGAGTTTCAGAAGTACAAAAGGTTCTTATGGATCCCGTGACATGTTTGATGAATTTTGGAAAAGCACATTGAAATAGACCCTAGCTCTAGTTGTAGGGAAGGACAAGCGATCTTTTTGAAAGGCAAGCATAACGAAGACCTGCATATTTCATGATATATCATGTGCTGCTCAGGTGCAGAGGCAAAAATTCAGTACTTTACAAGCATGTCTGCCCAAACTGGAGCAGAGGTAGCTATTTTGCATCCCGCCAAAGTGTGTTTGATCTTGGAAGTTATAGAATATTTGTTTTATGACTATGAGAGTGCCAAGAAATTCTTTGAAGCAAAGTCTGTAACCTCCGAGGCTGAGATGGAATAGGATGAAACAGGAAAGTTACTGGAAGATGACATTGTTAAAGAAAAAATACAAAAAACCCCCAAACTCAAACACAGCAACCTTTCCCTCCAACTCTTTTAGCCTGCCTCTTTTAATTATATTGCCTGTCATGACTCTAATTCTTTAAATTAATTATGGTGACTGATATGGAGTCTGAAATACCTTTTTCAATGTATATATGATATGATTGATTGTGATTAATTGAAATATAGAGGTCTGAAGTTTGATAGCTTGTGAGGCACAGTTTATGATACAGCCTCAGCTTCCTTTTTTTTTTTTTTTTTTTAATTGAACTCTGTCTTTCTAAATGTCATTATTCAGAGTATTAGACCCGGAGGGAGACCATACAATTTACAAATCACTACTGAAAGAAATTCCAAGTTTTCTTTTTTCCTTCCAGACTGAGGTAGCATATTGCACTACTACCCTGGCTCTTTTTACAGGCAGTAAAAAGCAGTGAAAAAAAATTTTCATTTAAAAATGAAATCTGTGCTTATATAGTAAAGCATTTGCTGTACTGGTCCTTTGTGGACTTGCCAGGGTAGCACTGGATGGAAGCGTAGCTGGAATTGTTAAATATGAATACATATGTCAGTCCCTGGGAGGGGCTTGTTATTTTGTCCCTTGCTTTTGCTTATCAAGTTCATCCCCTTCCAGTCAGTTGTTTGACACTGTGCTGGAAATGTTCAGTAGAGGGAGTTGGTTGGTGAACAGAAACAACTTCAAATGTCAGACTTGGCTAAATGACTCCCCTTCTTCTAGTGTTTAGATCTGAAGCAAAGTATTTCTTTCACCCCTTCCCTTCCAATAAATTAAATTCTGGGCAGCTCTGTGAGAGACCTTGAAAACCTGAACAACTTGATTAACTCTTCTTCCAAATAATCCTGCAGTGAGGGAGTGGAGTTTTGGGGGTTGAGGGGTTTTTTTTTTGAGTGGGTTTTTTTTTGATTGCCTTAAAATAATCTACAATGGGAAGAGTATCTGTACTTGTGTTTTGTACAGAGCCTAGAACAGTCATTCCCAAATCCTGAAACTAACTTTAATAGGTATAGAAATAAGATGTTTAGGATTTGCAACTAAAGCCTTGAAACAGTCAGATTTTGCTGCTGCTTTTAAGCCATTCTGAGGCTCCTTTTGTGCCACTGCAATTGGGTGTTGCAGAGGTTATAGGTCTCTACTGTGTATGAGAATCTAACAGTATGATATTATTCTGCTTTCTCGAAGAGATCAGTAGAGACAGTACACATATTACAGAAAGAGCTTTAATAAAATGTCTTTACTATCTCTTATTCCTTTTCTGTACAACTACTGGTAGCTAGTCAGGTTTAATTTGAATATTGGACATGACAGTGGTTCTTTTTAAAGATCAGAAGTGGTGAAAGGGGTTATCTGAAAGTGCTCGATGGGCAGAGCTGTTAAGAGCCTCTAGTAGAAGGCAGCTGCTGTGTTGTGCAAGTAACCAGACCACATAGCAGCAATGGCTATAGAGTGCAGGTGGTGGAGAGGCTTCTGTCAAAAGCTTTGAGTGATTACTGAACAAACACACAGTGGGGAGAATGCAGTGGCCAAAGATAATATTCTGGGAAGAATCAAACAGCTCATCTACCACTGTTGAAACTCTTTGGTTATATAGATGGCAAATGGAAGAGTACGTAATGCTTCAGTCTGTATCTCAAGTAATGGTTGCTGACAATAGGCAGTTCTGCTGCAATACCTGAACAGTTTTCAGTTAACTTTAGGCAAAGAAGGCCAACCCAAACACTGTCATGGCATTCTGAAGAGTAATGACAGCATGAAAAGAAAGTAAGGGTGTCCCAAGCTGCTAAATGCTTTCAAGCTGAAAAGCCAATATTTCAAGTTTGGGAGGTTAACTGAATGTCTGATAAAAGGCAAGACTGTATTCTGGAACATAGTTTTCCTGAAGTTGTTAATAAACACTCAAATTCTATACCTAGAGAAAGCAATAAAGATGTGCCAGGGCTTGACAGAAAATCCATGACACTGAAAGTAGTGATACAAAAGTACCGATACCTGAGACAGGCATGTAAAACTCAGTTACAGTGTGCAAAACAGTCCATGGAACTGTGCCAGCTTTGATAACCTATGCAAGACAACGCCTGATATTTGGAGAAAAAGATAAGTGAACAGCAATGGATCATACTGTGTTGCAAGAGTTTGTAGAGCGTTTGCAACCTGGAGAAGAGGGTTGACAATTAAGCTATTAGCCCCAAGGAATTCCTCATGGGAACACCGCCATAGGAGAATATGAACAGAGTATTGCACAGTTAGCAAAAGGGCCATTTATTAATTTTAAGTTGAGGATGCTGACACTTAAGACAGTATGAAATAATGAGATCAGCACTGGAAAAAAAAGCAGTGGTCAGCTGGAACACAATGAAGTAAAATTTTGTTCTCTGGAAGGGAGTTTGTAAAGTAATGGGGAATAGCAGTCTAACTTTAAACATACAAAAAGTATTCAGTCATCCATTGGAGGAATTTTTGTCCACTGACTGTACAAGAAATATAAACTCCTAAGTTAAGGCAGGTATAAAGTAGGTTGTCATATGATTACCCTGTAAATGTATGTTTGGACATCAGTGCCTGTTTAATCACATTTTTCAGGGGAAAAGTACCCATGATAGGTTTTAATACTACCAAATCCTCAAATTCTTTGGATAGGTGTAGACCAAGACAGATTTGGGAAGAGGAGCTTCAAATCCTCTTTTGAACAAAGTCCCAAATAAAATGGACTGGACATAATTCAGCTGTGCCCCAGTTGATGATTCTGGCAAAGATTTTTAAAGGTAGAAACTAAAAGTCGTGTTATCTTGTTGATCTGAAAGCAAGTAGAAAAAAAATCTACATGTTAGTCAATTCTAGAACTGCTTTCTACGAAATGCTTGTTGGTCTCTGTAAACAAATGAAAACTGGGATCGTTTTGTCAACAGATCCCCAAATAACTAAGTGAAGTGAATTACTTCCCACAAGTTCCCACTAGAAGATTGAATGATGTAAACACCTTTTCTATAATGACAAGATTCTGCCAAGTGGCTTAGAAACACATGACTGTATTGGACATGTTGGAACTTTATTAAACATTTGTTGGTTTTAGTAAACAGAGGTATAAAAGGATTTCAAGTTGTAGGCATTAATATATTAGTCTGAGAAAGGAGCATGTGGGGAAATACAACCTTGGGAGGCACGTAAGTACGAACCAAGTGGCATACGAAGTGTCCCTGGGCACGTTTATAACCTGGGCATTGAATAAAGCACCACAGTAGCCATCTCAGTGGCATAATGAGCTCGGTATTTCTTATATCTGGGCTGTAATTTCAATGCCTCTGCAGGCACTGCAGATCTTTTTAGATCTTCTAATTCACCATGCAAAAGAGGAATTTCCTGTCTAATCCTATCCCTATTTAAATTTTTACATAGGATCATTAGTAGGGTTAGCTGTAAGGTGTTTGTCTCATTAGTGTGTTGCTGAAAGAACTTAACCTCAAGAGTTGCAGTTTTACTCTACATTAAAATGTTATGCAAATTCCCCATCTCACTCAGGGAATCAGAGTGAAACACAGATGCTGTTTTATTATTCTCAACTCACTTTTGACTTGTTTTACTAGGCTTTGGGCTCAACAGGCCCAAATGTAATTAAATGCTTCCTTTGTGCTATTTGGAAAATCCTTCATTAGCAGTGTTAGGCTCCTTCAAAATTAATGCTGTGCATGCCAAATTGACCCGCACAGGAGAAAAATATAAAAATCACTCTTTAAAGCCATAAGGGAGTGAGAATTCTGTTTCGTAGCACTGTTTTAAGCTTAACATAGATTATGCTTATATATATATGTATCTCCGTTAGTAGAGAGGGGGCTGTTAGAAACCCGTTGTTCAAGGTTAGTCTGGGGTCTTCGTTGATTTTATTAGGAGGAAAGTTAAAGCAATGCTCTAAGTAGTCAGCAGGCTAGGTAAGGAGTTAGAAAAGGGGAGGAAAATGTATGTGTGAGTGTTTTGCTAATGCTAGCCCAAAACAAGACCATAATGGTGACTTTAGCTGGCTTGCTTTTAGGTTTGAGGCTGTCTTGACCCCTAGACTGTGAAAGTATGGCTCAGGAATATTAACTTCTACAAATTCAAATGAGGTGTACCTGAGTCTTCTCTATGACAGAAACACATTTTAAAAAAAATATGTCGTTTTAGTGGTAGTAGGTTACCATAGATTAGGGGTATTTAATTTCCACCTTGCATTATTTTTAGGTTAGCATAACTAATATAGTACCCATGATAGCATTCAACCAAACTGCTGTTATAATCAAGCCAGTTGGGCTTCTTGAGCAACCAAAATCCTTCATTTGTAACCTGACCCCACTCCCACCACCAGGCAATATATTTGCAACTGTTGTCTTGTAAGTATTCTGTCATAATTAATAACGCAGTATTCACGTGCTGACTTGGTTATTGATCCTCCCTCCTTCTGTGAGTGTATTGGCTTTAGTCAAGAGCTGGCTGTATGTTTACCTGGAGTAGCTGAGAATGGAAGACTAGTTCAAGACAAGACACCTGGTTTGGAAATTCCTTGAAAAACCTGCTGAGATGCTTGGCTTTTAATATATTGCTTCCTCTTGACCTGGTAACAGATCCTGAAACACAGCTGAACGAAAAAAACTTTAGCAGATGTGTTTTTAAAGACTTTGTCCTTCAACTCAGTGGGACTGTTTTTTTTAAGCAATACTAGTGTGTTGAAACGTGTTGTGCGTTGTCTAAAGAAGTTACGTCTGATTTGCCTAACATTTGGAGATGGTAAAATTTTTGGTCAACTGAATGTGTACAGACTGTCTAGGACCACACATTTAAACAATGCTTTGGTTTTGGAAACGCTTCCTATTTACTGCATGGCATTGGTCAGGAGGTTTTTTAGAGAAGAGTAATTAGCCAACCTGTTCAATGTGTTTGGTAAGAGACCTTAATAGATCTAAATATGTAGGCTATTCTGTATGAGGCTGGGAGAAATGCATAGTTCTATTTGAACAATCGCACTGATAAACCCAAAGGAGGATGAGGGCAACCAGTGATTCAAGTGTCATGTTATATTGCTGCAGGCTGTGAATGTCTTCAAGAATCTTTGTAAGAGTCATGTTTGATAGTGAGTGTTTTGTGAAGTTTTGAAGCACCAAGGTGACTTATTTCCTTTTGTTTCCAGGCAAGTAATTTCCAAATCCAATGCAGTGGCTTGGTATTATTTTCCTGCATTTTTCTCACATGTAAATATTAAAAAACTGATTGTGGCAGTACAGAAGGTGTACCACCACTGCCTGATGCAGTCTGCAGCATTTCTGAAATATTTCTGGGGAGTTTTGCTGTGGGCTCAAGTTCTACCAACTCATGTAGAATTAAGGCACTGATCAATGAATCTGTGAGTGCCTTGGTTTATAGGACATAAAACTGTTGAAATTATACAGGAAAAATTAGCAAGAATATTTCAGTTGAAATCAGCAAGAGTTACCAAACTTGAGAACCAGATTTACAACTGTTTGGATACATTTAACTGAAGTATGGTGAACTTTACTTGGTAGGGTTTTTTTTACGTGCCAGTGAAAACTTGAAAAGCTTATTTTCCAGTGCAGTTCAGTCTGCTTTATGGAAATGATAGTCTCTAGTAGCAGAACATAGTATGAGCAGTTCAGAAAAATTGGATGAGTGGTTGTGTTCAACCTTCTTAAATAGGAACACGTGAAATGATTTGCACAAAATAAAAGCCAGAGTGGAGATGGCAGTAAAGAACCCTAACAAAAAAGCCTCTAATGCAAAGTCCTCCTATGAGCTTTTGTCTATAATGACATTCGCATCTGCTCGTGAAGATAGGTTCTTCAAAACAATAGGAAAATATTCTGCCAAAAGATTTCCAAATCTTTTGGAAACTGTAAAATAAAACAACCCCCCCAAACCCATAAACTTTCTATTAGGTACCGTTCATCTTTAGACTAATAAATTATGAGATTTGAATCTACAACGAAAACTAGTAAGTCTTGGTAAGATCAGCATGACTTTTTCTCTTGAATGAGTTTATGGTCAAATAATGGGCATTGTAATATTAAGACAATATAGCACATTGAAATAACTCTTGAAACAGTCCATTAAATGAAAAGCTATTTGGGTACTTGGCTATTTGATCTGTGGAACAAATATTTCATCACTATTTATTGAGGATTATTTACTAGGGTATTCAGAAATTTCTAATAAAACTAGTGACTATGAAAAATTAGATTTTCTGTTAGAAGCATAAGATTGCTGTTATTGAAAAACAGTAATTTTTTAAAATTACTTATTGAGTTTTACATTAAATTAATTATTGTAACCTGAGACTTAGATATGAGAGCCCACTCAGCGCAAATATCTGTCTGATGTACAGTGGCTTGGGTAAAATAAAAGGATAAAGGATATATTGTTATGCTATTGAAACCATGGGTAAGATTCTCACCATTTAAATATGAACCTCTCTTTAAATATGGAGAGTGTTGATGCAGAATTCTAATTCTGGAGTCTAACTCAGGGCTGAGTCTTAGCCCTCGGCTCCTGCAATTGCCCCACCACCTCACATAAAGATGCCATGGAAATATTTCCAGCAACTGCAATTGTATCTTTGGAGTCCAGTCTGGTGGGTGTGCCTAGATATTAGTAGACTGGAATTTTACTGGTTCTGGAAACTTTAAGACGCAAACTCTAGTAGTATGGGTTTTTAAAATATTGCCAGCTAATGGTTATGAATCATACTTCCCTTGAGGCAGAAATCATTATTTGACTTCAATGCATCAAACAAAGCAAGCTGTGTTTTAATCCTTTTGAACTGTCCTTGGTTTGATCCTTGATTGGGTTAAAATGCCATATGAGAAAACAGGGAGGATAATTTAGTGTTGTCATCCATCTAAGTAATAATGATGCACTTTAATTTATTGGCATCTAAACTCAAAGGCTTGTGAATGTCTGAAGAGAAATAAATAACTAAAATCAAACTTATGACAGAAACAAAAAGCATATTGATATGTCCTATCGGTCTGTGAATTAATATAATAGTAGACAAACCCCTATTTTTTATTTCTGGCAGGAGATTAAGGGAAATGATATTTTATTTTTGTTTAGAGTCTTGAACAAACAGTGTAAGTAGAAAATTGATGAATATTTGCCTGTTTTTCTTCTGCAGTGACCACTGGCATTCTAGTCAAAGCTTTTGTCTATGACTTTAGCAGACAGGTTCTTCAGTTTTGTATTTTTTTTGAGAATGCATGTAGATAATCCTAGAAATGTGGTACCGCCACCAGAGGCTGTGCCACCTGCTGCTGTTTTACTGAACCTAGCTAGGTAGCTTGCCTTTCTTGGCTTTTATGGCTTGGAACCAGAGGAATACGGTAATTCAAGAGTTCATAAAACTGTAAGAATCTCCAGGCTTGGAAAAGCAATCATTTTTTCAGTGGAGTGGAAGGTTGTTAACCTTTCTAAGCCTCAAAGCTGGGTGCCAAGATTGTACTTCCTCCATATTGTATTGGGAGAGCTCAAGGAGTAGGTCATAGGCAGGGGAAGACTCTGTTTTGCTGGGCTCACTCAGCTCCACTTTGGGCCAGGGTGAGGTCGAGCGTGTAGTTAGGAACTAAGGCAACTTGCCGATAGTCGTGGCAGCATCCCTACCGTCTCGGTTCCTGGGGAAGTCGGTGTTCTGAGTTATCCAGCAGGCCCCACTGAAGCCCAGCTCCCGGATAGCTCAGGAGATGTTGGCCAGTTGCTCCTAGTGCAAGAACAGCTGCCAGTCTCGTTATGAAATTGCATCTCTCTTGGCTTCTGCTGTAATTTTGGTTCTACAAATGAAGCGTAGAGTAGAGAGCTGCGGAGAGAAAAGACTGTGGAGACCAAAGGAAACTGACTGTCAGAGAACAGAGTGGTACCAAAGAGTTTATAAGGTTTAAATATCTAATAAATGTTTTGTTAACAGTTTGTTTGGTTGTTACCAGATGCTTCAGCCCAGTAAACACCTGTTTGCAAGACAAAAAATCTTTGGGGAAAAAAAATTCAAAGTTTAATAGTTAGATTTGATGTTTTTGCTGAGCTCTGCTGGAATACTTCTACGTTGATTTGGCAAATAAAATCTCCTGCAACTTAATGCAGGGTTTAAAGGAATTTCTTTAGCTGCAAAATATACTACAAAAGTACCAACCCCCTCCTATTTACTATGAATCCTCTATGAACTAATGCAATTTCTGTGGTTCCTCCCCAGTTGTTTGTGTTGTTTTAAATTTCTTTTTAGTCTTTGTGCTACTCCAGAGGTGTCATTCTGCATTTTCTGAGCTGAAACTTCTGGAAATGTGAGGGGCTGGCACCGTGCTGCTCTTCAACATTAATTATTTTTTTTTTTTTTACCCTAAGTACAATTTGATATGGGATTTTTGTTTTGATTTATCATCAAATCCTAAAAACGTTAGTGTATGGTGCCCACACCTTTAAATAATAAAACTCCTATATTTGTTTGCAGATACTCTAATCTGTTGTTAATAAACTTGAAAGAATACAGTCTTGTCTAATAAACACATCAAACTAATAGGTACCAAAGCAGTTCAGAAGAGTGTTTGTTGTTTGGTGTTTAGATTTCAGTCAAAATTAATCAACAATGGATGGGGCCTGCTGTATTTATTAGCAACACAAATCCCTGTGATTCAGTGCCAGGTCCCTTTGACTCGTTCCAGTGTATGCTGGCAGGGGTACAGGACTGATAAATACTTACATCCTTGTGACTGTGAAAGAAAGGGGGGGGGGGGAAGGAATACAGCCGAGAAAACAGACCTCACGGTTGGCATGAATTCCTTGAGAGCCATTTTGAATCTCTTTCTATACGGCTAGCTTGTAAATGGGAAGTCATTGATTCGGGAACAGTAGAGGCTCTTTTTTCTTTGTGAAACCTTCAGCTTTGCAGATGGCTGGCTGCATAAGCCTGCATGGTTTTGTTCTCACTTCCCCTCCAGGATACTCTCTCTCCCCAAGTTTAATTTTCATTCTCCTTTGCTTTTTATTGAATTGCTTAAAGAGCTTCAGTTATTGAAAGGAGAAATGCTGTTGCAGACATGCTCCTTCTTGGGAGCATCTGTAATGGATTAAACCATCCCTTGTCAGAGAAAAGTGAAGGTGCTTGAATTCTTGATGTTTAGTTTTAAGTTCCAGTTGTGAATTAAAGCCAAATTATGGCTCATTTTGTGGAGGGTAGAAGTGAATTACTAGCATCAGAAATGTTTCTGTCAAATTAAAGGAAAATCTTTACTGATTCTCTTTGTGCCAGCCACTTGTGAAACTGGAGATACAGAGGTTCTGCTCACAGTGATTTTTCTGTCATGCAAAAATGGGAAAGGCTATTTTCCCTGCAGATACCCAAATACTCTCCCTTTGCTTCTGGAACACTAAATTCTGAGTCTAGGAAGTAAAAATGCTCTAACTCTGGACAGAAGTATGGTAATTTCTTGTAAGAATTACTTAGTGATAAACTGTGGTAGGAAGCAAGTTGCAGCATGTTGTTCATGTGGTGCTGGAATTTCAATAATGTTATCTCCGAGACTAGCAGTTGCACTTGATACTGAAAACCAAACCCGTCAGGTCACAGTATCTGCTACAAATTCTTGCTCTTGACATGACACTTGCTGTTTTATGGCTTTGAACCCAATTTTCTTTTTCTAATGGCCAAATGACTCGTGAAAGTCCAGGATACTTTCTGAAGAAGAGAGGCTTGCAGCAGGAGGGACTTCTGAAAAAACTATTTGAACACAGAGAATTCAATTAACTATGGGAGAAACAATGATGCGGGGAAAAAAAAATCATTGTGGCTGTGTTGCTATATGCCAGCTTAATCACACAGACTTTGCTGCTATCCACTGCCCCCGACTTCAGAGTTTGCAGCCATTTTAGGTTGTGGCCAAACTGCAGTTAAAATTAAACAAAACGCCCCTTGTAACCTGCAGGAAGAGAATTTTGCAGTCATGATACAAGTGTAAGAGTTCTGCTTGAATAAGGACAGCCAGGTGAGGAGGCCTGGAGCACGCAGCTTGCAAATAGAGAAAGCTGCAAGAAGAATCAGTGTGAAGTTTGTTTGTGTTACTACTGCAAGTTTAGCTTTTTATCGCTTTAATCTTTCACGTAAAAGGTTCATGTTTTCTTTTCAAAATTCAAGGATACGTTTACTTTGTAAAGCCAGTCCAAATGCTTGTGTCTTTGCAAGAAATGTTTGGAGGGTTCGGGGGGGTGGGAGTCACAAAAGAAGCGTCCAAAGCACTTAGAGGGGAAAAAAAGTACTTGGATTTAGGGGAGAGCAAAACTCGCCTGTGGAGGTAAAAAGTCCCTTTTTTTCTGAAAAGGTATTCTTGGAGAGGAAGAACAACCAGTTTCTATTTCCTAAATTATCCTGACTTTTTTTCGCTCTTACACTGGGTATGAAGAAAGCATACAAATCGTGTTTTCACAGAAAAGGCAGTGCTAACTCCTTTTGTGTCTAGTTCCTAATGTCATCATTATCATTTGTCATACGAAAGAAAGGCAGGGGTGGTTCTCACTCGTAGATAGAAACCGTCTGTGGACAGTGTTTGCAGAACTGTCAACCAGCTTCTCCGTGAGACTGTCCGTGGGACTTTCTCTCTGCCACTAAGTGCTCTACATCAGAGGCTGCCCTTCTGTTGTGGGTTTTCCTTCCTGAGAGAAAGCCTGTACAGGTAAGGGGAGGGATGAGTTCTTGTCACTTGAGAGCTTCATCTAGCAAGAATGGTGCTTATGCTTTCTGTCTTAGTGAGTATGATATGCAACACGTGTGGTTCCTGTTCACTTCACTGAGACTCACTCAAGTCTCAAGATCAGCTGTATAATATCAGCTAATAGTCTCTATGCCTTAGAGCCATTAGTGGGGGGTGGGGGAGAAGTAGAAAAAATAGACAAGTATAGGGAAAGTGAGTTAGCATCTCATTGCAACACAAGGGTATCTAGCCAACCACTAGAAAAAATCAGGCCATTTATAGGCTCCATAACTATCTTATATTAATAATATGAGGCCTAAGGTGTGGAAATGTTTTTTGTTGGTTAGATGAACAGAGAAAAAGATATACCACCCTGAACACAAACCACCTTTTTACATGCTTCCCTTTGTTAGTTACTAACCACAAATGAACTAACAATACCTAGTTTGACTGTCTAATTATTTCTTTTTGGGGACATAGTAAAATATTCCAAGATATGGAAAGACAGTGTAACTGCAAGTCAGGACTTGTGGGATTATTTCTGATTTTTGCCGATGCAATCTTTTGCAATATCAGTTCAAAAAAACCCAACAATTGAACACATTAAGATAAAAAACATTTAATACTTTGGTTCTGGCTTGGGGACCCTGACCTGTAGCTCATTTAGGGCTGGGAGAGGATACCAGGAAAGTACCGTTACTCTTCCCGTTGTCATGTTTTACTATTAGTATATGTTACTGATTACTGTCATAGATATGACATAATGCATGATGGACCTTTGATCAGAGCTTATATAGCGGTCTTCCATTTTTATTCTCTTTGCTCCATATTTGCCTATTTAAGGAGCTACCATTTAGGTCTGTAAAATTCCTGTTCGTTTCCCAGCTGATAGCATAACTGCTTGAAAACTTCTGGTAAGTTCATTTTTGCCAGGTTGTACTTGCATAGTCACCCAAATCTTGAGACCACCGTGCTGTTATGCCTCAACTAGTATAACTCTCAAAGTAGGTATCTTCCCTTCCTACTCATCTCACCTGACCCGAAGCGTGTGCCAACTGAATCTAGCCAAAAAATGCTCCCCACAGTTTGAAGGGAACCTAGACTGGAGTATAATGACACAGGGAGAAACAGGGGCTTAAAGAGGTTGTCAGAGCCTGCATCAACATACGTTGAGATGGTGATGTGATGTTCTGTCTCTTCCTTGTGATATATGGCTCTTCAGTGTTGCCAAGGGGAGCTAAGCCTATTCTCAGCTTTACCCCTGCTCATTTCTTTGGCTAGTAATTAAGGATTGTAAAATGACAATTGCAAAATCAGGCCGGAGTGCCTAGCTCGTTGGAGACAGAAGCAGAGAGTTGTCACTTCCAAGTAAACTGTTACAGTGTCCCACCCCGTGGATCTGCTAAAGCAGGGCTAGAGAGACCGGGTGCCAAGCAGTGCCCTGTGCCACGGATCCTGACTGTGTTACATGTCCTGGTAAACTGAAATGCTGCTTAGGATGCAGACATCTATGCAATCTATGTGTTGTGGGGGGATTAATCTTCAACTAGCTCTAGTCTGGAGTGAGTGCCCATTATTTGTGGATTGTGTTAGATGCATTCCTGGAGTGCATGTCCCAGTTTGGTTTAATCTTCCTTGTATCAATTTCATGTTGATTAGTTCTAGTCAGCTCTTATGAAATGAATGTTTGTTAGCAACTGAAGAACATTAGGTGTATACTTGGAGCATCTCTCTCTTTACTTTCCACCAAAAGAAGGCAGGTTGCATGCCTTGAGACAGCCTTGCAATATAAACTAAAATGCTCTCTTTCTTAGGCTAGCTGAAAAGGACTGAGTATGTTAAACTTCTTTTTCTGGTATAGTAGCAGGGAAATAGTAGCTTGTGGGTTCCTTCCTTGCAAAGGGAAAAAAATTGTAGTGGCTGTGGCACTAGTGCCACTCTGGAAATGTGAATAGTAATAAGAATGTAAAAGACACAGAATGATGAGTACAGGAAAGCAAGAGAGAAGTCCTATCAGCAGGTAGCTGGAGGTATGATGTCTACCGTTCTGTCTGGTGTCTGAAACTTAGCCATGGTGCAGGCACAGCTTGGGCACTGGGAAAACAAATGCTTCATGCTGCCCCATCAATGTTGTGAGAAAGGCTGCAGCTAACAGGAGTCCAACGTTAAAGGCTGGCCGGTCCTTAACCTTTCTAGTAAAACTGCCCATGAGACTGCTATTTGTGTCAATTAAAGTGGTGATTTTCAGTTATGTAGCTAAGTGTCCAAAGGTGACTATAGTCGATTGCTTAGCTTAATTTTGTACCAGTTACCAAAGAGCCAACAGATGACCATAACGTTTGATCTCCATTAAGTTAGCTTTTGTCACACACAAGAGGAAGGTGTGAAAAAAGGCGAAGTGTCATATCCTCAAGTCACTTCTCTTTTTCTATCCATCTGCTCTGTCATTTTCCTACAGTGTTTATTTGGTTAACTGAATGCAGCTTTTCCTTACTTACCTTCTCTCAAGTACTTCCTTTGGAAAAAATGAAACAAAGGAAGGCCCAGCATGGAAGTTCCGAATGGCACCTATTTGCAAACATGTCTTGGCCAAAAGCTTGACTTTACTCGTTTGTTTTAAGTGCATATCTCCCCACCCCTTTGATTGTACTGGAAATGAGCATGAAGAGGAAAAATGTAATTTGGCTGGTAACATCTTCGGGAAGGGTCAACCCTGTGATGCATTGGGGTAGAGTGGGAGGAGTCTCTGATGTTAGTTTAGTGATTAAGTTACAGGAAGGAAGATCACAGAGTAGCTACGTGAATAGAGAAGGAAAATATCTTCAGGGAGGCCACCCACACCCCACCCAGGTCTTTAGCTGCATTCTTTCCAAACGCCATTCAGAGAAGCCCCCTTTGCTAAACATAGTCAGTACAAAACCCCTCATTAAACAATGTTGGAGGATGTGGTAAGGCATTCTTTTTTTATTTTATTTTTATAATATTGTTTTGATTTTCTTTTTAGCAAGCATAAAAGCTTCTTTTATTTTCTATTTGGTAATTGTGAGAGGAAGTCTTGGGCTCCAACTATATACCAGTTGCAGAAATAGATCTTTTGCCTTTATGGGGCTGTATTTAAAAAAAAAAATGCCAGTTGCAGCCATTAATTTCATCTGTTTTCTTCCTGGAGGTATATTACAGGTCATTCCTTCTCTGCTAGAAAGGGTGGTGGTGGTGGGGAGCAGGGAGGAAGGAGATCAAGCTACAGCACAGGCAGGCAGAGGCAGTTGGGCAGCCCAGGTTTTGGGTGTCCTGCTACCCTATGGAATCTGCAGCTCTAAGTCGGGTATCCAGGCTTCTTAGGGACTCGAGGCTGGGATCTGGGTGGATCCAGCTGTAAGTATATAAACTTGCTGACAAAAAAAGGTAGTAAGAGATGCCTAGGAAAAAGATAGGCCAAAGGGAGAGAGTAGAGGACACTAATATCACCATTTGGGTATTCGTGGGGTATATGGGTACCCACTGAATATTGGCGTATTTGTACAAAGCAGAATGATAATAGGAGAAGAAACAGATTTTAGAGTCAGGCACCTTCTAGAGATGTGGGTTCCAGTCCTGGCTCAGGACTGGGCAGAAGATGTAGAATCAAGCTTTCCTCACTCTCATGGGTAGCCAGGCCACTTGCTTGTATTTAGCTCACAACTTGGGGAATGGAATTTTTCTAGACTATATGGCATGTTAGTTGAGAAGAAGCATATATGCATTTAGTTTTGCAACTGCTAGAGTTTGCCTGAGAACCAGATTGACAGGGAAAGGGAAGGGTTCAAAAGCTTCTTAGCAAAAGAAAAAAGCCTCTAGTTGTGCCAGGACCATCTAGCAGTGTGTGAAACAAGGGAGTTCTTCATGCTATGTTGGTTCTTCCAGTGAAGAAGGTAACATAGCTACAAACCCAAAGCTTGGTGGGAGAACATAACTGTGTAGGAGGGAAGAGCAGTATCTATAGCAAGGGAATGAGGGAAAGTACGTTCGGTAAGTGTTAGACCAAGCTACTAAAGGGAAGGGAATCTTTTCAATTAGTTAGGCTTTGCTGTGTGCACCTTCAGACTGTTTAGCTAGGAGTCATGAAAGCAAGGTATGAGTCAAGGGTGGAACTAATGCCTATTTCCATACACAAATGGAGAAGGTTTTGGTTTTTTTTTTTCTTGCCAGTGGGAGGAATGGAATACAAGCATGGAGGTAAAAATGTATCTGACTCATGGCAAAGAAGTCATACATCAGCTTGATAGATTCTGTCACGTTTCCTTTCTGAGTATTCAGTACAAATAATGTATGACCTGCCCACAGTCTTTTCCATCTCCAAAAATGCTCCTGCATGACACATACTGGAACAGTACAAGGACTTTAAAATTAAAGTAAGGCTGCTTTGATACCTTTTGGTCATAAAGGTATAACTGTTTCCAGAATAATTATCTTGCAAAACGAAAGTCGAGGGTTTGCTATTGCTCTAATACTTAAGTACGTATTTTTCTCTCTTTTAAACCATGCAAGTTCCCAAACGTGCATGCATCTAAACTACTTTAGGGAGGTTACATAAATCATGCCAGTGACAGTAATTATTAGTTTCTTAGGGTGATGACTTCAAAATAAACCCTTATTTTTCCAAACATCACAACTTGAAATATGTGCATCTTTCTATGCCAATAGCAAGTATGTTAGTGCCCTGATTCACTTTCCCCCATGCAGTCTTTGCCTTTTTGCATTTCACATGTTAGAGTCAGTGGAAATAGGAAAGTCAGATTTATTTTTCCACTCACCATGTGTTATTAGAATTTGTTTCTGAATTTCTAATACAGCAGAAATATGTATGTGTATAATAACAGATCCTGGCTGCATTTCTTAATGCAGGTACAAGCCACTGGTGGTGGTCTGGGTCTTCCCTTTCTGTAAGTTCCTACCTCTGCTCCAGACAAAAGAAAATGAATGCCGCCCCACTGCCCCCCCAGTCAATAAAAAGATGAAAGATATGGAGTTCTAGAATATCATTAGGGTTTACTGGTCTTGCGTTTTGAACTCAGAGATGTACTGCAACTCAGAGTCTATAATAGTACTCATACACACTGCTAATAGGGTACCATGGGCTACTTCTGCAGCAGATGTGTGGTTCCTCATTACTTTAATGTAGGTCCATTTACCAGCTGAGACTTGCTGGCTTTAGTTGAATGTGTTGTCTCCCATTTAAGTTTTTAAGTTATTTGTGTCAGGGTTGCAGCACCAGGAGGTTATAGTGTCTTTTGGGAGATGGGGAGGGTTTTTTTTCATGCGGGTGATAAGCAGTGCAGGAATCATGGGCTCAGGCAACAGCTGGAACGTGTGACATGGCAGTTGACTGGATGAGGCTGCTGAGGAGGGAATGTAACTAAACAAAACTGATAGGTTTAACTGAGTAAGGAAATGTTTAACTTCCAGATGTTTAAACTCTAATCCCTCTGACGAAAAGTCTTATCCTTCTGTGTTTGGAAGGGATGGGTAAGCAACGTGCTGCGTCTGCCTGGTTGCCCGCTCGCCACTGCAACGCGCCCAGGGTGCTGCCCTCTGCTACCATACGTGGTGCGGGAGGAGCAGTGGTTATGTTGCTGTTTCTTTCTGAAGGGGTTCTAACCATTTCTTCTGATGAATGAGCGGGTGCCTAGTGGATGCCAGAACTATGTCTTTTGTATTTTAAATTAAAAATTGTAAATGCTAGGTGTCACTGAGGTAAAGCTGAAAATATGTCTCGTGAATCCACAAATCCTTGGGCCTGGTTCATCATTAAAATATGTCTCTGCGAGCTAGTTAAGGCCTCTGTAGCAACAAACAGCAGGCAGAAACATCTTCTCTGTCCAGGCAGGAATTCCCCCAGCACAGAAAATCCCTATGTGTAGTAAAGGGCTGCTTCTGCCAAATTTAAGAAATTTGTGCTAAAAACGTTGGCATGGGAAACATCCTAGGGGTGGTTAGAGCAGGCAGTGTTCTCTCACACAGCATGAGCTGGGTAGTGGCTTAACAGAACTTTGTTCCTGTAATAGCACTAAACCAGAACTGGAGGCAGACCTGCTTATAAGTGCTTCTGCCACACCTGGTGTTCTTGCTGTGTAAGCATAAGCTTCCTTCTTGATGCCTCCCGTGAGGACCTCTCCTGCCACCATCCGTGGTCCTGGCCATGGTCTCCTGTCTCAGAGGAAGGGAGGCTGCCTGTTCATCTGGCGTTACGTGTTAGTTCTTTTTACTGTTTCCTTGGGTCTCCAGCTAACTCCCATAACCTTTCCAACTGCAGCTTGTCTTTGGTTATCTGGTGACAGGCAAGTGTTGTTCGTTGCTGCTTTGTGGGATTGTCCAAGGATCTCACCCACGTCTATTCTTCAAAATGGCCTGAGGTGATTTGCTCCTTTGTAGCAGAGCCGTTCCCTTTACTGCTTGTGCAGCTGTTGTTCCTTTGCCAAGAAGAGCATGTAACCCCGTGGGGGAATGGTTATGGTTTCCAACCTGCCATTCTTCTGGATTTTGTCTGGCTTTTCAGAGGATGGAATGGAATGGCCCAAAAAATCCAAGTGGAGATTTCCTCCTGTTCTCTCTTCAGTGGTCCCACCAGCAGCAAGATTGCTGGGACTTTAGGTAAGCTCAGAGGCTACATAGGGTTTAACTTCAGCCTGCATTTTCTGTTCTGCGTGAGGCCTGTGGAGACTGTCTTTCTTTCTTATTTTGAAGGGAAGCTGGCAATATATTGCTGTACTTGCAATATACATATGTAATATCTGTATTTGATTTGCACTATTTCTTTGCCAATAATGGGCAGTACTGCCACGTATAATTTTTCAGCTCTTTAGGATTTTGAAAGATCTGAATGTAAAATACATCATGCACATCAGCAAATGCAGTGCATTGACTTTCCATGGGACTTCAGTTCACGTTAGCAGTGAGGGGAAAAAAAGTAAAAGTCTTCTAGTCTCTGTACTTTCACTTCCACAGTATCTAAAGGCTCACAATTCATTGTGCCTCGGAACTCTTTCTTTCCCTTCTCCAAAAAAACCAAGCACCAGGGGAAGAATGACATACAGACTGCTACCTTAGCAGATAAATTTATCTATCCCCAATCTAAGTGAATATACCGTTTGCATCATTTCTTATTTAAATCACACAAATTGATAGGGAAATTACCGAAAAGGAATGAGGTTCTAGCTGTTTCTTGACTGCATGTGTAGAAAACTAGGTATTAAAACTGGAAGACATTGAAAAGGTCCCATTATGAAAGATGATGCTTTCTAATAACAGCAGCAGTAAATGGTGAGATTTAAGGGACCCAAGACTTTTTAGACCCCAAACAAAACCCCAAAGCCACCTGTGCTTCAAAACAGGTTTTCTTGCTACAGAACCTGTGGTTCAGGTAATTTTGGAAGCTTTCTCCACATGATCATTATCACTTTATAATTTATGTAGAATTTCCTTATGCTAAAAGCATACCAGATCTTGGGTGACTGACTGGTCAGTGTATACATACAGTTATTTCCTACTGCTACATTTTCACATTTTGTTCTGGTATGAATGTATAGGGCAGAGAGGCACAAAGCTGACGGTATTAGCTACCCTCATTCTATGGCAATAAAAGGTTTTATATTGAGGCAATGTGGTTTGAAGGCTCAAGGACTCACTGTTCAATAGAAAGAGTCAGTCTCCAAAGACAGCTTGATTTGAGGGAAGGGTTGACCAGTCAAAGTTGTCTTGAGTGATTTTATAATGCACCTTTGTGAACAAAGCAGTGGCATTGCACAAGTTGCGTTAGCAGGACATTGTCCCCAAAGCTGTGCGGCCATCCACAAGATAGGTGCCATGTTAAGTCATTTCTTCATCTTACTTAATAAATAGAAAGCTGCAGCAATCCTCACCTGTCATGAATTAACCTTCTTGATTAGCATGTAAGAGAGGCATGTGAACCAGAGCCCGGCTTTGTGTCAGGTTGAGGAATTCAGCGCACCATAAACCCCCAGACTTGTGATCCTTGTGGGACTGGGCTCCAACCAGCCAAACATCCTATCAATCAGGAGGACCCCCGCGCAGTATGGCATTAACCTTTACAATTCAGACTTGTGTTGGACTCCGCTATGCTCAATCCATCAGTCAAGGCTGTCTACCCAGTTCCTCCACAGGGGATACATCAACCTTTATAATGCCAGTCATTGACAAGCTGAGTTGTGATCAATCAATCGGTCTCCTATCATGCTGCACAACGGCTGCAGGATAACACAAGTTAGAGTGCCCCATCAAAAAAAAAAAAAAAAAAAAAAGTAAAAGAACCTTAAAAAAAATCCACCTATTCTTTACATATCACCCCAATGATATCTTCCCTCACTTTTCTGTCAATTATTTTTCTTTCCCAAACTCAATTCTGATGAATGTTTTTAATTATGTTTTCTTTATTAAGTTTTGTGTGTGTGTGTGATTACCTAATTGTTTGGCACAAGGAACTGTCTCTGATCAGGCCCAGGCCTAGACTAACAGAAGTATGGCAGATCAGGATGGAAGAAGGTAGATTGGCAGAGCAAGCGAGTTTACATCATCCCTGGCTCTAGCTGGGTTTATCAGTAGATTTGGCCCTGTTTACTGTTTCTTTATAGCTAATGGTGAAGTAGGTCATATAAAACAAGAATGACTTACAGGATAATAATGGTTTGGAAAAGCTAGTAATGAATGAAATTAAATTAGAGAGAGAGCATAAGAGAGAGTATGCATGGTGTGCCCCATGTGTGTAGTAGGTGGACATTCATATAGTCACTGATTTCTGCACACCACCATCCCTCAATTTTCATAGAAATTAGTAGATTTTAATTTTTTTATTTATATATATGATTTTTTTCCTGTAGTGTCTTGCTTTGTCATTTGTATTAATGACTTTCAGAGAGGTTTTTTTGGCAACCCTTTTGTATCTAGGAAAATACTGTAATTGTACTCTGAAGCAATCTCAGTTTTTAACAATTCTTAAGTATTTTGTAAAATTCTAGGGGGAAAAAAAAAAGGTCTCCTGACTCCCCCAGGCCTTGGTAACAACACAATACTCTGATAGTAAATGCAGTTATAACTTCACTTTTCTGTTGATGGGGCCACCAGTTTGCCAGTATTCTGGACAGGTATACATTTTGAACTGGCTTTAGAAAAACTAATAACATAAAATTCGATGTAACTGAGCCTAGTGCTCTGCAGTTCAGCAAGTGTTAGGAATGGGGGGGCGGCACGAGGGACGGGCTCAGTTGCGCAATGGTAACGTTCACGTTACGGGATTTGCGCTGAGGAGAGCAGCTGGAGTAGCACAGCTTCTTGGTTCAAATGTGCTACTTTCTAGGCCCGGGCCAAAGTACTGTTAGTAGCTGTGTTTTTATAACTTTTAGGAGCAATGTTTCTTTAGCGGTACACAGTGGAGCCAATACACTGTTAGCTGACTGCAGCTAGGAAAATTAAGTGTCTGCAGATTCGGTGAAACGCTTAAAGGGATTCAGAAAGACCTAACCTTGCTGCTTTCCCCGCATGCCATAGTAATGTGAGTTAGGCAGCTATTTGGAAGAGGAGATGCTCTGGGGCACTGGTCCCTTATTGTCCAGATCAAGTCTAGAGCAAGCTGTGACACGTTCCTGGCCTGGATTGAAAGTTTTCCTTTCTGTTGCCGTCTCAGCCATTGTATGCTGGGCAACCTTGGCCAAACCAGCTCCCTTTCTCTTGCTACCATTTCTCCTTGGAGATAGCAATACTCCTCTCTGCTATGCCCAACTCTGAGATCTGCTGCTGAATGGTAGTAGACAAGAACTGGGCGGATCTGAGAGACATTTTTTAGTAGAAACTTCTACAGCAGTTGCAGCCTTTATGCAAGACTACGATTGCTTCAATGTTTCTCTAGGAGGAAATTCCCTGTCCTACTTCCTTGTAGGAAACACTGGAAATTTTCATGTTTTGGGAAGAGATGGGAGAGTACAAAATCGCTTGTGAGCCCAGCCCTACAAATACTTAAATACTGGTGAGGAAATTTGCTAATCTATAAGCTTGCATCTTACTTGGCAGGGGTGGAAAGCTCTGAAATCTCTGTGCCAGGGAAGCAAGCAGTGCTAATGAGAAAAGGCAGGCAGATTTGTGTGAGGCCTGGGGCATCCTGAGGCAGTAGATTTCCAGATCTTAGCATGATAGGGAAAGGGAATCACTGCTCAGATAGGCCACGGGGAGGCAACTAAACTAGAGGAGAAGAGTTAAACCTTACCTTATCCACCAAAAGCTTTCTATATAAAACACAGGCTCCTGTGTCAGCATGGGAAGAAGTCCAGAAAAAAAGTGAGGTTGTACTGGATTCACTAGCTCTTTTTCCCTCCTCTGTATGCTGCCAAAAATGCTATTTTGCTTTAATTTTGTTTTTGTGTTGTTTTGCATGATGCTAAAGCACTGCTTGAACACAGATGTAAAACATCAGTACAGTACTGCAAGGCGTGGACCACACAAACATGCAGTTCCTTTCAAAATGCAAACCAGAGGAAACAATCTGCCTTTAAAATGAAACTTCCTCATTAATTTCATTAAAAACTTGTGCAGCTTCTAGGGAATGGCAGAGGGTGACTTAAAACATGGCATTATCCCTTGAAAGCTGGCAGGCGGTGAATGTGCTCTGGAGGGAAAAAAAAAAGGCAATCTGAAAGAAAGGTTGGGAAAGGGAAGCGGATCTCCTGCAGTGGTTGCCATTTTTCTACTCCTGTCTGCTTTGCTGTGCTCTGCAGACACACAATAATAACCCCAGTGGGCCCGGGGATCAAATGACGTGTTGCTGAAGGATTAGGAGCAATTCTATCCCCCTGGCATGGGCTTAGGAATTTTCATTAAAATGACCTTGGGTGTGGTGAGAAAGGAATTTGGGCTGCATGGATGGAGAGCTAAACATCCTACCTGGGGAACAACAAAAGGGCCTCTGCAAGACTTGCCTCCCTGGGCCCCAAGCAGAGCTGTCATGCTTTTTCCCCCTCAGCGCAGTCGTTCATGGATTAGCTTGGAGATACGTGGAGGGTCAGAATTAAAAGGCATCTATCCAGGGGATGGAGGGTGGGAGGCGGGAGGATGGAGGGGACGAACAGGCAAGAGGGCTTGTTTCCTGGAATTGCTTAAAAACAAATACTTAGAAACAAATATGTGCTTGGTAGAGAGCGGAATTGCGTTTAATTAACAAGGGAGCATTGTGCCTAAGTGCAGCAGCAGTAGAAAATGGAAAATTATTGCTAGATTGCGCAACCCCATCTTGTTCATCTACACAAGCAGCCCTTACAGAGTTTGAGTTTCTTGTGTGTGCTTGCTGGAGCAAAAATGTTTAGTCCTGGTCCAGGAGTCCCGGTGAATGTCTTCTCACGGTTTTACTGTATGTATTCAGATGGGCAGCCTCTTGTACCTTACAGTAGCACTTTTCAATTAGTGCTGGCTAAACCCAATTGTTTTTGGGGAAGCAATTAACTCATCACTGTAATGCAGCTACCTGTGAAGTATGCCATGACATCTTCAACTGGTAGCAACATCGCAGAAGGAATGCATTTATAAGAATAAAAAGAAAGCATGTTGTTGTTAGCCACAGAGCAAAGCATTAAAGCAAGCAGACTGTAAATACCCATAGGTATTGGATACCCATAGGGGGTGTGGATGAATGTATATATAGTCTTGACAAATTTTGTCATCTCCTCATGAAATGTCTCCCTTTACCTTGCATTCAAGGTAAATTAAAAGAAATGGTGGGAGCAGGTGTCATTCTTTTCAGGCCAATCTGTTGCCTTTGTCCTCAAATTCTACTTCCGTATCACTGTCTCATTTGAGCATCCTGCAGGCTTTGCATCTCAAGCTGTTAAACCCTCTAGCCAGGCTCTTTAACACACAGAATGGTAACTAGGAGGCTTTTCTCAGAATACTGATAGAACTGATGAAAGAAAGTGGTGAAACTTAGTGACTGCATAATGGGCTATTGAGGTGGTCTCCTCCCGATCAGCGTAGCCAGGTAGCGAGCACATAACACTATAGCAGATATTCTTGGTGACAACTCTCATTCTGGAGCACTTAGGTGTAACAAAAGTTGTTAAGAAGCAAGCACTGAAAAATGGGTATTATCTGCAGTTCACTTTTGTTGTCTGGTTTGAGAGGTTTGTTTGGAGTTGGAACTGGAATTGACTTTGGAGATTCAAACCCATTCTAGAAGACATCAAGAAACTCTTGATGTCCAAAGATATGATGGTCAACACCTGACAACTGGGTGAAACTGAGCTATGTCATAGGTGTACCTGTGCCCAGCTGTGTCCCCTACTGACCTTCATTGGACTTCCCAGCCTGACCCCAGACTTGACCTGTAACCTCACCTTTTTGCATGGTCACTGGTATGTAGGTGGATTTTGTCATGGTCACCACCCTGGCCCCGCTTGCCTCCTGGCTTGTCTAGCTCTGCTCCTGCTGCTCTTAGAGAGTTAGCGTGGGGAAGGAGCCGGATCCTGGGCAGTTAGCTTCAATGGGCTTCCTGGGCCCCTAGGAAGAGGGTGTCAGCTGAGGCCGGTCAGGGAAATTAAGGCCTATTGGTGGCCTCAGGATAGGGGACCTAAAGATCTCTGGCTTCATCAGGAGAGTGGGGCAGGGTGTGTGTCAATGAGGTCAGCATTGGGTTTTTTGTGAGATACTGCACAGCTTCTGTCCTGGGGGAACAGATGTATCCTCTTTGCTAATGTCTTGAGAGAAAAGTCATTAAGTTGGCTTGTGCTGTCCTGTCACAGAACTTGAGAAAACTGTGGGGGAGCTGGGGGCCATGGATACTTGCAGTTTGCTGAGACCATACCATTACTTTGGGCCACGAGTGTGACCTTGTTGAACCTAATGGACAGTTAAGAGCCTGTTAGTCCTCCTTCCTTTCATGGTCTCCCTCTAGAGAAGATCAGATTGGTCTTGGCCTGGCCAAGTGCTGTCTTCTGGGAGAAGGTACAGCCCAGGGATGGACTTCCCTGGACCAGATTAAAGACTGAGCATTTTGCAGCAGGTGCTGTGTGGCCGACCACCCAGACTTTGTAAACCAGAGGCTGATTGAGTGTGAAGCCCTGTCATGTCCCCAGAGGGTGCCCTGGGTGGGATTGCCGTGATAGCAACAAAAGATTATCTGTTCCGGGCCTCTCCTTCCTGAGCCTGCAGAAACACAATCCATTACTTCAGACTGAGAGAGTTTATTTCAGCCTGATTACATTACAAGAAGATCCCTGGAGTGAGTTCATGCACGAGCAGCAGAAACCTGTCATGTTTGAGAAACTGTTTGCCGGTATGACTGGCCTGTTCCCCTTGGCTCGGTACCTGGAGGCAGAAGGCACCATGGTTAATGGTGGGAGGCCTGGAAATATTAATCAAAGCTGTAATCTCCTACAAAGACCTCTGTAGGCACCGCTGCTGAGGGCTGTTATGCTATGCACCTTATTCTGATCTCCTGACTCTGTCTTATGTGGCTCTGGAAGGAAGGAAGGAATGTAAATGTGACCAAGCTCAGTAAGTGGCTTTCATGAAAATAGGCTAAGAGCAATTTTCCTCTTGCAGAAGACCCATGTAAACCGCATGGCTTTCCCTTAAATCTCTGGAGGTTGCTCTTCAAGAGATCGATGGGCCCCAGATTTGTAGAGCTAATGATAGTAGGACCTGTTTTGCATTTTCCTCATCCTGTACTCGCAGATAATTTGGTACAAGTTAAGGAGTGAAGTTTCTTGTTGTTCTGTGTGGTGGATCTCTGCCTCCCTTCCCTTCCATTGTAGGGAGACTTCTCAGTGTTTTGGGGAAAATTTTTAGTAAATTTTTTTAAGAGAACCTTCAGTCTACCTGTCATGAGAATCAGTAGAGCTGGAAACCTGAATCTTTCCTTCCAGAAACAGAATGAAGGTGTCTGAAAGCAAAGGGAGCAACTTTATTTGTGCTGGGGCTGCCTGTCCTCTCTGCTCCGTGAGGGTGAAAGACAATCAGAAACTGAAATACCTGTCATTCCCACTGAGCGAGGAAAAGCAGAGTGTGATACTTTATAGTGCCAACCTGCCAACAGTCGTTATTGCTTAAAGCTTTTGCTTGAGGTATGCAAGTTGGTGTTCTTATTTTCACTTGCAGGAAGGGTGATTTGAAGCAGAAAGAGGTTAATCTCTCACATTAGCCAAGTCATATTAGCACCGTCCAAAATGTTCAATAGAGTTTGTTTGCTCGCTGTCACTATGCATGGCTAAAAGCATTGGTATGCACTACTTCTGCTTGCCTATTATGGTTTATCTTGGGTGGCCTGTCCAACCCATTGATAAGGCTCAGTGGTGACACTGCTGTGACAATGATATTACCAGGGAAGGGGTCCTGAGCTGAGCGTCTTAACCCTCTAGTAATGTGCCCAGCCTAGGTTTTCCAAAGCTGACAAATGTGTTCACCATGGCTAGGGTGTACAGCAGAGGTGGATATCTAAGCAGTTTGGCAACCCATAATTTTCTAGTCATAGGGAGACCCAGCTCCTCTAGTACCGTTCCATTGGCCCCAGAGAGACTGGCTTCCCTTGCCTACAGTCCAAAACAGGTGATAGTTTTTGTGGCTATTAAGGTTTTTGTTTACTCAGATCTCCGTATTTAGATGCGTTACTCTTGTATAAACACAACTGTGTTGTGTGCTTGCAGATTTCTCTCAGGAGGAATGGAAGAGGATGTCCAGTAAATATTTACTGCATGGGAAATGTTTGGATGCCAGTGAAGGGGGAGTATTTAGTGCTAGTGGAGGGGTATTCACAAAAGGTACAGCGTCATTTGACAGGATTATAGTAGTTTTGTCAATATGAGAATGTCCTGAATCTGAAGAAGTTGTCTGCTAAACGTGAAGGGGAGGTTCTGGCTATTGAGACCTGTGCATTATTCATCCCCTCTGGTCCAGCTTGTGTGAAGACAACACTAGAAATCTTCTCATTCGGGACTTAGAAACTGAACTGGATGGAGCACTGGAAGGGTCTTAACCAGAACAGCCAGGATGTTGCAAGAGAATATGGGAGAGGTTACACAGCTCTGGACATCTTTTCCATCTTTAATTCTGAGTTTTGCACACATGAAGACTTCCATGTTGTACAAATGCATGGAAATGAGGGCTATAGTTGAAATCCAGCTTTCTTTTTTCTTTACCCTTTTGTCCGTATTTGTGATATTTCACCATGTAGTCAGTGCAGTCTCTGACTGACATTTCTTCCCTTGGAACACGTGCAATGTGGCTAGCAGGTTTAAAAACAAACAGAAGAGCTTTATTAAAGCAGCTTGACTAGAAGAGTAAAAAAAAAAAAAGGAAAAGAAAAAAAGTCTTGAATTGGGCCTTCAGTTGCTGCAGAGGTCTGTTGTCCCTGGAATACCTTTGCAGTGTGTGCTGAACGGTCACTCAAAGTCAGCATGAAAAAATGATTTCCGAAGCTGTTGGACAAATAAGGAGACTCATTCTGAGCAGGGACTAAATTGGTTTGGAACATATGCTTGCGCTGAGCAGCCAAAGTACATAATCAGGTTTAGCAAAACAAAGCCTGATACCAAACTTGCCAGGAAAAATTGTTTTGTCATTTTGAAATCTGCTCAGTTTTTAAGCAGACCTTCCCAGAACAGAAAACAATATGTTTCATGCCCCACTTCATCTGCCATTGCTGTATTTTTCCTCTGAAGATTTGTAAGGAAAGGGAAGAATATATAATCCATTTGTTAAGATACTTAAATTAAAAGCTTGCTCGTGTTGAACTGCCCTTTCAGTCGGGATTAAGATTTGTTACCCGAGTCTATATACCCTGTAAAACAACGACTAATCCAGACATTAATCACAGGAAATATTCCGGACCTTTTAAAAATAAACCGTGACATTCTATGAAGAATACATAATTGAGAATATCCTGGACAGGTTGAAAATTAGCCCGGTTGATCGCTTACATAATGATCAGCTGGGTAAGCCAAGGGGAAAGAAAAGAGCACACGGGCGAACAATGCAGCAGCTTTGTGCTATTGTCTGCCTCTTCCTGTCCTCGAGTTCAGCTCGGTATAAACATTGTCATTCCAAACCAAATTATATTAACAGGAGGCGTCTGTACCCCCGATCAACCTCGCTTCCCTGCTCTCCGTTTCTTCCGACCACGGTTCGTATTTTTACCCCCCTACTCTCTTCACCATTTCCAGCCAGTGTTTCCCAGCCTCGATCTGTTGCCCAGAGCAACTTCTGCAGCAGTTGGGTTGTGACTGATCCCTTTCTTCAGGCAACATCTGTCAATGTCCCCCCTCCTTGCTAAAGGCCAGTTACTCATGTCAAGGTCAAACCATGGACAGTCATTCTGTGTCTGCCCAAGTTAATCCAAACCAAACATACCATGTATAAGTAGCTTATCTCCCAAAATAAATAGATGATAATTAGCATAAGCTACCGCACCCACTCCTTTTCCATTCCTCTCTGAAAAATCCCTCCACCTGAGTAAATCAGGATGCTTTGTCTGACCCACTCTTATGATGTTGAAAAGAAAGCAAGAAGGCTCTGGCTCCAAGTGGGATTGCATTTACTACCTGGCTTTCCCAGACCAAGCCAGTCTTGGCGACGCAGAGAGAGATGCATGCAAATGTGCTTGTAAAAGACATGAGGTTATGCCAGGAATTCCTCAAAAACTATCATTTGCAGCAGATCTACCCCCAGCTCTGGGTCTATCCTTATCAATTGCACTGATGTTGCACTGGTAGTCTAAGTGGGCATCACTTCTTGGGCACAAAGGTCCCATCACCATCATTTTTCAAAGACAGCAAGCTAAAGCAGACCTAGCTGCACAGAGACGGAGATACTTGGAGTTACAGTGTGGGTATGAGTCAGAGGTGTATTAAAATTCTGTATTTTGTCTGTGGGGCTTTCACTGGGGACCTGCCCCATGCCAGCTTGCTGCTTGGCAGGCTGAGCCTCTGTGCTGTGGCACCACGGGACTCTGTAGTGAAAACAGTGTGTCCCTCCCTGGTGCCCAGAAAATGTAGATAGTAATCCCGAGGGGGGAGAGAGATAAGGGTGAAGGCAGATGCCATCGGGAGGGTAAGTGAAGACGTGTGATGTAGGAGGAAGAGCGTGAACAGCCAAGGGTAAAGGAAGCGATGGGTCTGAACTGCTCTCCCCTGCCCAAAGTGTGAAGCGAGGAAAAAAAGTTACATGGACTGTGAAAAAACCTAACTTTACTCTTAGAGAAGGAAACTGCCTGATGCTGGTGGCTGAGGCTCGACTGGTAATGGAGTAGGCAGGTGGGATTCCGCTGTGCTGGCAGACAAGAAAAAAGGTTCAAATTGCCTGAACTCTTTTATTTTGTTTTTAAATACTCTATAAGAAGAAAGAAAGAGCGAGGAAATAATCCCAGTGGTTTTGTTCAGTGCTGTAGAAATAACATATCTGTAACACTATTTAATAAATGACTAATAAGATGAGCAAATTCTGTTCACTACAGAGGATTTCCTCTCTTATTTAGGCTTTTGTAGCTCCTTTGACCCTCTTGGGACACGTGGTTTGTTCTGAAAGAGAGAGTGTCTGTGAGAGGGGAGCTGAGCACCCCGCACCTTGGCTACAGTTGTCATCTAAGGTGTAATTTATATTTAGATAATTCCCTTTTTAATCTAAGTTTGTGCTCTGTCACTCAATGCCTATGAAACAAAACATGAATATCTGGCTTAAAAAAAAAAAAAGAAAGAAACACTCTAAGCATGGTCTATAGGTTTCATGCAAGCATTAGAGGATGCAGCACTTTGGGGTGGAGTCAGACAGGGAATTATAGGGTCAGACCCAGGATGTATGGGCTCTGCCATGGGCCCCCAGTCTAGGGGTTTCCAGAGGGAGAAGTGAGGCACAAGGTAATCATGACCCATTTCAGCCAAGCCCCCTTTTGGGACAAGGTCCTTGGTGTGTGCCTTACCATATAGCAGTTTTGGTTTCACTGGTGCTCTTGTGCTTAATATCACAAATTTCAGTTTAATGAAACTATTTGCAAGCAGAGGAAGACAGGTATGTTTTGGATGTGCTGCTAGCCAACAGCAGAAGTGGCCCAAAATGCAGTTTTGAAAGCAGCGTTTGTACAACATGGGAAGCTGTACTAGCTACAGCAGCCCAGGAGCACAGCAGAGGTGACATGAAGCCTCTTGAGGGGTGGTGGTTTGGTTTTGCTTTGCGTAATTTCCATCAATGTCTACACATCCTTCCTTGGCTCCTGAGGCTCAACCCAGGTGCGCTCAAATGCTCCTGAAACTTGGCACAAGCTTCTGCAAAGCTGGCAAGAGCTCTTGGGCTGGGGGAAGGGAGAGAAGGAGGCAATGGGGAAGTTTCACCTGGTTTCAAGTTTCAGGACAAAACTTCTGCATGAGGAACAGTTTCCAGCTTCAGCAGCCCCTCTGACAATGTTGTAGCCAGGAATCCAAAATACTGGGTTTGCATAGAAGACAGGAGCTGTCAGGCAGAAGAATGGGATTTTAAGGCAGAATTGAAAAATAGGATAACGTACTTGTCTCTGTACAGGATGTGCTTACTGGAAGTCTGTGGGAAACATATTTTTGTTAATCGCCCAGATTTGGCCACCTTTTTCTCCCGTGGGAGGGGAGGGGAGGAAGGCTTTTGAGGCAGTGGGGTGGCAGTTGTTTCCACCACGTTTTGGAGAGAAGGGAGTCATCTGGCGCGCATCCCGCCCGCAGCCGGCCTGAGGGCTGGGTTTCCCCGGCGTGCAGCTGGCTGCAGCTGTCCCCCCCCCCGGGAGCCTGAGAACCCGTCGCTCCCCCAAGGTGGTTTAGGAGAGGCTCACGAGTGGTGCCGTGCTGCTCGCGGGCTATCTGCCAGATTCGGCTCTGGTGGCAGAGGGTTAACCTTGTAAAGGAATTACATTGATCGTTGGGTGTAGCTAAAATGTGCCCTGGGTTGAAAAGTCATACGTTAATTAAGTTGATGGCCTGTTTAGCTTGTAACCTCAGCAGCAGCGTCTCAACCTCTCTGTGGTCAAATAGATTTACCTAATGTAATGAAAGGCCGTACCCTTTCCATTTCCTTCTTTCAAAGCCTTCTCACCACAAACCCTTCTGGTAAGGCCACTTATCAGTGACAGCACATTTTTCATTACTAGTGGAGTATGTGTTAAAATGAAATTTTGAAATCTTTTTTCAAATGTCACACAGAGCGCGCCACATATCAACTGGTCAGTAATCAATCCATCAATCAGTTATCCTTGAAGAATACTGGTTTTTTTGGTTTGGTTTGTTTTTTCCTTGAAATGCATTTATTTGAGACAGCACTCCTTATTCCAGGCAGGCTTGTAGAATAATAAAAAAACCCAGAGAACTGATTTTTTTTGTCCCAAGTCGAAATATTAATCTTTTCACTGGCTTATTAAAAAAAATAAATTATTGTAGATTTGAAGTAATTATTTTTGTTCTGCAATCCTTCCTGAACTAAAAAGAATAAGGCTATATGTATATATATACACAGACATACATATATATAAATAAACCACTCCTATTCCTGCAATTTAGTTGCGTGCTGATACCATGAGACACTCTATGAGAGTGAGGTCTTTATTTCACATATTCAATGTATGTTACTAAACAAAGCGTGAATTTAGCTCATGCACATGTGTTCAAAATGATCCTGCACAACTCTGATTATGTAGGTTATAATGCTGCTTCAAGTTAATGAGAAAATTTTTATTTTGCATTTGATTTCATACTAGTGTGTACTGATGTCGTTCTATTTACTCTCATTAAATTTTACAAGAGAGTTACTGAGTACAGAATCTCTGCGTTGGGTTTTATTTTTTTGGGGTACTTGGGGTTTTTTTGGTGTGCTGGTTTTCTTTTTTTTTGTTTGTTTTTGTTTGGTTTTTGTTTTGTTTTTTGTGATTGCAGCAATGATTCAAGGATCTGTCCAGTGGCTGACATGGCTAAAGTTCATGTCCTTAATGTTTTCTATAACAAGGATGAAGTATAAAATAGAAAGCAGAAAGATGTAGGCATAGGAATTTGTAGATGGTAGGATAAGAAATCTCAGGAAAGGCTTAAAACAAGAAAAATTGTGGAAAGCATTTATTAAGATGGAAGATATTCACTTGACACTGTTATCTTCTATATCGTGTTCTATTATGTATTCCATTTATTTTTTACTGCAAGGCATCCCTGTGATACTTGAATTAGAATCTCAAGTTAATTCGATGACAAAGATCTTACTGAATTAACGCAATCTCTAATACACCTGTAATTTTAGGGCTAAAATCTCCAAAGATATTTATTTTAGCTATGGCTATTACTGTTCACTTGCTTGGGATTGATTTAGTAGAATAACATGAGTGTCCATCTATTGAGGATATCACTGTTTCAAAAAGGATTTAACACAGTTAATTGCCAAAGTAGTTCAGACCTCAGGTCTTTGTAGCCCAGGTTGCTGTTTCCAGCAGTTGCCAATAGCGATGGCTAGGGAAGACTATGTCCAGGACAAAGATCTAGTGGTATGTCTTGGCATGCATTTTGTACTTTTATGTTTAGTGATCCTGAATGAATTTTAGATTATTCTGTAAGATGGCCATTCTGGCTTGATCTTAATGAGTCTTCTTGACAGCTTTTCTAAAGCTAGATAGATCTCCTGTGAGCCTTAGCGCATGCTGAGTTGTTCTCAGGTCTCTAAGTCCTTGGGCTTTAAGTTCTCTGAAGTCCAGAGGAGTCTTTCCTAATTTTTATTCTTTCAGAGATTTGGAGCTTGATTAGTCTTTTGCTTTTGAAGAAGATTGGTGCATTAAATTAACACCAGAACTGGGGTTCAGTGGAAGGATTTAAAGCAGACGATGGAGAAGCCAGCCAGCCACAGGATATACCAGCTGGGATTTCTTACTGTCTACACAACTGGCAGCCTCCCTGCCATATGAGAATTGCCTGGATCACTGCTACCTCACAGGGGAGGAAAGGATAAAGCAAACTGTCATGAGATAAAGCTCACTTACATGCTGATGTCATCTGTCCGTTCACACTTCAGGAAGAGTCAAGTTGAGCTTGAAGCCTTTGCTTCACTATGATTCAGTGACACCTTCAGCTTTCAGTAAAAGAGGGGAGTCACAGAAGCAGTGATCTAGCCAAACAGTGGTGTGTGGGTGGTTTTGTTTTTTTTTTCGTCATGAAGATATCCACATCAGGGAGAAACTGAGATTTATTTAAAAAACATTTTTTGTTTGTTCTGAAGGAAGAGTAAGGCTTTCCTGAGGCAGCCCTCTGGTTAGGGCACTATACTGAGGGAGAATCTGGCTTCAAAGTGATTGCTTTCCTAAGAGAGAGTGTGGAGACGACCTATCTTTACCATCACGGGAGCATGCACTAAATACTGTGCTGAGGGTTTCCTAGATTGCCTCTCTCCTGCTGAAACACTCCGTGCTGTGGAAGTAACTATGTGCTGGGAATCTCTTTTATTCCATCCCAATTATAGTTCTTTGTTGAAATAATTTCCAGAAAGTTTTGGCAAATTTTTGATATAAAAGCCGTGCCACTGGAAACCCTTCCGTTACCTCTTTCTGGAACAGAGCTGGGATGGCCTAACCGTGCTGCTACGTTTGGTGTTGTCTCCTTGTAGCCATTTTGATTCTCAGATCTGTTTGACGTTGTTAATGGCCTGGTGTTCCTAATGCTTAACACGTACAATTACTGCTCTGTTAAAAAATAAAGCATGCCATGGAAGCTGAAACCAGAGCCTGGAGACTAAGAGTGAGAACAGCTGAGAGCAGCAGGGAAGGGGAATCAAGCAGCAGGGCAGGCTCATGGTGCTCTGTGGTGCTGAGATGCAGAGTACCCCTCACTTGTCATCCTTTGCTGGGACCTAAATAGCAGCAAAAGCAATCTCTTGTTTTGTAAGTTGCTACAAGTATCTTAAAAATCTTTGTAAGTGGAGACAAGGAGAAAGGATGGAAAATAATCCAGAATCTATTTCTGATTGCTTTCTGACTGTCCCTGCTCTGTTGCGTGTTGAAAAGATCTGGAGCAGGGTATCTTATTGTTGCAATTTCTGTTTATTGTAGAGCAGGACTTGCAGTGGGAGGGTGACTTTCACCAAGATGCCAGGCAACTGGTTTATGTGTACGATCTCAGTGTAGGCATCAGCACAAGTAGGGGTCCAACAAGGCAAAAAGATGCTGAGAGGTTCAATGGGGTGTTCTTAAGCACTTTGAGCTCCTAAATGATATGTAGTTAAGCAGAAAAGGAAGGGAAAACGCCCAGGTAGAAAGGGCAGCTGTAGAAATACAAGCAAGGAAATGTGTTTTCTTCCAGAGGGGAAAAGGAGACACTGATTCACGTGATTATGCTGTGACTTTGGCTGTCTAGCTAAAGTGATGTCCATAAAGTGAATAATTTTTTTTCCCCTTTTAAACAGTACACTCAGAAGATGCCCTCTAATTTTGCTTGTGGCATTCGCCATTAGCATTAGTACATTTCTGTGTCTTGTTTAATCAAACACGATGGGGCCATTTGTGTGACTTACTAGGGAAAACGCGTGCCACGTGAGTGCCTATGGTGTCTATTTTTGTGAGGGAAATTCAGACATGCTGCATATAGGAGCTTACTCTCAGTAGTTTGTAGATGGAGGATGTCTGTTAGCAAGTAGTCATCACAGTAGTGGTGGTACCTGGAAAAGGACAAAGTTCCTACTGAGGACCTGATGCCTATGCTATACCATGTTTTATCTGGATGCGAGGACTGAGCACTTCCTAATGGTAGGAGTGTGTTAAGTATGTTTCTGGAGTGCATTTTGCTGTATGCATTATACTGTATACCTTTAATGTAGATGACAAAGGTATTGTAGATGCAATCAGAGAGCCTAGACTGAAGTGGGGTAGATCCCTCCTCTCTCACTGAAGTTTCATGTTTACAGTAGAATAATAATGTAACGGCAAAAGTCTAGATGGAACATCCACTGTGTTGCAAATACTGTTCTTGTGGCATTGAAATGATGAACTCGCTCCTGCAGCCATTGCAAAGTAGGATTATATCCTGTTTATGTAAGTATTTAGTTCAAACCAGATTTGATGGTTTTTAAACTCGTCTGTACCAAGGCCTGAACACAGTGTTCTTCTGCTGGCCTCTAATGCAGTGTGAAAGCATTAAGTAACACGCACTGAAATGCTGAAAGTGCCTGTGTGGTGTGTAACTCTCCAAAGCAATGTTCCAGTTCCTGAGAATCCAGTCTCGGTATAACTGTGGAAGCAGCAGCCAGGGATGGACGATTGTTATTTTGCATCTTAATGCAAATAAAATGCATTTATACTCAAGGAATCAGAGTTACCATAGAGAGGAGGATATGCTGGCATCTATATATACAGCAAAGGGGTTACGTTCCTGTCCTTTGTGAAAATCCCATGGCAATTATTTAGCAATAGCCAGTACCTGAACAATGAAAGAAAAACAGAATTGTTGACAGTCTAAGACAGTTTCTTATGTAAGTTTTATCATCCCAAGGCTGAGTGGTAGCAGATGTTCCTGGTCATGCAAGCTGGTTTCCCGCTGGATGAGAAATCAGTGATGTGGAGTCTGGGTATGCTCTTAGTTTACTTAAGACTGCATTCACCAGTTGTGTGACAGGGATGGTCAAAGAGCACACAAGATGTTCTCCCTCATCCTTGTTTTCTTTCCTAGACTGCTAGAACAGCAGTGCCAATGGAATGACTTTGTTTCAGGAATTAATTCTAGTTAGAGATGCTAAAGCAGAGAACAAACTGCCTTGTTAACTTGTGACAGCTTCCGTAAGAAAACCAGCAACTTAAAACTAAAAATATTAGCACTTCTTGAAAGATTGAACAGTGCTTGCCAGCTAAATAAAAGAGGATGTAAAGCAACATACAGTGGCATCCCTTGACTCTCACCATAATGATACTGAAATTGAGGATGTAAATTACAACATAGAGGATACAAGATACAGCATGCAACACAAGGGGGTACAGTGCCAAAATAGCTAATGAATTATAATTCATCTGTTTTTAACGGTACAGTCACTCCTTCTTTTAATCTGTTCATCTCTTCCGAGTAATGACACAGGCCAGTTATTGTTCTAATGTAGGCAATAAGTAATCATCAAAAACAATTTCTCTACCTGCTCTGTGTCTCTCTTTCCAAATACTGGAGATTATGAACCTTCATTCACATTGATAAGTAGGTCCTAGAAAAAGCACGTCATCTATTTAATGCCTGAAGTTGTAAATATATCTAAATTTGCTGATTTTAGATTCCTCTAGCATGTAAGAAAATGAATTTGGAAATCTAATGCTGAAACACTTTGCACAAAAATACCCTAATCTCAAAGCAGAAGTTTTGCTGCAGTGTAAGAAATTATGTCTGTGATTTCCTTTGTTGCATCTGCAGCAAGTCTTCTATGTCTGGTTTTCTTTTTTTTCCTGTGGCTGAGAAAAGAAAGGTTCTGTTAATATTTTCCAGCAGGACTGTCTCTTAAGGGAATTTTTTAGGATGGAACTTCAGCCCCGATAACATCAACTGAAAAAGTCCAATTGTCTTCAGCAGAACTAGAGTTTTGCTCCAGTTTTCATGCAAACCGGGATCATGTGCTTCTCCCAAAGTCCAATTGCATTTTAGTAATGGAAGCCCTATTTCTTTTTGCTCTGACAGCAGGTTCGGGAATCTTGTGCGTGATAGCTGGATTCTTGAAAGCTACAACCCATAGCCTGACTTAGTATTATGACATTTAACCTTTCTGAGCTGCCTTGTGGAATTTTTTGTTCGGAGCTGTGTACCCTTGCGCTTGGTGCAGCACACGGGTTGGTTATCCTTCTGCCAGCAATGCTGCATGGAGCAGAGCTGGCGAATGTGGTGCACCCCTCAGATGGACCCAGAATAAATGCCTGGACTGTCTAGTATGTCAAGGTGGCTTACAGTATAGACTCCTAAGTGACAGCACATGTTCACACACACACAAACAAAATGCACTCAGTTAAACGTTTTTTTTCAATCATAAAGAAGAATAGTCCAGGAAAAAGCACTCTTGCTATTAAAATACAAACAAACAAAAACCCTGGCATGTGAAAAATGTCATGGCAGAATAATTTTTTTGGAAAGTTGGTGATGTAGAGCAGCTGTGTTTCTCAACACCAGACAGAAGATCAGTTGGTAGCACGATGGCTTCTCACGTGTTGGAATATGGTGTCACACTGCAGATGGCAAAAAGCAAGTGTGTATCTTTAATCTTAGCTCGTATTTTCCTTACTTGTTACAACTTCTGCTCATTTATTTTCACTTTCTCTGGTGGTCTTTGGCGCTCTCCACTTTCTGAAGTGCTAAACCATAACCAGAAGCTGTGATGAGAGTGATAGAATATGTCAGTTCAACTCATAATCTTATCAGGAATAGCAGCTCTGGAGGTACTGAAAAATAGGCACGTAATTAGGGAGAGAGGAAATGCCCATTTTTGCAGAAGACTCAACTTCTGAAAGAGTTGGAGCCCAACACTGTGTCTAGATTTATATAGTGGATTTGTAGTATTTACAACTGAAGAATAAAAATTATCAGTTTTCTAGCTTTCCTGAAGTTAGGTAATTTTTTTTTCTCACAATATGTTGTATGTGTGTTCATATTCCTTTATCTTACCTATTTCACATAGAACCAAAGTATAAACTGACCTTTGTCGCAGGTAGATTATATCACAAAAATACAATTACAATCAGAGACAGGATATTGGCCTACGTGATCCTAATATGACAGTCAGATGATTCCCTCCAGAAGCTTTGCTATATCCTGGACATTAGAAATCCCAGGTTATTGCTGTGTATTGAGGACTTTTCAGTTATTTTGCAGACATAATTAACTTCGTCTCTGCAGGAACCTTTTTTTGAGAGAGACAAAGACTCTTAATCTAACAGCGTCACTTTGGGAGCATCCCCAAAGGAAGGAATAATGCCCCTTCTAAATTTAGTCTAGACTTCCCTTATAGGCACTTACACACCAATTCATTCACCTGACAGGAGATCTGTTTCTTGTCACTGGTTATACGGGGAACCCAAAATACTGACCAAATATGTAAGTCTCCTTAGTCTTCATGCTAAGTGGGTGCAGTCTTGTCAGTAGAGAAGCAGACTTTCCTTCACGTAAGAAAGTTGTACAGAAGAGTACCTAGTCTTCCTGATATTTCAGGAACCTATCATACAGAGGCATGAACAGAAACATGAAGTCTGCTACCTACTGGTCATCAAGACTGAAAGAAAAATGTCTAAAAAACCTGAGATCATGTTTACACAAGCAAGCAGGGCTCTGTGCATTCTTTGTGATTAAACAGGATTGCATAAAAGATACTTGGCTCCATTGCTGTTTCTTCATCCTCCTGGAAACAGCCCATCTCTTCTTGAATTCTGCCTTACTGCCTGGTTGAAAAGTGTGTGCGAGAGGGACCGGTTTTGGCCCTCCTTTTCCAATATGTAGAGGATCTTGTTTAATGTTTTCCCATTCGAGTTGTTTTATGGGGAATTTGCCTATTGATTTTTTTTTTTCCCCCCTACAATGTGAAGCCACTTAAACAGATTTGCTGGTATGTAGAGGTGTGTTTGTAACTGGCCTGTGGTATGGGGAAGAGAGATGTTCAAGTGTCTTCTCTTTCCCAAAGTGATATTGATGGAAGCTTCAGCTTTGATTTGAGCAGAGTCAAACCTGGGCCTCTCACACTCTTGGCCGTAGGCAAGAATTGTCATTTTTCTGATCTGAAAAACTAAGGTTCATGCTAAAAAAAAAAAAAAAAAAAAAAAAAAAAAAGGAAAAAAGAAATTAATCTTTTGCTAAGTCTGTATTTTGGATAAGCATTCAGAAAGTTTTGGTTTTGTTCCTATGAAGACTAGTATCAGATGATAAAATCTCCAAAGCTGGTGCCAAATTGCAACCCCTGGTCATCTGTAATGAGGCTCATAACCATTGGTCCCCCAGCTCAGGGAAAGACCTGTGTGTTGAATTAACAGCAGCTTTCTTGTATTATGTGCTTCCTACTCTAGGGTAGTGTATCCAATTATCATCTGTTACCAAAAGCCAGGAAAACAGCGGGGTAGCGTGGCAAAAAGGCTGTATCCACAAAACCATATTGATCCCTGAACAAATTTGCCTAGAGTCCTCAAATACACATGCACACATGTGTGCGCACACACACACAAATTCCTGTGGCTTTGCCACTGCTGCTATTTGCGTGGTTTGCTCTGTGCCCCCTCAAAGCTTCACGCCTTCGCCCCGTGGTTTTTCTGAAACTGTCAGTGCAGGTGTTCCAGAAAACGCCTGCGATACACGAGCGGGGATTAGAAACTGGCTTCCTAATAGCTCTCCCGACAGCTGATGGATGGTTCTTTTATTACTGAAAGTTTAAAAAACAAAAGGATCTTGCAGCGGGGTGGCTCCGAGTCAAAGCAAGCTAAACAAAGCTGAAAATTGAGTGTATATATTGCAGCTCGATTATTTTGAAGGTTGAGGTTTCTGCTTCAACTCTTCAGAAGGAAAAATGCTGCCTTTATTGGAGCGCTCTCTTTTATCATTCTCCGGGATCTTTATGGTTGGGTTTTGTGTGTTTTATGGAAAAAAAAGTCAATACATTTATTAACATGTTTACTGCTAGTGAACTTTAGTAACCCTGAGCAATGCTGAAGTTCTCTGAATAAAGTACAGTGTTTTAATAAGGGGCACATCATGAAAGGTATTTGTTTTCTGGTGGGCAATGGCCAGAAGTGGCCTCAATTTGACATGATTCCATTCTGGATATCAACCTTACCATCCTAAGACTTTTGTTAAAATAGGTGAGACGTTTCCTGACAGTCAATGGGAGTAAAGGGAAATTAGATAAACTAAGAGGGAACAGTGTAGCATTTGTTGGTCATGGAAATGCTTAAAGGGTTCTAATAAAAAAGCAAACAAAAATGACACTCTTCTAAGAAACTGTCCTCCTGTTGTGCTTCTCTTGCATTTTCTCTATGGGTCTCTGCAGGCAGGTTTTGATGAGGTGAGGTATTTTATTCCAGTGGGATACTTGCAGTGATGCCCGTGATGCAAACTGGTCAGCGAGTCCTTTACCCTGCAGTGAAGAGATACAAATCACATGGAGGATAAACACGATGGCTAGCCCACACCTTTGGCCACTCTGGATTTGTAACCGGTCTTTAGACAAAATTGTAAGGTACTGAAATGCTTGTAGATGCTTTCTGTTGGCTCCCTTTATATTTCTGCTTCTGGATGAGGCAGAAAGGCCAAGAATATTGCTATATTCTTCTCAAGTGCCTTTTAAGCACATTTAGTAAGCAGGGCAAGCATCCAAACAGCAGCTGAACATGACATCTTTTGATGCTCTCCTGCTCTGGCTGTGGACAAATGACCTGGCCTTCAGCAGCTCTGTGGTATGGGATGTCTTAGTTATTTTTCTGTTGTTCATCCACTCTCCTTTCTGTTAGAACAAAAAGGAAGCGAAGAACGTTTGGATGTATTACTCTGGTAGTGCTATCTCCATGTGGTATGTGCAAAGCCAAGGCTTTGGTTCTAAGCTGCATTGGTTTCAGGGTAAACCCAGCGCTTGCAATGGTGTGACTGTGTAATTTAACTTCCAGGCTATTTACTGCAGGACAGTTCTGCTTAAGAAGTTTATGCAGCTGTATCAGTGATATTCATTGTGTAAGGGAGAGTCAGCAAAGTCGTCTGGCTTTCTCAGCTTCTGTAGTGAAAATGCAGTGCTTGACCTTCATATTTCTTGACATGAAATTATTTTAAATTCTCATGGGTACCTGAATACCTAGGTAGGAGGCAGAAGGAGGATACATTTCTTCCCTACTTTTTTTGCAAGGTATCTTCTCTGTAGATACAGAGAAGTGTGTCCACCACCGAGTACAAAAACCATCTTGGTGCACTCCTAAAAAGTAAGCACAAATCAGCAGTAGGATCTATGCTTTTAGGAATTTCTAGATTTTATATTTTCAATATGACATCCTGGCTATTGACAATTCATAAAATCAAAACCACTCCTGATTTTTCTCTTTCCATCTCCATTAAAAAAGAATCCCATCGTAAATAAGGATTTGGATTCATAATAAGTCATTTTGCATATGGCTACTCACAGAAAGCTATGTAACAGAATCTGAAATGAATGTATAAAGTCAGGTTTTTCTATCACATCACACTTGCACATAATTTTCTGGACAGAAAAGGGAATCTGAGTTCTGAAAAGTTACATTCTCTAATCCAGTAGCTCTGTGGAATCATTTAATTTTGTATGATGTCTTTCACAAAGAAGCTGGCATCTGGGCTGATGTGGTGCTTGGATACTGGTGCAGATGTACTTGGAAAGGGAAACTGATCCGATGAGAGCTGTATCCTTCAGTTCCCCTTTCAAGTTCTTGCTCATTTTTTTCCTCTCAGTTCAAAACAAGAATTTGCATTGACCTGATACTACTAAAATTGGGGGGAGGGGGAAAGGGAAGGAGCTGTATTGCTGAGTAAAGGACTACAGCACTCTGTTGGCATTGATGTACATCCTTGGTTTGATTAACACACAGCGTCAATTCTCTGACTCAGTGTTTTTTGCCTTGAAAGGTTGTTGTGCAATGCAGATGTGAAGTGTAAGTGTAATACAACACAAATACGAAATAAAGCTGAACCCTTTAGACCTTTAGAGGTGAGTTTATTTGTAGTATATGCTTGTATTGAATACTCACTAAGAGAAGGACAGAATTAATTTTGTTCATTTATCTAAGGCAACATGTTAGGATAAGAGCTGTATGATCTCGTTGTGAATGTGATTACTGTAACAGCTGGTCCTCTGTGGTTACAGCCTGCTGCTTCTCACATCTAAACCTGTTCTTTAGTTGGGATCTGGAGGCCTTGTGATGGTGGGGTTGAAAGCCCAAGGTTTGAACTTTATCTGCAGAGTTCATTGTCTGTGCATGTAACTGGATTACACTTTCTTTAGCTGGGAGCGTGATAGAGAGTGCATGCTTGGAGCCAGCTGTACTCTCCAGTTCTCTACTGTAGTATTTGGTTATGGCCTTGTATTTTTTTACTGAAGCTCTTTTTCTGGTTGAAATGGATTTTAATTTTTTCTTTGATCAGTATTTTCATTATTGCCTTGTAAAAACATTGGAGTTGGGGTTTTTTTTTGTTGGTGGTTTTTTTTTTTTTCATGCACAATTAAATATAGAGTTAGCTGTGAACTAAAGTAGCCGCCTTTCTGAGTGCTGGCTACAGTGATCAGATTTTGGGATGTGTGGTGACATATCTGTGACAGGAGCTGAGCCTGCACGGAGACACTTTTTCACCTTTCTGTTTGTCTGGTTTTGTTTGGGTTTTTTTCATCAAGCCCAAAGTATCTTATTAACTCCAACACACTTATATGAAAGTGTTGGGAGTCTCTGGAGCTATGAGGTCTAGCTACAGGAACTAAGGGATTTTGCGAGGAGAATGCCACTGTTATTTGCCTGTTGTTGCATTGCAGTTCATATCCTGTTCGGCTGCATGCCAAACCCACAAACTCCCTCTATCCCTGGTAACTGAGACGATTACTTGCTTATAATGCTGTGAAATAAGTGCCGTACCATTGTGAGCATATGTAAGAAAAGCCGTTAGATTTGATACTCTTTATGTAGGGTGTCTGAACCTTCCTACAACTGAATGATGACTCTTATTCCTGATACTTTTTAAAACCTGGTAAAAAGTTTACAATTTTTTTTTGCTGCGTTTAATAGGTTAATTTATGTAGAAACTTCTTAATTTTTTTTTTTTTTTTTTGTGTGGCATGTTGGTTTCATCCCCAATAAATTTGAAAGGTCTATTTTATAAAGGTTAATGCTGAGCTGTCTCTTGTTAAAGAGTAAATGCCCAAGGAAATAACAAAACTTGTATTTTTGCACCATTTATCACTACCAGTAAGGAGAGCACACCCCAACACCCAGAGTGTGGATGCTGGTAGCAGTGAACAGTCTAGTGGATCTTTCCCACCTTTAACTCTTAGCATTTTTTAGCAGTTCTCCAAATTTGTAGTTTAACAAGGTTTCCTGAGTCTCAGAGAACAAAGTCTAGTGACAGCCTTGCTGTCATTAAAAGGAAACACCACCAAATGCATGGGGTCAAAATGCAGCACAGTTAATTTATTTTACCTTGCCATAACTTTGCTGTTCTCCTTGGAATGTCCTGGTTAGATACAAGAAAGGAAGACCAGACAGAGATGCTGTTCTAAAGGTAGGGTTTTGTTTTTAAATTAAGACTGAAGAACAAAGTATATCAAAAGACCACTTGTTCAAGAGGGAATTCCAGCCCAGACTTGCTGTCCCATATTAGGGGAATAAACACCTGGATCTTTGTATACTTTCAGCCTTCCTGATACTTCCTTCGGTAAAAACATGATAGAAAAGCAGATCATGATTTTTACCTAATTTGTGCAGGAGAAGGACCGTGAATGAATTATTGTGCCCACTGCGTTAGTGGGTTGTTGAAAAGACCTCTGTGGCTGTGAGCGTGCGGCACGATGAACTGTCCCCGTGCTTCTGAACAGGCTGAGATGTGTAGGGGGGAGCTTCTGTCCGACCTACCGATACAGCGGCAATGTGTGATCACACTTCTGCTGTTCATTGCCCCCCTTTTCCCACCAATAATATCTGGAAAAATAAAGAAAATTATCTCTTCTCAGCAGCCTTGCCCTTCTAACGTGAAATCATCTTGGATATAGCAGTATTAAGGTAGCTGTATTTTGAGTCTTTTCAAGCACTGTGTGATGGTTTGCTTTTCTGAGAGGACTTTAGGTACGGTGTATCGAGAATGCTAGCCCTGAGAAAAAAAGATTAATTTTTCCCTGTTTCTACTTGCGCCCAGTTAAAGTCCTTTACAATACCATGATGTGATGCTGAAGTATTTTGATGCCTCATAATCTCAAACCAGATACAGCCGAGTGTTTATTGAGGTCTGTTCCTACCTGCTCTGTTGTTAAAAGGAATTTAATATTTTATTTCACCGATTGCAAGACTGCATTAATGACTGTTTGGTTAATATTTTTCTTTTGAAATTATGATGATTTTAGGATTAAAAGATGGCAACATTGAAGGTTAAAAAAAAAAAAAAAGCACCATAAGCAGATTTTTGTTAGCCTAGGGTTCCCATGTTTCTGTGGCTGTGATTTCATAGTCGGGTTTGATCTGAACATCCACTGTGCCATGAGGGAGAGGAAGAAATGATTAAACTAAATTTCAGTTGAACTGTCAGTACCAGTACACCATTCTCTGTTAAGAAAAGATGCCTGTATACCAGTGACTTTCTATTATGCCATGAAGGATGTAAGAAGAATTCACACAGCTTGATCACCGTGGCAAGATGAAAAGCCCTAAGTCAGTTTTGGTGGGGTGTGGATTTGCAGTAATCCACTGAAAACTTTGGTTTATCACTTGATTATGCCTTGTTAAAATCTCTGTGGCTCCTGTGGATTATTGCCTCGTGGTGCTTGGACAAATGTCGATTAGTATACATCAAAATGTTTCTTGTTTGTGTCCCCTGCCAACGGAGAAGGGCCAAAAGACACAATCCAACTGAAAGCAGCGCATACATGGGTTACAGCCAGTCAGTCAGTCAAACTTTGCGGACAACGTGATTTTGCTGATACAGATTTGTTGGAAATACTATATTTCTTTCTGAGACAGGAATGATTATAAAAGCAGATCTCAGGAGAGCAACTTACTGGAAACCCAAGCCATGCTGAATAGTAAGTACTTTTACCTAAGGAAGTTTGCCTTTTGCAAATTGCAGGCAATTTGCAAACTTTGCAGCCATGGTTATTTTGGGATTGCAGTGAATGTTCTATTGCTGCTGTTGTGGATTTTTATATTTTCCAGGCCTCATATTTTAAACATTCTTTTATGAGCCTCCAGTAGTTTACATCCCTGGATATTGTGTTTGTTAACAGGAATGCATGCAATACAGTGCCATGCAAATTTTACTCGCTTTATGTATCTCCTTCTACTGAAAAAAGAGTAGATCATGTGAAGAGATTTGAGTCAGGTGTAGAGCTAGATCAGTGTAGACAAGAATGTATAGATGCTATTGGTAGTCTTGTCTAGTTCTGATAAGCCAGTTCAATGAGCCAAATCGTAGAAAACCCCATTACTAGAATTTACCTCAGTCTTCACTCAAACAAAAATTTCTGAGTTAAAGTGAATGGACGTGAGAATTTGTCTCTTGGGAAACCATGTGTCAAGAGAAGCTGGGTTCTGTGTGAGGAGAAGGTCCTGCTAAGCACGTGCCTCTTGGCCTGGTGCCACTCTCCAGTCTCACTCTTTCTATGTCATACCACAGGTAAGCTGGGAGGTGGTCTTGGTGTGTTTGACTCATAGAGCAACAGTAAGCATTTTGTATTGGTTTTATAACAAGGATTACCAAGCAAGACAGTAAGTCGGGAACAACAAAATGACGGATGTATTTTAAAATCTTCAGATAATTCACTGGGTCTAACTCAGCCAAGCTTGCTTGTACTTGGTCTGTCAGGTGAAGTGGAAGCAAAGAGACTCTTATGTTTGACTACTTCATTTTGATTAAGTGTCCCTAATGGGAGAAATAAAGCTGTGTGATGCTGGCTGGACTGTAGGAGTGAGTGTGAAGAAAAACGTACAATGAAGCATGTTGGGTAGACTGCTCACACTTACTCCATTATGTCTGAGTGAAGCTGACAGAGGATTTGTCTTTGGGGTTGACTCGTCAGTCGGTTTCAAATCCCTCGTTTTGCCTTGCCTACTCAGTATAGGGAAATGGAGGGATTAATCAGAGGATGGAGTTCTTGGACTGGGGGAAAGAAATAAAGGGAAGTGGGGCCGCCTGCACTGGCAGGGTGAGCTCAGAGCTGCTCTCCGGTACCTGGATGGGTCCCAGGACCTGACGGAACAAGATAATCTTCTCAATTAGATGTTGGGATAAACTGATTAGAAGTGGTACCTGTTGTGCTATGAGAAGGCCTTAGAGATTTAAATGTTAGTCTTCTAAGTTCTTTTTCCACCGACTTGCTGTTTTGCTTGTATATCATATGGCAGTATCACTTTTAGATACCAAATGAAAAGCATGTGTAACAGAAAGCAGAAATGTTCTTCCACTCTGTGTAACCAAGGGTAACGTCCAATATGAAAAGTGGATTTTCCTGAAATGGAACATGCTACTTTAATTATTACATGCAGTTTGGAATCATGACTATTTATACAATTAGAAGTTTGGAAAGGCTTCCACAAATTCTAGCTACTTACGCATTAAAGAGAGATTTTTATTTTTTTTTTTCTATCTAAATGCAAACTGGAAGATGAATACCAAAAAAAGCTTGGAAGTCGTCATGGCAGAAGAAATATCTGGAATACTGGTATTGCTTGAAATTCAGTAAGTATTTCTTAGCTGAGGATTCAATACTCTCTTTACCTTTAAAATCTGTGTAGACCAGTGCTGGGAAACAGTCTTGTTGAGAGGGGAATGGTTGCCATGGTCAACACACTTTACAACTTCTCTGGCATTAAGGTTGAAACTGTATTTCCATATGGGCCTTATATAATTTTAAACAGATAGCTGGGTTTTGGTGCCTTTTTATTTTTTTTAAATTGTCCTTATTACATAATGGCGTGCAGGGTGAATTCTGCTCCTCACTGTTTGAAAAAGTGGAGGGTAGTGGCATCTACTACTTGACATGTTTTTGAGAGTGAATGAGCTGAAATAGGGTTGTTATCACATCGCAAAAATGACATAATCTAAGCAATTGGCAAAATTCTGATCTTATTGACAGTGGTGTAGATCTAGGGAAATCCCCCTGAGACAAAGCTAAATACATGGATTTCCTCTACATTTCTACTGTTGTTTTAAAGCACTGAATCTGCCCCAGTGACATAATTGAAAGAGCCACTGATCACATAAGAAATCCCCTGCTACTTGATAAGGTTCTACAAAGAAAGTTTATCCTCATGAATTCCATGTATTTTTAATGCAACTTCTCTTTTGTTGAATTGATTAAGCTCTGTTGAAAATTCTTGAATGTGGAAGCAAATCAGCTGTGACTCTGGGAGGGATTGGCTGATAATTTAGTAAGGAAAAAATGAGCATGTCCATAGACTTCTGAAAAGAAGATTTCCAGTAGCTGTAATTCTTGAAATAGGCTGGTTTTGAAGTTTGACAGTACGTTCAGAATGGAGCTCTTCCTTTGCTTTAGGCTCTTCATGCACTTTACCAGGGGTCAGGAAAGCAAAAGGCAGCAGGGACAGTAGGTAAAATCCCTCTGAAATCATGGGTAAAACTCTCAATTAAGCAGAGTCAGGATTACAAACCATGTCGAATGCAGCAGACAGACTAATATTATCTGTGGAGAATTTGTCTATTGGTAAGGTGTGGCTAGTTTTCCACACTGAGAAGAGGATTGTACTTGGTTTAGTGTACTGTCATTCCCTTTTTCTTAAAAACAACGTGGTACTACATTAACATCACCAACCATTACAGTAGTGTTACTATAATGTTCTGGTTCATTTCATTGCTGTAATATTTTATAAGGGTTGTATATAAAGGGTTCCATCTTCATAAGGCAAAAACTGGTCTGCTTATACATATTCCCAGGAAAACTGGGAAAAGTGAATGGAACTTCAAATGACCGGTGCTGTACCAGTTCTGCACCCATCTCTTTTGGTTTCTTTCTCCTGTGGTAATGATTGGAAGATTACTGTATCCATGGGCATAACAAATGAACAATTAGTCTTTGTTTTTTTAAGATTATATCAGCTCTGAAGCGTTGCTGCTTCAGAGAACCAGATCAGTGTGGTCGATTCACATTGATTATAGCAATTGCAAAATGTATCCTATCCCTTGGCAGATGTGTGTTAGACCTGTTGATCGCTGAATGAAAGGAATTCTTTTATTCAGTGAGCTATGCTTGTTATATCTTTTGTGCGGGTTCAGAGCCACCCATTTTACGTTCTTTCCAGAGTGATAAGGACCTTCCAGATTGATGATCTGGACCATTTTCTGTGCACAGTTGAAAGAAGAATATCTGGGAACAGACTAAGAAATGCTATGTGTCTGTGGCTCCCTGGCTAAGCATTTGCTGGCAAAATCAATACGTAAGCAATCTGTACATGATTTCATGTAAGCTTTAAGGTACTCAACTAAAGAAGTAGAAACTAGCAAAACCAGACCAGATGTCTTGTCTTTGTCCTCCCTTTGAAGAAGATGTGCTAGGAAGGGAAGAGACGGTGGTGAAGGATCATTGACCGAGCAAATTCTCACACCAGCATGTCAAGCATCTCCTTTCCTGGTGTACTTTATTTCCATTCCCTCTCATGTCACTGTTTTGAATCAAGCGCTGTGCACATAGTCTTTCACAAAACCCTTTCTTAATACTAAAACAGAGGAGCCTCCTCTTAACTCCTTTACCTGTACGATGACACTGGTTTGTGAACTGACTTTCAGGTACAACCTGATGTTGCCAAAGCAAATCTAAGTCTGAAGCACTGTCCACAAGACCACTCTGTTGTCTGCTCACAGTGCCATGGGTGGATATTCAGGTTACAGACCCTAACTTTCGAAACTCCAGTGTATACCTATGAATACAAAATCTGGAAGCATGGCTTATCTACTATAAAGTAGTATACAACTTATAGTGATGCCTGTGGTTCAAGACAACATGGTGCTGTGTTTTTTTTGGGTTTTTTTTTTGGTATGCTTGGATAGAACAAACTGTCTGTGTTTTCCAGCACTGCATCTTACACTATCCTTTGCAATGACTCTGAATTAAAACTAGAACATGTTAAGCCTGTTTGGCATGGGGGTCAGGGATATTATCCAAGGTGGAATGGGGTGGAGAACAGGCATCTTCACCCGAGGAATAGCAGATCAATAAAGAATGGATTCAGTTCATTTGTCTGAAAGAGTCTTGTTTGCTCAGAGAATCATGAGTAGAGGAAAGAGGCAAGGGTGACTAGCGATATTCACTTATATCAACTCCCTTTGTGCAAAATGAGCTTCAGCCATGTTTGGATGAAAGGGAAAACAAAGGTGAGTTAGAAAGTGGTAATAATCATCCAGCGGAGTCTCCTTCTGCTCACGCTGAGCACAAACCCAGTATAGTGCTAGAAGGTAGAGTTATCTGAGGTGGTATTTAACACAGTGTGCAGTACAAGAATAAGGATAATTGCATCTTTGCAGGTCCAGACTTCCATAAACAGATTAAATCTGTAGCTATTGGTTATAAGCCTCTAAATAAGGGGGATTTAAACGTTTTGCAGTATCAAATACAATGCTGTTTTTCACTGGGTGATAATTCTACTTTCCTTCATTCAGAATGCATCTTGTGTAGATACATGTAAGTGGATAGACAGATGTTTGTTAGAAACATGGTAGTAGAACAAAGCAGCTACAGCTCTCTAATTCAGAATCTGCATTCTGGAGTAGGTAAAACTTTATTTTTCTTATATCTTTCTGCTTAAATCAGTCCTTTCAACCACCTTTACTTGAAAATGGCCATGAGCTTGTTTTGCCTCCTACTCCTATGAACATCTGTGACAAATTATAACCTCTCCAGCCCTCCTCCCTTTGACAAAAATGGAAAAAGTTTTCAATATATTTTGATTTTACCAAAGACTGTTATCTCTTGTTACCAGCCTTTGGCTGATAAGTTTAGACTTGCTGTGCGTTTTAACTGCTTGCAAGCAGCCATGAGTGTGCTGTCTTTTATCTTCATAATTAATCTACTTCTAATTTCCTAATTCCTCTTCTCTCTTCGCCGTATCTCAGGTATGACAGTCCCACACATATATCAAGGTCTGTTTTCAAGTTCTGTAACCAGTTCTTTCAATGCTTCTTTCAGGAACAAAAGATCCCTTTCATAATCTGGGAAAAGCACTTGCTCCAAGTCTCTCACCATCAGGTATCCAGATATTGCTGGATCTGTTATTTTACTTTGTTTTATACTAGCAGTAATCACAATTTGTAGCAGCTGTTATTGTACATAAAGCAGGTTCTTGCTGTTTTCAGTGTGAAAGATGGACATACTGTATATGGAGGTGGCTTCATGGCAGTATGCAATATAATAAAACTTAGGAAACACTGTGTGGCATATTGACGTTATTGGAAGAAGCCCTTTGTGCTAGGAGCTTTCTTGCACTGTCAAAGTAATTCAAGAACAGTCAAAAGCTTGTGTTAGTCTGGGCTGCTAACTACAGATTGAAAAAGAGACATATACTGGAGGTAACTCTCTAAGACAATTATTCTGGTCCTACCTTGCCTTGTATCTTAGTAATTGAGGCACATGGCAAGTGGAGTTTCCCGCACGCTGCAGACCTTGTATCTGAGGACCAAATCAGAGAAGTCAAGACTATAAAGTCCCTGGAAAGCACAAGACTGCAAAGAGGATAAATATGCTAGCTGCTGTTGAACCTTTTTGCTTAGTGATGTGAAAATAGGTGTGTAAGAGGCCATGATATTTTGCTTGAAAATAAGGACGTGTGAGGGGGCTGTGGTCTTTTGTGTGATCTGGTCTCTCACTTGGGTTTGGGAGAACAGGTAACAAGAGAATCCATGCAGGGCAACTTCCCACTTCGTGCATCTGGACACATCAAGCAGCAATCTAGCACTTAGTTGCTTACTTTGTTGCTCCCTACCATTTTATAAAAATATGGATGAGCTCCTCAATTTCCAGTTCTCAGACCTTATGGAAATGCATTTTTTTTTTTTCCTCCCTCCTTTCTTTTGTGTGCCTGTGTGTAGGTGTATGCGTGCGCACATCTGTGTTTTTGTGTGCTGTACGTTACCCGCGACACTCAGTCGTAAAGAATGCATGACAGCCATGACCGTAGAGTTGTGATACGGCTATGTTGTGTGAAATGGGGCTGGGAAGGGAGGGTGAGAGACCAGTGGTACACATTGAATGTACAGTCATTCCCTCCTTTACTTGTCTGAAAGGTTTCCAAATCTCATATATTCACAGGCAGACCCCAGCCAAAGCCCGCAGCTGTCATGCATTTTCAACAGATTCCACAGGGCCTAGATGAGGTTTGAAGACATTCCTTTGCTCTTACACATTAGCTAAAAGGAATTACCGTAACATCTGATATTGTGGAAGTGGGAAATTTGCCATCCTGACCTTGCCCAAAGCATTCCGGAACTGGGGGTCCGAGGATTTATTATCTCAGATGGCCTCCAAAGGTCGTTGAGGGCCTGTCTAGTGGTGCTCCAGCAAAGCTCAGACAACCAATGTGCTATTCATTTGGAGGGACTGCGCTGGGGTTTTTTTTAGGTTTTTTTTTTTTTTTTTGTATGGCTGAAATAATGGGCAGACACATGTTACTGCTGCTCTCTGGATCTTTGTCATAGGAAAAGCATGTTCCATTGGAGCAATTCCCAGCTGTCAGTAATGTGCTGAAACACCACAGCCAATCATCAGAGAACAGGCCAAATAAACAGGATGTTCACAATGTGTATGATTGCATGAGTGTGTAACAAACTTTCTGCACATTTCACAGTCTCATAATGAGATTGACATGCATTGCTTAATCTGCATCTGTCTGTTTGGGGAAGAAACACATAAACACCATGGAGACCATGTGCAAGAAAGCTCAGTTTCTTGGCTGTGTGGCTGTTGATGTGATAGGACAAAATCTGGTACTGAGTTGAAAATGAGCAGTACTTTAGAGCTATTCATTTAGCTGCTGGGAAGTGCCCTATAGTCAGCCAAGCACAGTTTGGTGAGTGTTCGTGTAATCAAAGTGGTTATTATAGCAACAGATGACAAAAGTGCCTGAGGATGATGCACAGAGCTATTTTTTAAGGGAATATCTGAGGCGCCATTTGTTTTCTCTTTGTTTTGATTTCAGGATTTATTTTGATTGCTTTATGTATTTAAAAAAATCCGTGCACAGAGGAAACCAACAAAGGAAAGAATGCTTACAGAAATCTATAATTACATAATGGAATAGCAAAAGCTATTGTGTCTTTAATTTGAAATCAGGACAGCATAATTGGAATAGCAAATATAAAAAGGAAGTCAATGTCCTCACCCTCCAAAGCATGCATTTTTCCAGCAGTCAGTGTTCTCATCCCCGAACGCACGCATTTTTTGAGCAGAGTGAATGTTAGGGTACACTAGCTAGCTAGCTGCACGATCTTTGAGCTGCAAGACACAGATAGCTTACCCCACGGTCGGACAATGCCAACTTCTTACTTAACCCCTCTTCTCCTTGCTGTTAGGCCTTTTCACAGTTCATTGCTTGTAATGTCCTAAAACCTATATGCAGTTTGTTCTTGTGAGATTTTTATGGGTAACATCTGATGCCTATTACTTAACTGGAAAAAAAAAAAGTTAAGCAAAGATGAAATATGTCTGATAATCTGCATTATAGTAGTGGCCTCAGATTAGTCAGAGGCCCTTCCAGAATCTGTGAAACTGTCTGAAAAAGCTATCATCTTTCCTACCACAGTGCTAAGAACTGTTGTTAGCTTTTCAGTCTTATGGGAGAATGTGTAAGGTACAGTTATTATGGACATGTCCACCACAACTTCACAGAGGCTGCTTTCTGATATTAGCTCCAGGAGAAAGCTAGTGCCTGAATGTCTTTGCAATGAGCTGCTGCAAAAGACACTTCAAATGCTATCAGTTTTGGACGATGATAGTGATGAACTTATTTACTGTAACTGGTTAGACTGCAATATAAGGATAAAAATATGCAGAGTATGTCCTGACTGACTATATCTAGTTAAGCTTTGAAAAACTGGCCACCTTGCATTGCACGAGACTGAGGAAAGCGATCAAGAAATTAAAGTTGCACTTTACAAGATACGGCATTCTAGACATGGTATTCCCTACCACTTACCTCAATTTCTCTCAGAAAATCTGCTTAAAAATGGGCAGGTGGTAGTGCAAAACACTAATAGACTCTTTTCAGACTATAGATTTCGCATTTCTAATGTGCAGGAATGCTGTTTCCCAAGATGCTTGTGAGGAAGAACCCCTTTACTAACAAGAAAAGTCATAGGATGTCAAACAGATGGAGTGAGGAAGGAGGGAGGAGTCAATTATTGGCAGTTCTAGCCCATATCTCTGGGAAGATGTAGGAAATGGTGAATTCTGCACAGATTCTTGGGGTATGACTATTCTGGAGATGTAAATGCTGTAGCAAAAATTCAGGCAATACGAGTCAACAAACAATATGAGAAAGAACAGAAAAAAATTTCATGATGTATCTTTCAAGATGCCAAAATTTCAAGTAAGCATAAAGTCAGAAATAATTCCCAGTTCATGGGGTTGGAAGAGAGTCTAGGAAGAGGTGGGTTGCGAACTCTGAATACATTTGAAATAAATCTGACATAGCTTATTTGAAGAAGCTGTTTAGTCTCAGTGGCTATCATTTCCCAGCATAATCTCTAGCCTTTGTGGGTTCTTTGGGAATGGAATTTATGGGAATTCTTTGTTGTTGCTGGCTTGTTTGTAAAATGTGGGAAATGAGAGAGATGGTAATATTTCAGGACAGGTCTTGTCTGATGGGGCATCTAGAACTTGGAAATGGAAACTGAACAAACTGCATAGCAGTTAGCATGAATCCCTAGCCGCCAGGCCTTAAACATGCCCCAAACCGTTCTTTTCTTAACTGCCTTGTTGGTTTTACTACTTAATTTTATAACCTAGTTCATGTTTAGAGTGCTACCCTAGCTCCCAAACACTAAGAATATTAAGAATTTCTCTTCCCATTTGTATACTGTTCCATTATGTCCAATTCTGCTTGATTTTTCTTTGGGAATTCTGTTAAAGCTCCTGTTGAGTGAACACAGTCAGTGCTGTATTATCTCTGCAGATATGGATTCAGCAGGGTAGAGGCAGAAGTGTGGCAGCAGGTACTGAATGTCACCTTTCAACAAGGTGAAAAGAGCACCTTGTGATAACAGTTCTGTACCCCAGGAAATCAACCATACAGGCTAGAGCTCTCTCCATGCTCAGCACACACATGGGCATGTCCATGATCTCGCCTCCTCTTTTGCTGGCAGCTTCTCCCCCCTACAGAGTTCTTGCCACAAAAGAGTGAGCAACTTTCTTTCCCAGCCTTTAAACACTTACTGTCTAATTTCCCACCAGCTGAGAGAAGGCCATCAGTAGTACTACAGATCTGTTCAGGTACCCTATAAAGGGTAATATTTAGAAACTGTAGCTGAACATACTCCTAAGCTGTATAATGAAAACTAAGGTAGCATATAGAGTTTTGTTTTCCTAACTTGATTAAATAGCGAGATGCTAAATAGATGGATGTCAGTACAGGCATAAATAAGTCAGAGTAAGTCTACTGCAGTGCTTTAAGTTTATATGCAGATTATAAAATTAAACCATTACAATGCTGCCACCCTGATTTATTTAATTTGACCCGGGACATTTATTAGGCAGGGCATTCTAAATCTCTCACAAAGCCACACTCATGAGAATTAAATGTTTCCACTAAGTTAAGCTACTTCAATATTGACATTCTTCCCTAGAACCAAAGAGAAGCATGGCTAGGATTTCCATAGAAAAACACTTCTTTCAGAAGGTATTTTTCTTGTTTTGTTTATTGCCATTACTGCAAGCTAAATCAGACTCTGTTTGTTCTCTTTAGCTTCTGAAACTGTATTCGGTTGCACTTCCAAAGAGCTTGCTCAGCAATGCCTATGCATTATGGAATCAATGGGGAACAGGAAGAAGACAAGCAGGAAACTGTAAGTGTCCAAGACAAATTTATTTCTATGACTTTATAATGGCTTGAGCAGATGTGATATTGTATCGTCCTCTAGGTGTATATGGTTCTTAATATTTTAAGGCATTTCCTGACCAGGGTTGCTGCTGCTGTTGCTAATCAGTAACCCTTTGTTTATTTCATATGTCTTCAAAATGAGTAGTGATCCTCACCCAGGCAATAAACAACATGTTTCTCTTTCAAAACTGACTGTATTTTTAAAAAGAGCCTTCTTAGCCCCTCTGACTGTGTAACCATGTATATTTGGTTAGTTACCTATAATAAATTTTGTGGAGTCAATACATTCATTTGCCTTAGTTTTAGACCTAAATAAAAACAATGACTTTATGAAACTTGAAAATTTTAAGTTATTTATGTCCTGTTGCTCAGCTTATTGAAAAGTGGAGCAGAGAGAAGTCTGGTTATTTGGTAGAGAGAATAGAAGCAGTGAGGAATTCCTGTAGAGAAGAATACAAGTTGTCTTTGATTCTCATTGCCAGTCTGGTCCCCATATACTTGTTCAGCATCTCTTTCTTAAAAGCTGAAGGTCATACCCACCAACTGTTAAAACTCTGGGAAAGGCTGAGGTCAGCAGGGATTGAGAAGGAATGTCAGTCCCTGGCCTCCATAGCATATGTTTTCTGAGAGGATAATTTGGGCACATCTAATCAATTCTTTGCCACTTCAGGAGATAGTGGTGTACTGATGTCTCCCTGATTTAAGGCCTACGGTGCACCATATGGCCTCCAGAGAGCTTGATACAGGATTCTCAAGTGAAATTCAATGACAGGAAGTCACACTAGATGATCTAATGGTAGACGCCATCAATAGGTGAACTAATGGGACTTTCCAGGTTTAAGGAGCTATGAGTTTACCAGTGGGGTTATCACTGAACACTGTCATAATCATCATCATTACTAGCAATATTTATACACGTGTGGGATGTCATGTTCTTTATTTTCTTCTTAATTATTCTGTAGAGCCCTTTCCTGGCTTCATGCATTTCTTCTCAAAGGCATCTACTAAGGTCTTGTAAAATAACAGAAATTTAATAGGGGATTAAGATAACAAAAATGGCTTTTAAAATATATATACCCAAGTAATCTCAGTTAATTGTAAGCAACATGGGAGAAGTGAGTTTTTAAGAGGGCATTAAATATCAGTAGGGGAAAAACCATGCATATGGCTTCAGGAGCTTATTCTATCAGAGAAGATGCTTGAGAAACAGATAATAGAGGTGATTTGCGAATGACTGACAGACCAGTAGACAAAATGGAACATTAGCAAATGTGGATGGTAACACAGAGCTTGACAAAGAGAGATAGGGGGATGGTAACATAGAATGTGGAAACTGATGACAAGGAACTTAAATTTAAGTTTGCAACAGATGATTAGAAAGGGCTCTGAAAATGAAGACCGATATGGTCAAACTGATGAGTCAAAAAGACAAACTTTGGCTGTATTTTGCATATTGAAAGAAAACAGCTGTAGACTGGACAAGAAATTTAGAAAAGGAGATGGAATAAAAATACCAGGAAAAGGGAGGAAAAGTTTCCATGGTCTGTTGGGTACACAGGCAACGGTGAGGATAAGGAAAGAGGCAAAGAGCAATCTCTAGGTTGCTGCACATCGCCTGTTTTCTAGATTGTATGTTTGTACAATGTATAGATACAGAGTAAGGTGCTACCATCAGTAATGGAAAGTGGAGGAAATATGAGGAAAGAACAAGACTCCCTGTACCATAGTTATGGAGAGAAACAAAAAGATGGCATTAATTAGGCAGCTACTTCTCTATTCTTGGTCTCTATTTGTTTTTAGAAGTTACTGCTGGACACAGGTGAGAATTCGCTCTCTCGTACATGCATGCCTGTGGGGGGTGTGTGTGTGTAAAGACTTGAGCTAGGCCAGTTTTGGAGAAATTTCAATTAGTAGTATTTAGCGAAGGCTTCTCTTAAGAAATACTTTAAATGAAGTAAAATTTACCCTGTTAATGTAGAGACAGGTAGAAAGAATTAAAGACTAAAGAAATGAGAAAACGTTCAGATTTCGAAATGTTCTTGCAATGTTGAAAGCCTCTCAAAATGTCACATGCTGTAGCCTTACAATTTGAAGATGTTCTGCTAGTATTTTATCTTTTAGCTGTGTTTTGTACCAAATTATTTGCTCATTTGCTTAATAAAATAAGTTGAAATCCTCAGACAAAAACTGTTATTTAAAATGCAAATGCTCTTCTGTACTTAATTTATTTAGGGACTTAACAAACTCTATGAATAGAAGGGCCAGACAAACCACTGTAAAATTTCTATTCCATTACTTTGGAAAATCCTCCCCTTTGCCCTCCCTCTCCTAACCACAACCACACATATATCTGCTATTTTGAGGAATGCCAACATTGTTCTCGGTTGTATTTTCCTTGCAATTTTAGTGGTTATAAATTGGATTCTTCATCCTCTGCTCTGGTTCATATTTTTTAACCTAAATCAAACTCATATGTCAATCTCCAATTGACTAATGCATGCCATATAAACTTAAGCAAGAAGATTGTGAGCCATATACTGAGAATGACATAATACTTGATAAAATATCAAATATTTACCAAGCTAAAGCCAGTGGAAATGGCTATCAGTGGCAGCAGCAGAATTGTGAAAGGCAGGAAACATCAGCTAACTTAGCTCATTTGGACTAGAAAATAACTTCTTCAGTCTAAAAATACTAGCTCCTTAGTGCTGCAAGTACACAAAGTGTGCTATTTGTTGACAATATGTTGTTAGTTAATGACAAACAGGTCTAAACCCACCAGTCATCATAAGCTGCTATAGCTCCACTGAAATTCATATAGCTCCTCTGATTTTCATCAATTAAACATCTGTCCCCAAATCTAGCAATGAGCAATACTGGTAGTGTGAGCCAACTGAGGTTTTTTTTAAATCCATGTAGACCCGCAGAGTCTCCTTTTACGTGTCCCTGACTGTTGTGACATCCACTGCTTTGGCATTCCAAAAATAAGCAGGATGCTTCCCAGTGAATGTGAAATGCATCTACCAAACTCTTTCCTTACTTATCAGCTCAATCATGTTGCCTCCCTCTTTTGTGTATCTCTACTGGCTCCTCATCTGATACCACATCAGGTTTAAACAGCTTGCCACCACTTTCGCAGTCTTGTGTGTAAGAACAGCTTGTCCTCCTTAGCTGTCCTCCCACGACAAACTTCCTATTCCCAGTCCTCCCCAACTGCTCCTCCAGTATTCCCAAATCCATCTGCTTCTCATGTTATCACAATCTTTTTTTTTTTTTTTTTATGCTGTCCTGGCTGAACAGAGCAGCCTGCCTGAGTTAGTTTGTAAGACTCTTGCCTTGTACATTTATACTCAAGTCATCTTAAGGTTCCTGTTTCATTTATGACTTGCATTTTAAAATAACCCTTTTTGTTATTCCACTTTGTCTGTCTCCTCTGAAATGGACAGGCCCATAATGCAGGAATGATGCCTTCCTCAATGTCAAGAAAACACCCATCACCTGATGATGATAAACAAAAAATCTTTATGGTGGTAGGAAGAACTGGATGGAAATATCCTCATAAATGCACTGTAGGGTAGAACTGGAATTGTCTTAGGAATTTTTTCATTAAAAGCTCCTATCTTCTGTCCTTATTTACTGCTTGAAGACAAGATCTTACATGAAGCTTCTCCCCTTCACTTGTGGGAGATGGTGTTTGGATTTCCCTGCAGTACTAACCTGTTCAGCCACACGTCCTGCAGGTCCTTCTGGGAAGTGGTGTCATCTGGGGTGGGAACTAGCACAGCCATTTGCCCAGCTAGGAAATTCCCTTTACAGAAGAGCACACAAGAACTGCATTAAAAAGGGATCTTGTGAAGGAAAGGAGGCCACAACTTAATGAGAAACAATGTACCCTTATTTACAAGGCCTGTTTTTTTTTTTGTTTTTTTTTTTTTTTTTTTTTTTTTTTTTTTAAACTGATATTTGGCTTTAGTGGGTCTAGTGCCTGCCCAGTATGAGTTAAGGGAAAGTTGAATCTAAACATTACATATAATTAAGTTCTGACATAGCGAAATGGGATATAGGGCACCAATATTACTGAGAGGAAGGGAAATTGGAGCAAGACCCAAAGTCACTGAGGAATAGCATAGTAGGAGCTTTTCACCAGCCAGTCATCTGAAAAGGGCCAGCGAATCGAAGGCGATTAGTTTACCTCTCAGTGATGCAGAGCTGAGCCAGCCTTCTGAGATTCATACCCAGTATTTACGTGTCTTACATATTTCCCCTGATTCTAACTAGCCCGGAAAACATTTTGTTGAACTCATAGGCTTATATAGCTTAACACGAGAAGGACTGTGAGATTATCTGCCATTAACTTCTGCCTAGTAAATTCTCTATTGAACTCTATGTTTGATAAAAATATACCTTCTGGAAAAGTGTCAATTTTGAGTTGAAGATATGTAGAGATGGAGAATCTATTATTATTTTTTTTTTTAATCCAGGAGTAAATAATTTGCTTAAAGTACTTTATTTCAATTTAAATATGTCTAGCTTCATTTTCCAGAGATTGGATCTTGAAATACAGTTCTTTGCTAAATTTAAGAGTTGTTTAGTGTCTGTATTTTCTCTTCAAGAAGATATTTACACACCATGATTCTTCTCAAATATTCTCAGTTAAAATGAACAAAATGATATCTTTAAGCGTATCTCATCTCAATGTAAAAGATTTTCTCAAGTCCTCATTTTTACAGCTTTTCCACCATAGCCATTCCAGTTTTCCAGTTGTCTTTTTAGAAAGTGAATGTCAAAACTGTGAGCAAATATTCCTTAGTAATTTAATCAGCTCTAGTCTAGAGATCAAAACACACTTCTGCTCAATACTCCTGTGTTTATATATCTTAGGTTTCTTTATTTACACTTGCCAAAGATCAAGCTCTATTTAAATTACCTGCATACTCTGACACCTAAATCCCTTTCTATTGCTGCTTTTAAAGACATAGTCTCCCACTGTATGGGTCTATAGTCTCTGTGCAAGCCCCACAATACAGGTCAGTAGGGATTAATATTTATAGATCACCCATAAAAATGATGAATTGCATTGGACCTAATACCAATTTGTCAGGGCCTCTGCTAGGAAACTTCCATTCAGTGACTATTCCTCATTAAAGAAATATTTTAAGCTAGATCTTACCGCATTGATACGTAGCTCACTGACACTGGATAGTGCTAAAGAAATCAGAAGTGCACGTCTTATAGAAGTCTAAGATTGTTGCATCTGTGCAGCTGCTTGCATTAATGAAATATATAATCTCAAAAGATTGAATGGGATAGGATATGTTTGACAAGATCTAGCTTCCATAAAAACACACTGACTGGCAGTAACTGTGTTCCTATCCTTGAGTTCTTTATCAATTCAATCCCTTATTGGTTTTCCATTATTTTGTTTCAAACGGATGTCACACTAACCACCCTGTAATTACCTGGGTCATCCAGTTTGCCCTTTGTGGCTACTGGCAAATCATTAGTATTCTTGAATTTCCCCATTATTAAAAGATTTATGAAAAATTAACTTTATCAGGCCGGATATAGAGTCAGCCAACTCTTCTCAGAATCTGTATCTGTTACCTTGGTCAATTGTTTTTAAAGTATTTATAGCTAGCTGATACCACTTAGCATCTTCCCTGACCATCAGCTTCATCCAGTAATGGGCTTTGTTTTGGCTTTTTTTTTCCTTTTTTTTTTTCCCCTTGTGAGGCTTCTGCTGTTCCTGCCTTGATATTAACATCTCGAGCATTCTTAAGTATGGTGGACCCTGACCTCAGCACTAAGATTTTTTGTCACTGATTCATTAAAAACCACTTCTTACCCTTAACACTGCCATCATTCATTTTTAACCTTCTTTGATAGTTTTCTGCACTGTGCAACTCCCAATTTTTATGGATCACAATCTGCTATTTTTCCATGAGTTATGTACTGTAATCTTTCTCCTCCATTGCTGTCTTAATTTTGACCCAGATGGTGGTTTAATCAAGTTATTGCCTTTCTTTGAATATGGTTCTGTGGCCTTTTCCCTTATGAGAAACTTTTTCCTAAATAGTTTGATTCATTTAATTTTTACTTTGTAGTTTTTTTCTTCTCAATCAATTTAGCTTAATTTTTTTCCTTTGGGAAGTGAGCTGGTTTGAAGCAATAGGGTATATATGTCTGAATAACCAAGTATGTCACGCTAACTAGTCCTGCTTGCCATGCCATATGTTTTAGCCATGTAGACTGGACCTTGTGCTAGCTAGCTCAGCTTGCCAGGGGTGATTCTGGATGGACTAGTAGCTCTTGGGTTGGAAGTAGACCCTCACAAAAGTATCTCGAGCTGATTTCTTCCGATCTTCTCTGTGCTTCTCAGAATGCTTATTTCTGGAAGTAAATAATTTTTCCCATCACATTGTCATGAAGTAATGTGGCTGAAACCAAAGATCTGCTACCAATTTATAATGATCATGTCAGGTTTTTTTCCCCCCAACTTAAAACTTGTTCAGACCATCGGAGTGGTAATAGTTTTGTTGAAAAGAAAATATATATTTTAAAACAATTTAAGTCAGCGTTAGGCTGGGGCTGCTGGAACTAGAGGTATTGGTTTAAGGGTACAATACGAGGATCAGGAAATTTCAAAAACTCAGTCCTAAAATGGTAATATTGTAACATTTCCCATAACTTTCAAGAGGCAGAAAACATTGTTTTCAAGAGTGCGATGTGCAGTAACCCACGCTTCATATCTGGATTATTTTAATGGGGTTGTTTTCAGAGATGAATGCCCATCACAGCTTTAAGAGAGTTTTTATAATAATAACTCCTGTTTGTAGTGCTGCTGCGTGTGTGTATGTGGGTGACAGTAAATCCTTATGTCTTCACCTGCCTTCAACATTAATATGAGATACAAACAAATTATTGTTTGTAATAAAAATAAATAACCCATTAGATAGCTTCCAGAGGATGTGCAACTCTTGGTTACTGGCTTTGGAAAATGAAATAAAATTGACAAAAGAAGGTCCAGAAAAGATTTATTGTTACATAAATCTTAGGTATATTTTGTACATCCTTGGAACAACAGATCTTTAGACATTAGCTTTAAATAGATTTACAGGAGTCAAAGGTCATAGTTCCTGAAAACAGAGGAAACTATGCATAGAGATCGTGTTTATTTTCAGTCTCTTAAAAAAATCAAATGAAACCATTCAGTGTATAAAGCAGAAGCACTTTGTTATGAGTAGCAGAACCAAGGACTGCGGATATTTTCATCTCCCTGGTTACCATGTGTAACAAAAACAGATGTAGAAAAACTTGTGGCTTTTTTTTCATCGTTACTTGCCCTAAGAGATTTTTTTTTTTTATATATATATATATATTGCAGTTTGTTTAAATAAATAAAGTGATTCCCTGGGAACATCTGCCCATAGAGCATACACCGGAAAAACCCATAGCAGATTGGAAGAGGAGGCAATATGCAGTGGCCTCTAAGGGGGAGGCTGCTAATAGATCTGTACCACCTCCCTGCATGAGCGACAGCTTTAATTACATGGTTTTACGGCAGGATAGATGAAGATAGATTTACAGGGTAGATGAAAACCCAGCACTGAGACATTTTTCCACAGATTGAATGCCAACAATTTAATTTTAAATAACCCGTTTTTAAACTATAAACAGTTTTCAATGAAGATTATTTTCCTGAATTGTTGAATACAAAATGTCATCATTAGTTAAAGCTGAAGCACAGAATGATTCAGGTCCCCTTTCTACCACGCCTGGCCGTAGCACTCGCCTCCCTTGGACAGGGAGCACAGCGGAGGCTGAGCCATTGTTACTTGCCTGGTGATTTCTATATTTGTCTGTGCAGGACTATCCAGGGTCATATTTATCCTTTCCATTGGTTTTAATTTAAATCTTGATCTCTACACTGAGTACCATTTGTCAGGGCTTTCCTAGCTTTATTTTTTGGTTTAATTAGTTTGTGGTCCTGCATTTACTGTGGAGAAAAATTGTAGTGCCTCTTACAGATCTGCCCTTCGTAGTGAATTATATAGCTGTTGTTCATAATGCTTATGGATCAAACTGAGCATTCCCTTCTTTTTCCTGCTGCAGGACAGTGGCTGGTCATGCCACAAACCAGCCATAGGATTGTTTGTGGACTTCCATCTTGGCTTCCCCAGGCGGCTTTGAGCAGTCTAACTCTTTTATCTGAGTGACAGAAATTGGGTCATTTGGCTTACGTTTTGGTGTCAGTTATTGTATCTGTGGTTCATCAGCTTATAAGGTAATAGGTTCCTTCCACCAAGCAGTTGCTTTTAGGAGAGTATTGGTGCATAACCCAAGGTACTAATGTATTTATTTATTTGTGAGGCTCTTATCAGAATAAGAGCTAGGTGCTTATTTACACAGTAAAGCTAAATTGCATCAAATCAATAGCATTGGAGTTGCTGCAACTGCTCAGTTCTCTTCTGAATACACCTGTGAGTGGAAGTATCTGGGTCCTCTGAATGCACCGGGTGTAATGGACATAAAGGAGCCTGAAATGCCTTGAGGTTGTAACAGGCAGAGGAGAAAACACAAGTGGAAGGAGCATGAATAGAAAGGGAAGGAGAAATGATCACAGTGTTCATAATTTGTGTTCCAATAGTGGTAGGAATACACAAATCTTTCTGAATTTAGATTGGGGATCACAGAAAGTGCAGTGGTTCAGAGGCAGGCCTGAAAAACAAGCCTTCCTGAAAAGGCTTATGCTTCGCACTTCTGCTGCTTAGGCGTTAGGAAACACAGTGCATTTTCCTTTCATGGACACAGATCTAATGGAACTCCTACCACATAGATTGTACTTGCTACAACTTCAAGGACAGCGTTTGCAGGTTCTTTGTATGGCCTGATTTTAGTCACCCAAGTCAGATGCTAATTTAGAAACTTCATTTCCCAGGTTTCCTGTGTGTCCAACAGAAAGAAAGAGGCTGACATCAGTAACAAAAATGGCCTGTGCTTCCCTACACTCATACCTTCCAATCGTTTTGCTAGAGTTTGCCAGAGTGTCTGCTTTCAGCTTCAATTAGGAGAGTTTTAATTGTGTTTGAATGATATATCAAACAGCTGTGTCAGGACAAGGGGTAATGGTTTCAAACTAAAACAGGGTAGGTTTAGACTAGATATAAGGAAGAAATTCTTTACAATGAGGGTGGTAAAACACTGGAACAGGTTGCCCAGAGAGGTAGTGGAGGCCCCATCCCTGGAAACATTCACGGCCAGGTTGGACCAGGCTCTGAGCAACCTGATCTAGTTAATGGTGTCCCTGCTTACTGCAGGGGGGTTGGACTAGATGACCTCTAGGGGTCCCTTCCAACCCAAAACATTCTATGATTCTATGATATAATGTGCAGTTGATATTTAGGATCAAAATCCTTCTGTGCAATTAGACTTTTCAAATAATGTATTCTGAAGCATATTCTCCTGAATTTTCCTTTCTTTTTACTCTGTCATGCTTTCTAAAGTCATGATATCTGCCCCAAAAGCTGGCTGTAGAATCCTTCTGGACAGAGGGCTTCCTTAGAGACACAAGTTTGTGCACAGGCCAATAATTTCATACTGGTGCCTCTCTGAGTCCTTTTTTTTTTTTTATTGTGATGGTCTGGCAAGGGTCATCTCTGGATCAGTCTCTAGCTGGCACTGCTGTCATGTAAGCAGCGAGTCTCACAGCAGCTAGCAACGCTTGTACTTGTGTTTTGTCATGAAGAAAAACCTTTGCTTCTGTAATATAGCTACCAGTTCCCAGCTCTCACCAATTGCTAGGAATGAGGTCTCTTAGTGCTGGAATAAAGTGAGGGCAGGAGGCAGACACTGAGCATTGCGGAGAGCATTTAAAGCACTGTACAAAGCCAGATTTAACTGCTCTCAGTCGGTCAAAGCTGACCCTATAGGTATACCCAGGGCACATTAATAAAGAACAAAAGGTCAAAGTGTCAAAGACTCAGAATAATCAGCCAACTAAATGAATGGAAAAAAAATACTGGTTCCTTTTTTTCCCCTTCACTTGGGGATTGGATATTTGCCACCAAGCTTCAGACATAATTAAAGCAGGGGCCTTGTTCACAGCAGGTACAGCAGAATACCTTCTTTCATAGCTGCTCGACTACAATAATACTGTTTTTCTTGCATCAGAATGATTGTTTTGTTCAATACTTCTCTGGGGCATAGCTCTTCCTACACTTTGTGGAGAAGCCCATGATTCCAGTAGAGGTCATCTTTCTCTTCCTTCCTTCCAGGCTATGCTTTCTTAACAGGATAGGGGAGAACCTCTCCTGATCAACAAGGAAGCTCTGGAAATCTGTGATTCCATAGACATAGCTATTGGCAGAGTAAATGGCAATGATGTAAAGGACCGGGTTAATCAGACTACAGTTTTACTTTTGGAAGGCAGTGAAAAGTCTATGAGGTAGAGGGGGATGATATCTGCATTGGTGTGTCCAAACATGTCCTATATCATTAGAACAATGAAGATGCGAATAGCTGTTCCTCTGCAGACAGATGTAATGAGTTCCTGAATATGGTGTCACTATTAGACATCGCATTTCCACTTGAATATGTCTTGCAGGAGACCTCCAAATATGTAGAAGTTATGAAATAAGTAAAATACATAGATGAATATCATAAAATCAGTCACTCTAAATGACTTTGTTTTTCTCTAGTGCAGTTTATCTGTGTGTCATGTGGGAGAGATATGCCATCCTGAAGAGGTCTTGGTGATTTTCTGCAAAGCTTTCAGAAAACTGCGCTTTCCATTTATGATCGTGGGTCAGGTAGGAAAGTCAGTCTGTGAGGATGGTGATTTGCACTTCTGTTTTATGCACAGACCTCGGGTTCAATTCCTTACAAAGCTACCTTACAATGCTGCTATTTTGTGAACATCTCTGGTAAATTTTGAGGCACCCACTCTGAACTGGTTCAGTTGAACACAGTGGACTTAAGTATATTTTACTGTTTGTAAATCCAGCTGGTTTCCAAATGTTCTGGGGTCTAGTCTAGCCTTCTAATATAATTATGAAAAAAAGGTCAGGCTAAATGTCAGGTGTTGACAAAGTACTGATTGTTTCCACTTTGCAGGCTTCATAAATGTCAAGAGAAAAGAACTCTGCTGTCTTGCCTTATTAGAAAAGAATTTAGTGAATGTAATGTGTCTGAAGAGTATTAGTGTGGCAGCACAGCAAACAGTCTTGGTCTCCTTCCCTATCAGGTAGCCCATGGAGTAATGGATGGTTATGAAGGTTTCTCCATTTTGACTTTATGCTGTATATCCACAGTCACTCAGAATAGTTGGGTATATAACTCAAAATCTCTTTCATTCTCATTTTCTGATTCAAGTTTTAGCCTTTCTGCATAGTAGTTACCCACTACTATGTTGTTTTCGTTTTCTCTCGCTGTATTTTTTTTCCTTTAATTTGCTTGAACAAGTATTCCTTGAACCATCATTTTCAGAACTCCTTGCTAATATGGTTACAGTCACCATCACCCTGCACTCAACTTTTTTTGTTTCTACTAGTTATTACCTATAGTAACAAGATATCTGTTCCCAGTAAGAATATCATGCAAGGTTCTTGATCATCGTCATCAGTCATTAGGTTGTATCCACCAAATAAATACTTGGCCCCTGATTCAGAACTCTTGATTGCCTGATAGTCCGAACAGGTAGTAAGAGGGATTTTAAAGAAAGTGAAATACAGTAAAGTGAAAAAAGTGAAATACTGTAAAGTGAAGTACAGTAACTGTTCTGGAGAATCACAATATGTGGTCATAGCATGCCACTTTTTATTTAACCAAATTGGAGCATTACTTATTCATTCAAAGCCTGAGAGAGGGATAAGAGAGCATTTCTTTATACCTGTGGCCCAGAGTTCTGTGTGAGCCCCAGAAAGCTACAATAGTATCGTTGCAACCAAATATTATCTTCTGAATGTTCAGGGAACTCCAGTGGTAGGAAGGGCAGTAAAACAAAGCAGCATACAAAGAATTGTAGTGACCTTTTTGGGGCCCTATTCAGTTGCTGAATGGTGTTTTGTGAGACTTTTTATCCAAGATACTCCTATTGGCTTGGGATGTAGGAGATCAGTGCTCTTACGGAGGGAAAGTTGGAAGCCAGGTGGGGATATCAAGTGGCTCTAAATGCCTACGTTTATACCACAGAATAGATTCCATAAGGCCCTTCTAGCTGCTTCCACTGCCTCTTTTCTGACATGCAACTGTGGCCCTGCATCATTCCTGAGTTGCACCACAGCTTTGGTCATGGAGCCCTCTCTCATAGTCAAGCACTATCTTCTTAGTAAACCTGGTTGAATCACAGCCTAGATTTAGCCCTATTTTGGCCTCCTTTCTCCTCTTCCTTTCTAAATGGCTAGGTTTTAGTTGCAACAACCTGGATAAACCATTTGTCCTTAAATGGCAGTCCGTTTTCCAGTCCTTTATTTCCCATATCTATAGGCCCTTTGCTCCCTATGGGCTGAAGCATCATGGTCCATGTTTGGTTCTAATAGATCCAGTTAAACAATCAATATACATAGATCTGCATATATGTTTACCTATGAGTTTAAAAAGTGATAGCTGGGAATACTTTTACTGAGAAGTGTATCTGATGCCTATTATACAATTAATACCATTAGCAGGATTAGGAGAGGACATCTTATAGGTTAGGAGGTATTAAGAAATGACTCTGACCTCTGAATGCCATGTTCTTTCCTATCCTGCGTGAAGACACCTGGAAATTAAGATTAATGCTGAGAATAAATTTGTGAATATTTGTGAAATTCCTAGTTTCCACATAGAGTATCGACACACGAAGACTGGGTCTGTCCCATTTGGGTCAACGGAGACTTTCAGGTGACTAATGGTATTCATCCACACTTGCAGGATTATCTTGAAAGCTATAAAAGACAGCTTTAAAAATAGTTTATTTAAAAACAAAAAGACAAAATAGAATGGTTGTGCCATTATGAATTCATTTAGAGTACATCATTTGCCTTTTAATGTGGCCTGCTCAAATTTGCCTGTTTAAATCTCAGGCGGGGGAGAAGCAGGCAAAATGTTCTCTTCTGGCAGAAGGCTGTTTCTGCATTTGAAATACATATGTTAAAGGTAGCTACCAGGGATTGCTCCTTCTCTATCTGTAATAGTGTGCCAATCCTTTGTGTGGCATCTTCGGCTGTCACTGTGCAGTATGGCACAAAAAGGGATGGATAACGTAGATTGCTCTCGATCTGGGAAACTGGTGGCTGCCTGGAGCATAGGAGGTTTTTTTCCATGCCACTTGGGACACTACAAAAGGCATTCATTTTAAAAGTAGACCAGGGTAATTACCACTACATTTATGTTAGAGGTTAACATTAGTGTTATTTCCTCTATTGCCTGGTTTTACAGAATGTTATGCCCCACTGCTTTTATTAGATCCAAGCAATGGATGAAATAAGTGTTATTAACCTCTAACACTTGAAAAAATTAGTCTTAAAAAAACAGAGACAAAGCTGGGCAGTTATGTTTCCCTGCTCATTGGGTGAGGTGCTGTAAAACTTTGCAAATTTAATAGTTATTTCATAATGCGTCCATGAAAAAAAAAAAAAAAGATGGGAAACAAAATAAGAAAACAAAAGTCAGTAAAATGCTTGCAGCTTTCCTTAAGTCATTGAAAATTTACATAAAACAGGACAATGGAAGGTTTTTACTGAGTCTGAGGTCATTTGAATTCAACACGAATGTGAATCTTAACAAAAAATTTTAACCAACTATATTTCTTTGACATCATAGTTGGTAGTTGAAAACATTTTAGATGCTTTACTTTGTGGTTGCACACAGGACCTCAAACAGCGCTAGTTTAAACAGTTCCAAGACCCATGTGCTTAGTACAGTTAGAGACTGGTTACAGCGTCACCAGAAATAAGAGCTGAGGAGGTTCCCACACAGTACAGATTTAGCAAGAGTGAATATCCTGTCATCGTTAGGCAGAGAAATCCCCGGAGGATGAAATCGGAAGAAATATGGCTGGATATACTGGGTATACTGGGCTATGCGTTCCTGAGGTCACTCCCTAGGCTGGTCACAAACCTCATATATTTATGGCCATGGATGCGCAGCGTTCTCTTCCTGCACCTCACCTGTAGAGTTCAAATAATGGTGTTTCTTATCATGCTGTTCTGAAGTTAATTTGATGAATAACAGGAATTAGGGACATTGAAGACTAACATACAGGGGTTGCAAAAGTGCCTAAGACCATGGACTTTTTTGAGCCCTGTTGTCCTAGGACTTAAAATACAGTATAAAGTTAGGAATACAATGATGGATGTAAAATTTTCCTGAATTTAAATTTATTTTAAGGTCTTCAAATTGATTTTTAACTGCAGCCAAAAGTAAATAATTTTTTTAAAAATTATTTTATTTCTGATTTGTCTTTTTGCATTTGCCCGCACAGCCTTTGCTAACCTTAAGAGTTAGCCCCCTCTGCCCCCAGTCAGGACTGTAGATGTGAACATGGTTTGACTTTAAACCTCTGGTTAAATTCCACTTTCTTTCATCTGAGTTAAATGCATATCTAAGTGGTCTTTGAAATACTGGGTTTTATCAATATGTTTCTTCATTTCCTAATAACAATTTTTCATACAGTGGTCTGAGAGACAGTGGGGAGGAATGAAAAAAGGTTGGGGCTTTTTTTGGAGGGGGGAAAGTGTTGTTTCAAGGCCACAAGCCTTGTCAGGAAGAAGCAGAAACAAGAGAACAGATGTACCAGAGGATTTTAATTTCTAACACACACACATGCATGCCAACCAACTAACTTCTAATTACTGGTGTTTTTCTAAAAGCTGATATAATCTGCCTTACAGAGCTATCCCGGTACTCAACATTTTTTGAAACTGAACTGATGATGTCATTGGTCTTTCCTATCTCTAATTACTACGAGGTTATATTTTATTCCATATTGGAACTTTTAAAAAGATTATAACTAATTGCTGGTGATAAGGGTATGTGTCATTGCTTGAAATGAAAAATCTACTTTAGATCCATGTGGAAAAAAAAAAAAGAAAAAAAAAAGAATGCTTTTAAAGGTGACATTAAAGGATTCTGTAAGACTCCTGTAGTACAATTTCTGTGGGGAGCAATTATGGTAGAGAGCATGCCCTTGAAACATGATTTCTATAAACACGTATTATTGCCCTCCTTTAATATCGCTGAAGTTCAGAAAGTAAATGCTGGGGTTTTCTAAACATCTAAAATATTCAGTGACCCAACTAATTTACTTTCAGAATATTCAGTTTTTACTTACTTTGTTAACTATCTCTTCAATAGCTTAATTGAGTATTTTAAGCCAATAAATTACCCTTCAACATTTCTGTCTGGAGGCTCAGCCAGTATCCAAAACAAGCTTGTCATTAATGAACACTTTCTCAAACAAAAGGAAGGAAGGCAGCGGATCTGAATTGTGGACGTTGTTTGGTTCCCTTATTCTAAACACATTAGTACACTGTATTTCCCCACTTATATAGGCTTTTGTATGGTGAGCATGTGACTGGTTAAATGTCCCAGCAGGGCATCCAGAGACTGCAAAAAGGAAAAAAAAAAGAAGAAAGAAAAAGAAAAGAAAATTGTTTGGAACAATTTGCATTAGTTCAAGGGCAATGTTAAGCATTTTACAGCTGGTTTATTGCTATTCTTGTGCTGTTTAAGCTGTCTTTCATGTCAAAAGTCCTTTCCTGCTTACAAATCATCAGGAAGAATTGCGGCCACCACGCTGTTCGCCTAAGCTCCTCCAGGGGTTCTGGCCCTTTGATCACAGATATCGTTTGCAATCGAGTTAAAAATAGGGGGCTGCTGAGATAAGCCGAGGCTCTGACAGGAGACCAGCTTTCCTTTTTCTTTTGGACTTTGTTAGCTCCTTCTGTAGTATGGGAACACGTAATCTTGGCACAGAAGGAGTAGTGTTATGGCTTTAGGAGATGCGTTTGAAGGAGTCGGGGAGGTCATTAAAAAGCTCAGCCCCTCGCGAGCGCAGTCCGGCTTTGCAAGATCCCTGGGTTCAAAAGCAGACTTGTAAACTAGAGCCTCAGTACACAAAATTAAGAAACGTAAGCCCACATCCGTCTCTGAGGCAGATTCAGCTCAGTGCCAAGATTTTAGCACTTCTCAGCTCTCTTTAAGTGAGGAGAAATCTCTGTTTAAAACTGAAGATCACTTCCTCAGTAACTCCATTAAAATCATCAAAGAACCCTGTGCTTATTGAAGTTGATTGAAAATTCTCATTGACATTGGCGGGCATTAGATCAAGTTTGAAGTAAGCGGCTGTGTTGTGAGGACAAATCTCCAGCATAGTGCATGTACTTTTCTGCTGTAAGTGGAGTAGGGAAAAATGTTCTTGAACAGTGTCTGAATGTGCAACCTGAAGAAGAAAGGACTGTACTGCAAGTGAGGTTAATGTTCCCCCCACCTCCCCGTGAAAGTAAATTAATTTTATTTTTGTGCCACTGTCTTTTAAGTTTTACTAACACCCCCTTTTGGAAACATCCAGAATTAGGGTAAAGAGGTCTTTAATTTGATCTGAACATTTTTGTCCTTAAAAAAAAAAAGTTAATCCAAATAATGTAAGACATAGTCCACGCAGAGACTGCACAGCCCACATACAGACTACCTGCATTAATATTATTTATTTGTTTAATTATATTGCTTAGGTCATGAACCAGAGGTTTGCTGGGCTGGATGCAAAACCAGAAAATCACATAATGAAAAAACAATTTCTGCAGGCTTTTTGTAACCGACAATCGAAACACAGGGAGAGGCAGACCAGCTGCCACGGCACATCAGCAAGCTTTGGTTTCAGCAGTCCTCCCAGCAAAAGAGTTGTTTCAGAAAGGATTTGAATGTGGACGCGGAAGGAGCTTTACAACCATTTTTGCAAGACATGCAGCTTATTTCATTGGATAGAGACATATAGAGATATATAGAGAAGTGCAGTGTTGTTACAGCTATGATGTTTAAAGGATATTGGGGGAGGAAAGATTAGAGGGGAGAAACAGATTTTATTAGTTGGATAGATTTATTGGGGGGGGACAGGAACCTCACAAGAAGGGCTTTTGTGCCTGGAAGTTTGTTTTTTTTTTTCCAATATAGCAATTGGTATAATAGAAGATATTCTTCTCCCCATAAACTCTTGTTTATGGAGAGGACTTACATGGCCTATGAAATCGGCTACAGATACGATTGTGCTGAATTTTGGTTTTACTTATGCACTGATCAGTAATGTAAGAGAAGCTCTCTGTTGTCTGACTAGAAGTAATCACTGCATGTTCTTGTCCTCCAAAATAAATGGGGCGGGGGTGGTGGTGGTGGTAGTGAGATCTGTGGATTTTGCTGTACGCGGTCACATAGGAGCTGTGATCTGACTTTTAATTAAGTGATTTCGTAACAACACGATATTTTATGAAATCAGGAAGAGGTGAAGTTGGAGAGAAAAGTAAATCAGACTTGAATTTTATGTGCAGTTGTTCAGCTGTTACAGAGCTGCCTTGGTGTATGCAATATTAACAGGTCAACTTTTAGTGCTGAGTTTTGCATTTGGGAGTATTTTAGTCATATAAGTACTACTGGCAGTAAAAAATCACTGGAAACTTTGGGGGGGAAAGTTGTTTTTAGTGTCATTTCCCCTTTGTTCTGGTAACAGTTTTTTTTCTGGATACTTCTACTAGTATATATCTTGACAGAAAAAGTATCAAATGGCTTATTTATCTTTAAAATGGAAGACATTTTTTCACATGTGTTCCAACCACTTGCTTAATATTTACCATCTATAAAATAAAAGGAGAGCCTTTATAATTTTTCAAAAAATGCAAGAAATATAATTGTTAATAGCTCAGATTCAGTAGTCACCGTGAACAACTGTTCTTGAGCTTTGCCTTATTTTGAGCTTATTCTATTTCCCTGTAGACCATTGAATTGCTAGATACCCTTTACAAAGCCCATTTTCTCTATCGCTTTTTGCCTTTTTCATTGGCCGACTACTATTGACCACAAAGTACACCACAAGCCTGTGATCTCATAAGGTCATGTATACTGAAATAACATGCAAGTCTGTAGTAATAGCTTCTAAAAAATGTCAGGAGGAAGAAATTCCGTATTTCCAAACAAAATTCCCCAATGAAAAGAACAGAACATGCTCTGATGTACATGCAAATGTCCCATCTTGTGAAACTCAGGTGGGAAGTTCATCTGAGAGTCCTAAGAACAGGACCAAGGCAACAACCATCACAAAAGCAACAAAGCAACCTAACGTGGAATAAAGAGAATTGTTTTTTCATGAGCGAGATGTGACATATGGGCAAAGACGACACCGCACAGTGAAGCAGGGGTCCAGGAGCAGGGTGGGATCACTTGGTTTGCCCGTGTGGTTAGTTGGAAAGGAAAAGGAAAAACCTGACCAGAGGAACATCTTTACATCTTTGAATGTAACTGTCCTCTGTCCATGTCAGAGTACATGGGGAAATACAGGGACTTCTACTAGAGGCCAGCTCATTCTACGGGGTGGCTGACGCTGAAGTTAATGTCTAAAACAGGTCAGGTTAAAAGTTCATCTGTCTCTTCATTGACCCTGGAGGGGGGGTCTAAGACAACTAGTGTAGTTATCTAAGACTGTGTGATGTGAATTAGTCACCCACACCAGAGGATAGGGTTCTTGCCTCCTGCTGTAGATACAGCACTTACGGTGTTCTTTTGATGGAGAACTAAGGTGCCTACTTCATTTTTCCCCCGGCTCTGTAACCCCCAAGGACTGGACATCTCGTCCTTGGCCTGGGGAAGGAGGCAGGCCAGAAGACTGCTGTCTGTGGAGAAACTCTTGTCCCCTGACCTGACCCTTTGTGGATCACCATTTGACGTCAAGTGGAGCTGCCTACCTAGGGGTGCTTTGACAGACTGCAAGCACTGCAGGGAGGTGACTGCAGAAGGGGCACGTACAAACTCCCTTCTGCAAAACACCAGGTAGCCTTCTCCTGGGCAGCTTCAGGTGCTCCCTGGACTTGCCTCTGTTGTATCCATTTACATAGCAGATTCATTTTTGTTTGGTTTAATGTTGAAAGAAAACCAGAGTATATTAATAGTTGTCCCATGTGAAGAAAGCAAAGCATTTATTTTAAACATATGTAAAATGTATGATTAATATACAGAGAAAAGTATTTATTACTCTTTAAGATAAAATGTAATACAGTAAGTGCTCATAGCAAGCCACCGTAATTCTATATTGCTGACAATGTCAGAGCGCTTATCAGATTCCATTATCGTATGGTTGATGCTAATTATACAGCTCATTTGCTAATTAGATGTGAGTCCTTCTGTGATGTCTAAAAGTGGGGCTATTGCAGTTTGTATGAGGAAGCCACTTAACCGTGTGATGTTAAACAGTCCTGGTTGCTTGTTCTTGAGAGGAATGTAAGCAGAATTGCTATGCTCTTGAGGCAAAATTTGGGAATGTATTACACTTGTCTCTGGGTCTCCCTTCTGCCGTCCAACACGGGAGAAAGTCTCCTTATTAGTCAGGAGGATTAGGATATTCTTAGAAAATAAGGTTTTGTGTGTGTGTCTTAGAAAGAGATCATCTGTCACATGGCCTTGAATTCAAGAAATTTGTGGTTTTAAACTAAATTCTGTGATTCTGGAAGGCAGTTTCCACTGTAGTCCTGTAATCACTAATTTGTAGGTTTGACCTGTTGAGCATGTAGGCTTTTGAAATGGGAAAAGTAACATGACTAGAGATGTTAGGTAGGTATCCCTGTTTGAGAGGAGATGTAGGCTCGACACTCAACCCTCAACTTTTAGTACAACAGTGGGGAAAAAAAAGAAATGTTTTGCTATTTGATAAAACTAGCTTTCCTCCTAACCCTTTAAAAAGTGTTGCTTAGATCCAGCACCTCCAGTGAAATGGCTTAGCTCTGATGTGATTGAAAACACCTATTCCTGATGTATTACCTGCATTTGTTTCCTTGATTGCTGTTTTTTCTTACTCAGTTTCTAGCATATTGCAAAGCTGTATGTAGTGACACCTATGGCAGAAATGACATGATCTCTTTGTGCAAGGGATAGCATAAAAACAATATCCAGAACTGTTTTAAATTTCTTTCTGATGATCTGTGCCTCAGGGAGGGAAGATAGGGGAAGGGTAGGAAAAAAAACCTTTGAAGAGAATGGAAAATCCATCGCACAGATGTCTGGAAAATCAGTTTCCTCCCAAGCTGTCATAAGACTTTTGAAGAAATCATTATATTACCTTTTAATCCCCTAGTGCCAGCAGTTGCCTGTGTGACCAGACATTGCCAGCAATGGTCTGTGTGTCTGACAGTCTTTCCTAAGTGTCCGCACGTTAATTAGATTTGTTCCTGTGGAGAAGCGCATTCATGCGCACATACACACGTGCATTTTTTGCTTTTCAAATTTTGACAGGGATTATGAATTTACAGGTATTAATAGGACCTGTCAAACAGTATGGAACACGATTTACTTCCTTTTTGGCATCAAGTGTATCCTGTCCCTATAGCGAGGAAATACTATTGCAAAAATGTTGGCATCTGCGTTGCTTGTGATAGCCCATTCAACAAGAAGCTGGGATACTTGGCCTTGCTTTCTTCTTTTTGCGGGGCAGTATAAACTAAGTATTAGTCCAGTATTTTTTTTTTTTATCTAATTACATGTTATTTATTTCATCTGTATAAATGCGCGCATTAGAAGTCTGATGTCGTGATCTGTGGCATTACTCTTGCTTATGCCAAAGGCGGTGTGCTGTATAGCTAAATATGTATCACACACGACATTGCTAGCACTTCTACTTTACAGTTGTCTCCTGGGAAAAAGAAACTATGGAATGTAGTACTGGAAAATTCATAATACTGGTGTGTGGAGGGCTGGGCTGCAAGGGGGTCTTTAGGTGCACAAGGAACAGTCCTGTGTTTCGCATGCATTTTTGTATGTTAAACTGCTGCCAGTTAAAGGATTGATAGCTTATTTCATGCTCTGAATACTACTATCAATTATCTACAGCCAAATCTCCATCCCTTATTTACTCAAATAACTGCACAGAAGTTGAGATGGTACTCCCCTAAGTAACATTAAAAAAAATTGTCTCATGTTGTGTAAACGATTGATTATTAAACCAGTATGGTTACTAGTATAGAGGTGATGCTATGTAGTTAATATGATATCCCATGTAAACAATACTGTCTTTGTAGTCTTAATACTGAATACAGAAATCCATGCAACTCTCTCAGTAACAAGGCTTTGCTTTAATTGCTAACAAAATCTGGAAAAGTTCTTGTTGAGGATGTGTCTTCATATAAAAACGTTTTATTGGGCACCCTTGGGTAGGAAGTGGTGAGCCAGACTGATTGCTTAAGCCTCAGCCACTGAAATCGTAATTGTGTGTGTTGGTGACCCTGGGATTAGGATAAGAGAAAGTCAGTCCCTCTGTTTTTTAAGGTCATGTTGCAGTTAAGATTTGTTAGACGAGACTATTTTCCCATTGCAGTAAAAGGCATCTCTCCACCCTGCTTTTTTTTACCTTTTACAATCCCTGCACAAGAGCGAAGGAGATGCTATCAGAGCTTTGTTTACCCCGCCACAGATGATGATGTGCCCAAAGTCAACCAAGTAACCTCTCAAAGCCACTTAAACGTGCATTATCTCAAAGACGGGAGCAGACACATGGTAATTGGCTTTCTCCTGGTAGTAAGTAGAGTTATGTTAAATGTGGGCCTGAGGGGAACCCCTGTTTTGGGTTGTAGTTTATTATTAGGTGAGGAAATTACTGGACACCTCCAGCTGCCATTAATCAGCCGTGGAGTCTGACTGGAGCCAAGTGAGAGGCCTGTGGGTGGATGCCGTTGAATGGCAGGGAAATACAACGAGACAGAGACAAATGTTTTCCAGCCTAGCAGCACTAAACTCTGCCCTTTCACAGTCCTTAACATGCATGTTCAAATTGATTTAGTCTGTTTACCCCCTCAGCCTAACCATCTATTTCCATTGAAGACTGACAGTTTTATGTGTTGCTACCATGTTATTATGTGTTGCTGTGCTGCCAGTAGCTATAGTATTTCAGAAGGGCTCACTTCCAGACATAAAGGGAGAAGGGGGGTGGGGAGCTTGAGTCACTTAATTCCTTTTTACAGGGTGCAAAACATGTTGAGCATGACACCAATTCTCTCCCTCTCTCTCATTCTTTTCTTCCTTCCTTTCTTCCTCCCCCTCTTTATTTACTTATTTCATTTATTTATTGATTTTAGGTCAGCACATGCCATGAGGAAAGCCTTAAATGAACTTGCAAGCTTGAGAAACACATCTGTCAGGTGATGTAAGTGTCTGGCTTATTCTCCTTTCCTGTTTAGTTTACAAACATGCCATTCCTTCAGGGCTCTGGTATGCTGACCGAGAGGTTGCCGGAGGTGGGTGCCGCTCAAGCGAGAAGGAGCGCAGGTAGCAAACCCCTGAGCTTCAGCTGGCTCCTGAACATACTGGTGGTCCATCACTGCTGCTAAGCTGGGAGGTCAACGTACCGAGGCTGCAAGAAAAGCTGAACTCGTTTATTGTAGGCATTCGCAAAATGGACATGCAGGGAAACAAGAAGGGAGGAGTAGTTTCTGGTTTGCAGTTTTTTGAGACAGAAAGCATCAGCTCATTATCTAAAAGCCTAATTTCAGAGAGTTAGATTCCACCAGTACTTCTTGAGCTGGCTAAAGCCTTGTTCCACAGTTTGGGGGCTAAGGGTCTGGTCAGCAATGATAACGGTATAGAGGGAGAGCCAGGATGCGGCTCTTTCTCCCCACAGGATGATCTGTATTTTGCCAGCTGTTTTATATTGAAATTTAAAGAAAAAAAAAAAGATGCTTTTTGTTTGACTCAAATGCTGGAAGCTATGAAATCCGAAAGAGAAAAGTGGCAGACAGAAAGTGAAGCCTGAGCAGCTTGGTGATTAGGCTTGTCCTCTGGGGCTCATTTATGTCTGATGAATTCCCAAGTTCAGAGTTTTGTGGCATTCAGGTGGTTTTCTGTCTTCCAGTTTTGAAGGTTTCTTGCTCTGTTTCCAACCTGTTTTCTTTCCAGATGATGCCTCTTTGCTGTTTTTCTTTCTCTTTCTTTCTTTTTTTTTTTTTTTTTTTTGTAAAATGTGTGTGCATATATAAAATATATGATAGCTCTGGAGTAATTGCATCAAAGTTAGCCTGCAATAGTAACAACATCCTCTGATTGCCAGTCAATAAAGAGGATTGTTTGGGCTTCCCCTTGCTTTGCCTGACTTCATTCTTGGTGAATCATAACATATTCAGAAACTGAAAACAAAGGCAAAAAGTACTTTTATATACAAAATGTTGATTTCTGAGCTGGGGCTGATGCATGTGCATGTTCCAGCACACCAGGCCTATGACAGGCAGATCCTCTGTGTTCTGCTTTGCATGGAAACATCTGCAGAAAGGCTGCAGTATCTTCAAGAAAGTTTTGAGTGATAAATAATTTAGTAAAATTCTTTAGATAAATAATTAATGAACTAATGCAATAAGCCGAACATAATCCACAAAATCCACAGTACTAAATATACAGAGCAGGTATCCCATGTGGTAGTCCTGTCCCTGTAGGAGAGAATGGATGTCTTAAGATCTCTCCCAAAACTACCTTTTGTAAGTGGGTGATCTTGCCTGGCATAGTCGTTGCTATCTTTAAGGGGTAATTCCACCCTAGAGCCTGTGCTGGCATCCATGTAAAATGCAGATTGGGTAATATCATAGCACTCTCTAAACATATCTTGCAAAAATTACAGAAAATAAAAGCATTGCTTGTGCATTATTTAGCAGCAGCTGCCTGCTAAATTCATATTAATTGTGTTTTAAAAAATAGTCTTGTAACAGAGTTTGCATCATTTCACAGCATCTTGTATTACGTGGATAAGTACATTAAAGGCCTCCTTTTTCAGTATAACTAATAATATATTCCAGCGTTTTGCACTAGGAAAGCTAACAGTGTGACCAAGCCATCCTAAGCCTTACGTTTCCAAAAATAGTCAATATTCCAATTTGTTTATTTATTTTAAAATTACTGTATTTTTATTAGTACACAATTAAGGCATTAACATCAAAACAAAACCATTTTATCTGCTGCAATCTCCTTTTTTTGGGGGGGCTAGGGGAGAAATGAAGGCAGGTGCTGAAGAGGCAGGTGCTATAAAAAAAGTTCCTGTTTTGATGGATACAGAAACATTCTCCACACCACATTTCTGTACTCTTTTCAAAATAACGTTTTTACTCTGTTCACCACTTGCATTTATGCAGGACCTGTGGTTTAAAGTGAGTTTTCCTGAATACTCTTTGCCTGCGGTCATATTCTATCCATGGGTAATGGAATTGCTGTTTACAAAACCTGGCTGTGTGGCTCTGGAGGAGGATGCTGAGGAAGATGGTGATGCGGCCTGTGAAGGCCACTGTCAAGCCCCTAAAGCCATAAACACTGATGGGTAAGATCAGGAGGAGCTCCAAGGTCAAAGGGGGGGCCAGTTCCTCTCCCTGCAGTGGAACCTCTGCTTTTGCAAACCCAGCCTTTCTCGGCTGGCTCTGCACATCCTCCGACATCCTCCTTAATGGCTAGTTGGGTGAGATTTTCTTGTGTGCCAGGACAGCCGTCAGCTCCTAGTCCTTCCCTAAGCTGGGCAGGCACAGTGACCCGTCCCTTCCAGAGATCTTTTGGGTCTCTCAAATTAACCAGCTTTATTTTCTGCCTCTTCTCCCTTGCTGCCCTTTCCAGCATCCTCTTACTGCTGGTTCTCATCTCTGACACTGCTGGGTTCCCCAAAGTTCCCGAGAGTTGTTCCCAAGTCTTCTCTCTGCTCCAATGTTATCTTTTTTTTCTATGCCAGTGTGAAAAATATTAATACTGCCAAATTTTATTTTCCAGTTTTCAGATTAGGAACATGATAGCTTTTCTTTTAAAAGTGTATCCACTCATCTTTTCTATGACAGCTGCATACAAAATAACCCTGAAAAGCTGGCAAAAGGCTCAATGATGTAGGGGGGCACAGGGAAAAGCAAATGGTTACATTATAACATTGATCCTGCATAGTAAGCTAAGTAACTGAAGCTTAATAAGGCCAAGGGTTTTTTGGTTTTTGTTTTGTTTTTTTCTAATTTAAATGGGAATAGATTTGAACTTAGATCTTTGGTGGTTATGTTTATCTTTGTGTCAGAGCTGCTGTTAGAAAAGGAGGAAAAGAGAAAGTGAAAGCCCTGTATTTGTGGAATATTTTTAATCCTCTTATGTTTAAAATCAGAAAGGAAAATTGTTTGGGTCTATTGGAGAATGAGTTCTACTAAGGCGTCTGTTTTCATACTTTATATAGCTTCAGTAAGAATCACAGGGAAATGTATCCTTAATGATGTGCCAGGCTTTGACAACAAGATGACTTTTGGCAGAAAATCTGTGTGTTTATTTCATGTTGGATGCCTTTCTGTTGGACCTTGAACATACGTAAAATAATATTTTTAAAAACATTTGGTGCCGTTAGCATCATGATATTCTTCTGTGTAGTGAAAATTATCCTCAGACCTTTGCCAAAAAAACGGGTGAAGTTTCCATGATTCTGTCAATGATGTGACGTATGGAATCCATGCCATTTTGGCATTGTGTATTTTAACTGTTTTCCAAATTCCTGCTGAGGAAGTGGGATGAATATTCCGGCTGGGGAGCTATGCGTGACCTGCAGTTGGAAATGGGGGGGCAGTAGTTGTGTGAATACCAAGTGCCTCTCCCTGTTGCTTATTGAGCGGGCAACCTTTGTGGAGTTACTGTATGTGACAAAGAGGACAAAATGGTTGTCAGAAGTCCTCCGTGATGGTTTTGGTTCTGGTACAGAGTTGATCTTCGACTCTCAAATACTGGACATAATTACTGTAATACTTAGTGTTTGTGAATAAGAATAAAATTGTTGTGCCATCTTATCTCTGCTGGTGGCTGGCCTCTGGTGGGTGTCCTGCCACTGATCACAACCCTTTGAGCCCAGCAGTTCAGCCACTTCTCAGTCCATCTCTGTGTCGCTTATCTAAGCTGCGTTTCATCGGTTTGTTGATGAGGACATTGTGGGAAGCGGTGGATTTGACTTTCCATGTTGTGAGCAAGAGCACAAAGCAGGGAAGCTGGCCTCTTCCAATCATGGATTGAAGCTGGTCATTATTACCATGTCTTCAAAATGTGCTCTTGAACATACAGCTATGCCGAATTAAAGCGATTGCCTTGAATTGATGTGTACTACATATACAGTTCTCTTTGAACTAATCTCGTTTCATAACATTTTCCATTCCCAGTTGTGACTCTCAAGTTCTTATTTCACTAAAAGTGGGGTTCACATCACAAATTTTAGACTTTTCTTTTCCTTGTGTGTAGTGCCGAGTAGTGCAGTCAACGTCTTTCAAATTTTCTTTCGAAACGTGAGTTGTGAAGTGAGAGCCTCTCTTCAGTCTCTGCTTCCACTGAAATATTGCTATGTAAAAGTAATTCCTCAAATGACTATGCATTGAAAATACATAAAACATTTTGTTCTTGAGGAGCATATCTAACACTAAGACTTATTGTTGTTATAATTGCCTAACATCATTACTTTTTCATCATTAAAAACTTTAAAAATATATTAACAAAAAGATATTTTTTTTTAAAAGAAACAATGTGCCTATCTGGAGACTATATAAAATGATGCTGTGGTATTTAAAGATATAAATTGGCCCTGTAAATGTACCTAATAATTTATTTTAAATTGGTTTCTATTCAAAAGGCTATAATGATGCTTAATATCCCAGCTGTGGATTCTACAAAAACTTACCCATGTGCTGAGATTTCAGTGTGTGAATTGAAGGGACAATGCTGTAAGAACAGCTTCATCACTTGGCATTTAAAAGCTGCCTTTTCTGAAGTGGAAAAGCAAAGCAAAGTGTCTCCAGCATAATAGCAAAGGTGGAGAATATCAAAGCCAGTAATTGGCAAATGCTCAGTGCCCAGGAAATTTAATTCAGCGCCTTTCCCTAACTCTCCCTGCCTTCAACTTGTTCCTGTGAACACACAGGTAACTACATGCTATAATGTAAGAAATAAGTATTTCTTTATGTAATGTGAATCTAACTTTTGATGACTTACCTGTAAAATTGCCTTACCCAGTGAATTTTAAACAGCTGGCCTATACATCCTTTTCACTCAGCTGTTTTTCCTTCTGGAGATACTTAAATAATATCTTGAGGGTGTTTCCTCTTAATGAGGTAATAATACCCATATCCTGGGCTAAATAAACTTGAGGCCAAAGGCCTAGGTGTTTATTAGCAGAGGATGTGGTTATTAACAAATTTAACAGGAAGCACCCTCGAGTTATTCTTTTACTGACATTTCTAATGATTATGCATTTGAGAAATAATTGATTGAAAAATAATGCTTCTACTTTTAAGAGGGCAGGTGAAGCAGAAGATGACTTATAGGTCGGCTCATGGCAGATAAAGCTTCTATCAGTCTGGTACCTTCTGAAATGGGGTGGTGATACCAGAGGTAGGAGGATCCAGAAGGCTTTCAACCGTTGCCTTGGGCACTTCAGGTCAGCATGCAACTCTCCTTAATGCAAGAAAGCCCATGCAAGTTTTGGGTTTCAATTCAAAGCCAGTTAGACCATGCATTCTTTCAAGAAACTGCCGTTATTTGTCAACAACGGAAGTAGCAAAAGCACATGAATCTGTGAAGCTTGCATGTTGTTTGCTCTAATAAGTGACAATTGGCATCCTAATCCTCTTCAGTAAGGGAGTTTTGCCCCCAAAGGACCAATAATAATGAGCTTAGCACTTAGAAAAACTGGTTCTCATCTCTGGATCTTAATTGGTTTTGCAGAGATGGACAGAGGAACTGAGACAAAGGGACCTTAAGGACCATGCCAGGTTTCTGTCAGAAGTAAACAGCAGCTTGGAGAGGACTCTGGACTCTTAAGTCTGGTGTTCCAGTCATGTTGCTTCCTCTGCCTCGTAATACCTCCATCCTGCAAATATTTGTGCTGCATGAATATATTCAGAGGCCTTGGCTCCACTTACCAGGCATCTACCACTGTGGATAGAGTTTCATTTACGACACTTTTCATTTTGTATGATGCGAATGCTGGCAGAGTGCAAACGTCTTGAGGAGAATGTGCAAACTACTCGCAAACTCCGAGCTAAGCCCATGTGTACGTATTTGCGAGACTGGAGTCTGAGAGAGATCAGATTATGCTGTTTAGTTTCACCCATATGAAATTAATAGCTATATAGAGTCCCACCAGCTTCCTTTTATTGCTACAGAACAGAAACTTATTGGATTTAAACATATAAAAAGAAGGTGATCCGGTGAACTGACAAGTCTCTACTGTTTAGGGCAGAAATTGTAGCAGAGTATTTTCAGGTTAACCAACATCGGTGATCCGAATTTTTGCCAGGCTTGATACCCTCCATTAAAAATATGGCAGTGACTAATTGCTATGCTGACAGCTTGTTTGAGTTGAATATAGGATGCTAAGTTCCTCACGTTAGAAAAAAAACCAAAAATACAATGGCTAGTTATGTTTTGCCTACAATTAACAGAATAAACATCTTAATAGGCAGAGAGGAGACAAACAGATGTTCTAATTGCACATCTGTGAGAAACCGATATTTGCTAGTTCCACTGTAGCTTGACCTCTGTACCTCGGGAAGTTTCAGTCCTATAGGATTTAAATGATTTATTGATCTGGATGCAATGAATATTGCAGAAACAAGCTGTATTTCTAAGGAGTTAAGTACATCCTCATTCTGTGTGGTACTAACTAATGTTGGAAAGGAAGCCACACGCTGCTTTAATTGGAGTAGAGATATCAACATTGTTCACTGTACCCTTGAGTAAGTGGGAGGAAAGATGAAATATGCAGAGGATATGATATTGGGAAACTGGAGAAATGTGGAAACAAGGAAATCTGTTCCGGTAGTTACATCTTTCTCATTAGGCTACTAAACTGTCTTTGTGAGATGGATGAAAGAAAATCCAACAGAAAAAAACATGTTTTCTGTAGCAAGCTAAAAAAACCTCTCGTACCCTGCCTTGAAGATTAATTTTGTATCACAGTTCTCTGTCCAGAAAGTAGAAAAAAGCTTCATAATATGTATGAAGTTTTTTTGTAAGTAGACTTAAGACTTCTGTTGACAGCTTTTCATGACAAGTTTCAAAAGTAGCAAATAATGACTCTCAAGTGACTTTAGGACCAGCTGCAACATAGAAGATTGCAAAATAATTCCTTACCTCTACGCTGGAAAATTGACTGTAGTAGATTTGTATTATTGTTATTTTGTTTTTTTTTTTTTTTTTTAGAACATTTGCTTGCATTGGTTTTGGTAATTATGCCTTTGACACAGCAAATACTCACTAGTGGGTGCAGCTTTGAGTATCTTTGGAGTTCCACTGAAGTAATACTTCATGTGAGACATGGAGGGACTCCAGTCCCAAACCCAATGCTGGTTGTTAGGGCTATGTTATCTACCGAGCTACCTACCTGTTCCTGCCAACGGCAGTTACGCCGTGTTGAACTGAAGTACAGCAAATCTCTATGTTTTTAACTGCACTAATTTTTATATACATCTGTCTGAAAGTGCAGAAGCATCAACAAACGGCATGCAGCTTGATTTGTTCAACCTGCTGGAGATCACTAGGGTTTTTTTGTGGGTTTTGTTGTTTTTTGGTTTTTTCTTAAACGTCAAACAAACCTGAAGTTAATTTTGCTAAATGAAAGTGAGATTGAGAGGAAGTAACAAATCCATTGCTATAGAGGAATGGACGGGTCTTTCCAGCTGGGAGCAAAATGTCTGTAATCAATACAGAAGCGTCCGAACTACGTGTTCCTCCTCTGCAGCTCAGCTCTGGCCAGCTGTGTGAGGGCATCCTTGTTTCCACGTGCTCATGGGCGCAAGCATGTTAGGAAAACTCTGAATGCATAAAAAGAAAGTGAATTGAGAAAGCAAAACAGAAGAAAGAGCAGAGGGATGACAGCAAGGAAGTGGGGAGAAGAGTAGAGAGGTAAGAAGTGAAAGGACGCTGTGGAGTAACTGCATGAGCCAGCAGGGAAGGAAGACGTTCCTCCTGCTGGCTGGTACTGGGCCTCCTGCTGACGGTACCACTGGCTTGTTTTGCTGGGATCTGGATGATGATGACTGGGGAAAGGAGTTGTCTCTTCTTGTCGTAGCGCTAGCTCTCTGTGGTGTTTTGGAGGTTGCCGAGGGGTGGGAAAATGGAAAGGAGCGGTCATCTGGAGTATACACAGGACTGGGTGCATCAGTGATGGATAGATCTGGGCAAGCTGGGAGACTAATGGTTGTTTCACGGGAGACAGATTTCTTCAACAAACGGTTATAATCCCCTTTTTTTTAGGCTTTAAACCCAACTGACTCCAGAAGAGATCTATAGTTAGTATTAGAAAATGAGAGATTTCCATTAAAATACTATAGTAATATATATAAAATACAAAGAAAACTGACAAAATCCATAGGAAAACACACACATGCATTCATGCATATACAGCGTGTGTAAATCTCTGTCCAAAGGATGACTCCATTAATGACAGGAACATTACTTAGCAAGCATTAGCACAGGGTTTTCCATTTGTTATTCTTTTCATATTTTTTTTATTCTTCCTTTTTTTTTTCCCCCTTTTTTTCTTTTTTTTTTTTTTTTTTTTTTTTTTTTTGGCAGGCATCCTCTGCCTCGCAGTATTCAGATTCTTTCTGTGGTACTTTATGGGTTCTGAAATACTTTGTGGCTCATAGAAATGTTTGAATTAGAAGGCAAATCATTTTTTGGTGTGTAGTTGAGGAGCTAATACATGGCTTCTGAATTTCTACTGATCTTTTATTCAGGCTGTTTTCAGTTAACTATCTGATGCGCTGCAAACACGTCATACATGTTGTGTATTGTGGCTGTGTACTCTCTGGAGCTATGTGAGACAGCATTTACTGAGGAAATCATTGAAGAGTTCATATATATGATTTTAGTGGCACAATTTCCCTCTCCCTAGAGGTGACTTTTATGGGTTTTTTTATATATATATCAAATTTAAAATATATGACTCCCAAAAAGGCAGCCACAAAACACAAAACTGTGGTCATAGAACGCAACTCCAGTGTCAAAGAAAGGCTGTATTTTAGGATTTTGACACTGTTGTTGTGATGTATGGCTTAATATCAAACTAACTGAAAGTCAAATGTTATTTTGCAAGAGAAAGGGGCAGTAAGTTGCTGTTCTTAAAGTTCCTGTGGTAATGGGGTTATGTTACACGCAAACCTTGTGATAAGGCACTGCTAAGGCTAAAAAATGAAAATTAAGAAATAAAAGGAAGATACTCAATTCCAAGGCAAATTCAGCTGTGAGCTAAAAACCTTCATTTAACTTTGTTAGTATGTGAATGACTCTCAATCTGGAGAATCAAAGTCCGTCTGTCCTACAGCATATCCGTAAGGAGAAGGAGACATGCCTGTGTCTCTCCTCTTCTGTCCTTAGAGAAAGCTCCCATGGCAGCAGAGCTGGCAAGGTTCTGCTTTTGTTTGTTCCCCATGCATTTGTGCCCCTTTGGATGCCGTGATCGCTGGGTTCAAATAACAACTTAGTCCCGTATGTTCAAGCTAGTCTGTGGACAAAAGCGTTAGTATTATTGAATGACTGTGTATAAATTTATGGACAAAGCAGACTTATAAAACTTGCGGTCATTATAGTTTAAAAATCAACTTGATTTTAGTAAGAGCAGGTCCAGAATCACTCAAAATGATTGCACTTTTCAGTGTACAACAGTCTATCCGGGCAACAGCTTTTTTATACACAGTTCATTCTTAGATATGAGCCATAAGATGATCTTTTTGTCTGTAGCTGTGAAGGAAAACAAATAGTTACTCTGAGTTTGGGGGACAAAAATGATGCAGACACTGAGTTTCACCTCATGAGGCTATTGATAGTGCGAGGAGCTTGCTGTAAACACAGTGCAAGTCTTACATTACCCTGTATTCTTAAAGATAATTTTTACACTCTAACAAGAACCAGGATTTTTACTGAAACCTGTGCTAATGAAAGTATGGCAATCAGATGGAGTGAAAACCAAACCTCTCCATCACTGTGGTCAGTGAGAGTCTGTAACTGGTCACTAGGTGACAATTCTTAAGATCCTCAAGAAATAACGGTAGGGTGGATCTTGCAGTAAAAGATACGAGCCAGCACGTAAGGACATTAAAAAAAAAAAAAAAAATCTTCAACTTATGTAGTCTGGAAAAGGCACAGAGATAATGTCAACTTTAATTACTGTTTTCTTCTGAACACAGGGAATAGGCCAAAGGGCATGAATGGAAATTAAAGAAAAATGGAAAACAGATGTTAGGAAACATGCTTCAGGAACTGGAATACAGGCAGCACTGTACATAATTTACCAAAAAGAAAAGGGGCCTTATGAGTTATTTTGTCCCAACATCATTTTTAAACAGCATCGTCTTATGGTCTGTTTCACAATAACGTTATTACTAAATCAAGTCCCCATTGATAGCAACCGCTGTATTGTTGCCAGAGTTTAAAATTCTTCCTTCTCCAGCTTTTATAAGACATCTTTGAAATATAGGTCAAGCAAAATTGGATGCTGAAAGATAGCTACATAAATTAATAGCCTGACATTCGAAAGTGCTGGTCACCAAAGCCACCATATATTTCAGGGGGTACTGGTTGAATACTTGCCATTTTGGGAAAGGCTGACATTGATTTAAATGCTTCAGAGTGGGATTAGGAGCCTAATTTTAATAAGCATTTTTAAATAAATCATGTCAATATTTATGATGATCTATTACAAAGTGCTGTTCCTTTGTTTTAGAGGCTTTCATCTGGATAGGAAATAATTTAGTCCAGGCAGAATTTCTTTCCCTTTACAGCAGACTTCTTGAAGTTGAAGGAGCTGATTAGGGAATGGCCCTGATGTGCAGTGGGGAGGTTTCGAAGTCTGAGATCGGGAAGACTTTAAGTCACACTAAGCCATAGACTGGTGAAACACAAAGCCCAAATGGTAGCCTTGCAATTAATCATAAAATTCACATTTGTTTTTGAAATTGCATTTTTTTCTCCTCCAAGTCCTGCCCCATGAGGGACAGGGGTGACAAGGCAGGGTAGGCAGTGGGGCTGCAGCAATACTCTGAGTATTGCTGAGCACCCCATGGACTGCCCCTGCAGCCATGCCTGCTCACCCTCCCGATGTTTTGGCCATCTTGGGCTGGTGGGGAGCAAGGGCTAGCCCACAAGCCAGCCCACCACCAGGAGCTCACTGCTTTCCTGGCCCTGTGGCTGCAAGCTGGGCTCCCTGGAGCTGCTGCAGCTTTCATTTTGGTCAGCTTCTCCTTCCAGGTAGGGTCCTTGGACTGTACCCTTGACTCCATACTGGCACTGTCGCTGATATTCAGCAATGTTTTGCTTCCCACATACTAGCTGAGGGGTCTTAGTGGACCAGCAGCAAAAAGCTGCCTTGCCATGGCCAGCTCCTGTGTTAGAGGCTCAGCAACCAGCTGGCACGTGTAAGTGAACGTACTCAGTGGCGTGGGTGCTGCCGGCTGGTAGCGCTTGTGCCTGCACCATGCTTGTGCTTGTTTGGGATTCTGGGCTAGGTTTTGTGTACGTGTGTGAGTTTGAAGCCACGTCCTGCTTGGGTGAGCTGAACCATGGGCACCATTCTCCCCAGCCTTTCAGCATTAACGGTGTTACTCAGCATTATGCAGGCCAGTAGTAGCTTTAGTAGAGACAGCTCTCCTCCTAGCTGCCCCATGTAAAGTTTATGGGGAGCCAGTCCTATGCTTTTCATGGGAAACTTCTAATCTGTTGGGTTTTATCTAGGATGAAGCAGAATCGTGTTCAAATCACGTATGGAACATCATGGCAGTTCTCTTCCTTAGAAGCGCTGTTTCAAAGGAGAGGGGAAAAAAAGGCTGAATGGTTACTTGCAAACATGTTAACATAAGCTCAGTCATCCCTAGGCTTTCCAGCACCATGATGGGAAAAGGTAATGAGGTCATGGGTTGTTTTTTTAGGTTCTGAAGACTGACTTTGAGAACTGAGGAAAGGTAAATAAAGGATTATTTATTAAATGAAGAAAGGATTATCCATTACAGGATAAATCTTGCTCGCCTTGCGTGTACAAATAGTTCCCATTGACTATGAACAAGTCAAATACTTACATAAGACATTTATAACTTTTTATGTAACCTTATAAAATGGCATATTTTCTTCTACGTCCCCAGTTTAAGAAGCGTGCAGAAGTTAGCCAGTTAGGCGTACATTGAAACAAAGTAGCCTCATTTTTACTACAGACCTCTTCAAAGATGGCTTTAAACTAGAAAACTTCTTATCTATTTAACCATGAGACAAATTTATCCAGAAAAATTTCCAGATAACTAAGCAAGTTTCACTGGAGAATCTCAATTGCTGTGAGAACAGAGTGGCTGGGAAAAGGAAAGGAGGACCATGCAAAGCATGAAAACATTTGGAATGTATTTAAATGGAAAGTTTCTCCTCCTCCTGTGCATTCCTCAGAGTCTCTCAGAACATGGGGCAGGGCTCGCCCGGGGACGCTCCTTGCTGGATAACGGTAACCTTTATTATAAGATACTACAAATTATTTTCAGAATGATTTTCTTCCGGCCCACCAGCTGTAGTTACTCAAGGCAGATTAACCAGAACACGATTGATTTCAGCCCCTATCCAACAGCAAGAGCTAAATACTGCAATTATAGAGGATGCCAACAGAGAGAGTGTTAACTGCTAACTTAGTGTTACTCCTAGCTAATCCCAACTGTCCTGTCTCTGGGCTGAGCTTTACCAAGGTACAAGTGTGATATCACTGAGGAATCAGGAGGACTGTGGCACTTCTGTCATCGCCTGCAGGGGTGATGCTCCACGAGATACCCCATGGCATATGGGTGCCCTGCCTCTGCCCCGACCTCTGTCGGCTGTACAGGACACGTTTGTACTTGGTGACTGTTTGTGCCTCGAGTGTGTCTGGTATTAAGTCACTTGGCAGTTTGTGCAGCTTTTAGCTGATGTTATGCTCCGTGTACTACATACAAAACCTGTTCTCATCATCTTTTCATCCGTATTGATTCAGTTAGAAATCATCCTGCTTTATGTTTCCCATAGTTTATCTCAGGAATGCGTAGATAATGGCCTTTCATTGAAAGAGAAGGAAACATTCAGGCTCTTATTTTAATTTTATTCAGAGGAACAGCTGAATCCAAAAGGAAGATTTGGATGTTTTCCCCTCTTTCTTTGAAAAGTCAGTTACAGAAATTGAGGAGAGCAGACTTGAATCACCACTGGACAAGTGCATTCAGTACTGCTCTGGAGTAACTCACAGACATTCTTTTCCCTGTGGTGAAATATTTTGAAATCCCTCATTTTGTCTGAATGGCAAATGCCAAAACCTCAGTGTTTTTCATGAGAAGGAATTCTTGTCTTCTGGCCAGCTCAGTTAGCTTCACAGCAAGACCTGGGAAGTTAAGGTTATGGCAAAGAGAGGATTTCCACATTCATGTGGAAGTGGACAGCAGTTGTTTTCAGTCCTTTGACCTCCTGTAGCACTGAGATATCAAGCATTAGAATCATGACACTGTACAGAAAGTTATTGAATCAACTAATTCCTCAGGGCTTTGACCATTATCTCTATTTATAATTTTTCTCTGAAGATGGTTTAGTTAAGCTTAGACATTCATCATGCAACTAGAGATCGTGCCAGGAAATTTTCACAGCAGCTATCAAGTACTCCATGCTAACCTTTTTGAAAAAGGAAAAGAAGAAGAAAAAAGAAAAGTTAAAATGATGCTTTCTCTCAATTCCATGCTGGAATGTATTTCCTTTCTTGATCACAGTACATATTGCCATGGTCTAACCTGTCACCCGTAATCTGAGTTCAGTCTTCAGCTTGACCTAGGCTTGTGCTGTAACTTTTGCAGATTCTGTTTTACATTAACTCAATGATAGGGCAGTTTTTATCCAGCTAAAATATTTGACTAGGCTTTTCCTCGTGTCATTTCTGTGACAACTGCAGTCCTCCCTTCTTCAGCTCCCCCACAGTGTGGTTGCCAAGATAACACTCCTAGAACATAGTTTTGAGTACGTCCCTCTTCCCCCGGCGTCCCTTCACTATCTGCTTGTCCTCGGACTGAAGGCCCTTCCTTACTCCTCTGCTAGTCGTTATCGTGATGTCTCCATCCAGTCTATAACGCCAGGCCCTATTGCCAACCTCTTGTTTTGTCCAACAAGCTCATCTTAACTATGTGGGGGCATGGCGATCTCTAAACACACATAAAGTGACTTCAATGCTGTCCTTCAAACTTTTCTTCGTTAACGCCTTACCGGTCCATCCCCTGAGGAAGGGTGATGTTGCACATGTGATTGCGGGATTGTTTGGCTATGGGGTTTTTTTTGTGCTTTCCTGCCTGTCCACAGTTATTGCTTTTCTTCCACAGCTTGTGGTATGGCCCTTCTCTTTCTGCATCTGCATGCCCTCTGGTATGGTGGTGTTGGGGTTGGTGAACAGGGCTACCTTTTGGGGCACCCTCAGGAGGCTGTGGCTGAACACCAATGCTCCTCTTTCTCCCAGGAGTCTTGTTAATCACCTTTGGCTCTTCAGTCCTTTCCTCTCTTTCATGGATGGGCTTGTAAGCATGTCCCACAAAGTCATCCAGACTCCGATTCTCACGTACCTTGCTGTGCCCCAATGTGGCTTCATAGGCAGCAGCCCTGGAAACACTGTTTTTTTCTGAGAAGGAGAGAGAAACCATGTGCCCAGCTTTTTGCCTTTGCATAATTTTTCTCTAAAGTTGGCCACTGCCTTCAGTTGACTGGATCTGTCAGATCCTTTCTTCCCCGGCTGATGCGTGTGTTTGTCTGTTCCGTTGTGTGCTTCTAGGTGATGATATAATGGAAACTAAAATGTGTTAGCAGGGAAAATACACATTATGTATACTGTAAAATGAATCAGTAGAGGAGTTCTATCCTAAAATGGATGCGTAGCAATTAGCACAACCTAATTAGCATGTCATTTCTGTATAATCATAGAAACTCTATTCATGTTCATATTTTCTCTCAGAATGCTCCCAGCCCTCCCAAAAGCTGGAAACAATAATGCAGAGTTAAGGATGGGAGATGTTATATTCCTGCTTCCAGTTCTCTCTCTCTAGCAAGTACTTCCCATTTCTGTGGGGTTGAAGTGTTTGCTTTTAAAATTAATTACAACAGGAATTAAGGGGTTTACAATGGCTTTGCGGTAACGCAGTTTTAAATAGATATATATCTGTGAACCACTGCAATCTGACATAAAGATATTTCCTTGGAGTAATCACTGGATTTATCTTTGATGTAAAAAAATATTTTAAAAAAAATCAAATGTTTTGATAGGTTTGATACATCAACATGATAGATCAGATGCATCTGCATCTGACTTTCTTATTAGCTGATTCGGCGTGTTAAATTTGCATTGACACCTAGCTGCTTATTGTACGTTAAGCTTATTGTATGTTAACATGCCATTTTCTAGCACTAACAACAATTATGTAGCGCTAACAAAGTGCACATTGACCTACGCAGTGCTATAGAGAGCCCCGTCAATGAAAATTGTCTTCTGAAAGAAGGTGGAAAAAATCTCCATGGTTATTACACCCCATTAAGCTTCCTAACCAGTTACGGCAGCTAATTCTAAGGATTTTTAACCTAAAATTTGCCTTATTCAACCTAGTCCTTTTTTCACATTTTAGAGTTGCTGCCATTGTTGCTGGACACCATGGGTGACATGTCTGTCACTAGAGTCTATAAGTCTTCCAGTGGGAAGCTTAGAAGGGCAGAAAACCACCAGTTCAATGGATGGTCTCGGCTATTTTCAAAGCTAGTGTATTAGAAATGAATGATGGACTTGTTTGTCTTTATAACAATATGGATTTTTCTAGGGGTTGAAGGGTTTAGAAGCTACTGGGGAACAGGTGAGGGAAACAGCAGCGGGTATAAACCTGGAGATGAAGGTCTGAAAAGGATCAGCAGCACTTTGAAAAATCTTTTAGGTGTGATGCTGGAAGTTTGAGCCATTTGTGATGTTGTCCAAGAGAGATGAAACTCTTGATGGAGTAACTTGTTTACATGCGCTTGGCTCCCAGGACTGACTTCCAGTCTCAGCACCGCTTGGTTATGAATATCTCTTGATCAGCACTGAATTCCAAGTTTCTTTTTTACCTTCACACGGTTTCATGTTGTGTAACAGGTCTCATGCCCTGAGCCCGTCCTACGTCCCTGGTTAAACAAAACTCAGGCTCTGGAATTCAGTCAGGTGAACTAGAAACTTTTCAGGGTGGATGCAAAGCACTGCAAGGCACTGAGCAAAAGCTGGGATTGAGTTAAGCGTTTTGCCGTACCCATGCCAATCGAACGTGAATTCAGCAGCTACTCAGGATTAGGTCTCTCTTATCAGGAAAGACAGGAGCTTTCCTGGAGTCATGAAATACTCTGTGGAAACAAATCAGTCACAAGAAAAGTGGTTTTTACTTTTGAACTCATAGACTGTAAAGGCTGGATATTCAGCTTGGTCTTCAGGCTATGCAGATCTGGGTCTCAAGCAGTGTCATTTATTTGACACAGCTTAAAGCCGCAACTCGAGCTGCAATTCAGAACATGAAAAATAGTTTCCACTGGATTCCTGTAGTTTCGACTTCATCACTCGAGTTACAATGATTTCTTGTTGTGCCTGAGCAGAGTCTACAAACTTTGCAATTTACTGCTTCCTGCGACAGTCTGACACAGTACCCTGTGGGAGAAAAATAAGTTAAACAGAGAACTTTTTCCTCTTAAGGAATTATATTGATCTTGCAGATGCTGAGTTGACTTACTGTGTTTTTCCTTCGAGCACTTGGCTGCAGATTCACTTAAGAGTAAATACAAGAGCCCTATCATCTCATTTCTCCTTAAGCCTAAGCATTATAATCTCTGTCAGTCACTGACATGCAGTTTTTCTTTTAAAAATGAAATTTAATAGTTTGAAACAGCTCTTCGATGTTCGCTAAATTCTGCGCCATTATTTCCCAGCTGTAACTATTTCCTGTCTCTCAAAAACTCTGTGGTTTATATGGAGGCTGGATTTCAAGTGCAATATATAGAAAATATAAATATTTAAATCTGAGATATGGTTTACACTGTTCTTACTGGAGTGTTTCTTCTTGTTTCAAAAACCACAAGAGTGGAGCTTAAGTAGCCTACTCGAGAGGGCAAATTCATCATGTGTCTACTTCAAGGCTCTCTTGTTGTTTAAGGGCTAGCTAGACTGTGGTAAATAATCCACAGAGGCAATGCTGACTCACATTGCTTCTGGAAGAGCACCAGCTCCCATCTTTTGGGATCCTCCTCCTTTCTTTTACCCTTTTTCCATCTTGCACTCTCTGAGATGGAAACAAAGAGGTTCTTTCATCTTTGGAGACTTCTGTGGTGTTTATTGGACATAGACCTTTATAGTTTTATTTCAGCTTGGCTGGGCTGAGGACAGTTTCCATACTCTGCAGCTAGCTAGAATACATTCTTCCCTGCAGACTATAATCTGTGTTTCCAAAATGAGGATGACTCTTCGCATGTGCCGATAGACTCTATGTTCCTACACAGCATGAATCTGTTGCCTTTATATCTTCATACAAGATGAGGAGCCTCCTTGTAAGCTTTCCTACCTGTGAAGTTCTTTTCACATTCAGCCTTAATCATGTCTGTCCGCATCAGGATATGCAAAGATATACATACGTATGTATAGAAAGATATGTAAAGGATATACAAAGCATATGTGACCATTAGCTTGACCTCAACCAGGTAGTATGTGCAGTGATTTTATCTGTCTTGAGGCAATCTTGTGGACATCATCATATGGGCTATGATGAGGCAACACCACGTCAACAGTTCAATATGATTCTATTTTAGTTTAATGTTTGAGGATGGACCTTTTGTGCTACGTAATGTAAACGTGAAATAGAAGAGGCTGTTTTGGTCCCAAAGGCTTACCGTTTTAGTGTGTGAATCTAATGTACTAATCTCTTATCTGTTGTTGAGTAGCTGATGGGTGCAGAATGTGTAGCTCGAAGGCAAAATACACTGCCATGGCACGTCTTTTAAGGCTCAGTGTGTTGCTCACCAGCCAGGGTTACTCTTGTAATCTTCCAACTGCTTGCGTTATTCCAAGCTGTTTGCATACCACTGCTAAGGTGATTTTATGTTATTGGCAGTTTTACCGTAATGCAGCAAAACCAAGCAACCCTTGCTTTTATTCTGCGGAGCTCATGTGGCTGATAGAAAATGACCCTGACATGCAACTTATATTTCCCCAGTGAAAGAGACTATGTTTAGAGCAAATGATTTTAACTTCCCTCAGTAAAGAAAGGAAAAAAAAAAAAATTTAATTTCTGACAGTGCATTTTACTGGTAATTGATTTTTACAAATAACTTTGCTTCCTCACTTATGGCTAGGAAGCAATAAAACCACCCCTCCGTTCAATTCAGAAATTCACCACAGAGATGTTGCAAGTAGAGAGAGCCAGGATAAGAGAGAGTGTAAAATGCTTTGTAAACCACACATCACATTTCTCTCTAACGGTGGATTACCGCAACCATTTTCCCTTCCTTCACAGAGCACAAGGGATATAATACTCCTGAGAATTATGCCTCGGCCCTTCAAATGCTCGTTACCATATTATACAGTTTAATCAGAGATGATATTTGTTGGAATGAGCAAGTTGCAGAGAGCCGCTGGGCATTACTGTGGAATGCAGGAGTAAAGTGAAAGCCTGCTTCATGTTTGGCTTTAAAACCTGGGCAGCCTACAGGGTGTAATGGGCCTGGCTCAGGGTTTGGTGACGCGGGAGCTCGTATAGCCGTCCCGTCTCCCGTGCTGCTGTGTTGAGGTGGGGCGCAGATGCAGACCCTGCCTTTCCCCTCTTCTCCTTTCTAACACATTCTGCTCTGGAGCCTTGCATGGTCTCTGAGGATTGCCAGGTCACCCGTGGTGGCACGAGGAGATGGCTCTCCCGGAGCAGCACGCTGCCTGTGCAGTGCTGGGAGAAACTGGGGAGAGGGAAAGGGCTAAGCCTTTCCCAATTTAAGCAAAGAAGCACAATACGGTATTTAATGCAAAATCTGGGATAGCACTTCTGAGCTTTCATTTCAGTGCAGATGTGTTTAGGGTCTCAATGACTGTTCTCTGCTCATTGCTGATGCTTTTAAGCGGACTTGTGCACAGAAAGTTAGATGCTGGCTTTTCTCTAGCTGTCTCAGATGTGAGCTAAAGATGCACAATACCTTTTGGAAAGAGGAAGGAGCGTCTGAGTACACAGCTCATGAAGAAGAGTTCTCAAAACAAGTCTAATAGGTTGATGCTTGTGAGGAAAACTTTTTTCCTTTTAATCTATTAGGGTTATTCAGAGGTGAAGTGTTGAGTAAGGGCGGGGAGTTATAGGGGGAAGAGGATTCAGTGATATGCATTTCTATCTCAAATTACAAAATGAGCATTTTGAAGAGTTTTCATGAGCAGGAACAACTAAGTCTATCCCTAAGTCTATCCCATGCCTCCTGTGAATGCTACTAAAAATTGCAGTGTGTTTTCCTGTGGCTTTTAGTGGCTGCAGATGATTACGGGGTACCGTGGCATAACAAGTAATTGAAGTAATTGCAATTCCTTTTTGAGACCCAGGTGGGAAGAGAGTATGTACTTGCATGTTGGCTGCTTCTACTCTTTCTCTTCATAGCCGCAATGAGCACTTTTTAATTTTATTTTTTTTTCAATTTTACCTCTGCTGACTTCCTAAAAAGATAGCAAATAGTTTAATTGCATTAGGCTAGTGGTTCCTGGTGTGTACGAGCCTAGGCAATGCCCTAAATCATGCGGGAAAAGTGCTTTCTGAGAAGATTGTCACTGAGAAGATAAATGTTTTGTAACAGCAGAAAGCATGAGACAAAGTGTAGTTGAGGTCTGCGGTGTTCTTCAGATTGTGTTCCTTTTAGAAGTAGTCTTTTGCTGGTTAGAAAAACTGCTTGGTGCTTGTATAACATCAGTTTTGCAGTTTTCTCTTTGACACCTTATCCAGGTTACTGTGACAACTGCTGTCCACTTTATGGATGGGCAAATAATGTGATCATTAAAGATGCATGCTGAGGTCAGAGGTTGGCTGATGTTTGTTTAATTGAGTCCCATGGCAGAAGCTGGAAAATCCTCAGTGGGAAAGGTTGTTGTCCAGGGCACATAAGAATACTGAAATAGGTCAAATAATTTGAGCCTGACCTTCCTGCATCTGGTGGAGCTTTAGGGCTTGGTGCATAGTGACTTTAAACCACTTTTGGAATCGCCTGATCCTAACCATGCTAAATCTGTTCCCGTGCAACACTGTAACACAAATTCACTCAGGGTCCTAACACGTAAGACAGTTACTACTGCTTTGGGTGTTTTTGCACTATAAGAAGCTAGATTCTACAGTGCTTTAGCCTTTTACTTCACATCCAGTTAATGGAAATTAAAAAAAAAGAAGGTAAAACATGAAAGAGGACAAAGTCCCCCTAGTTTAAGAGAAAACAATTCTGTACCTGAACGAGACGGCTGGCACGATTCATTGATGAACATGAACTCGGAACGGCGTGCCATTGCTGCTGATTTTGCAATGCAAGCTGAAAAGGAAACAGATATTCCTGGTTAAAGAGATGGGAATTTCCTGGTGTGCACGTAGTGCCAGTGGGTGCCAGGAACAGTGGAAGATCTTTAATGCGCAGAAGGGTTTTAATGACTTAATGAACCTGCTGGACTGGCACAGTGAAAAACCAGCAAATAGAGGTTTTAGGAAAACATGCCAACTTCTGGCAAGAACAGCTTATTTACTGGACTGCACCTATTTTATGGGCTATGATAGCTCATTACTTTCAGATTATATATGAAGATAATTACCAGAATGCCAGTGAAGTAGCTGTCTCTTTATTTTCTGGGAAAAGCTGATGTATGTCTAGGAAAAAATGCTCATTTATTTACATGATTTCCCTCAAGAATACCTAAAAGCCTAAGGATGCTTTACCCAAGTGTTCTCCCTCTTGAAATTTAGTTTAACTAACATATAAATATACTGTACGTGTAAGTAACATATAAATATACCATCCAGGAGAAGATTAATAATGCTAATTGTGAGGAAAAAAATATTTTTTTGCACTGAGACTGTTAGAGAGTCTGTTTATTGTCTGGAACAGAGACTTGGCATACTTGGATTATATTGCTTTACAACTGCTCACTGTGTTAAAGAAGTGCAAATTATTATTTTTGTTTTTCATGTGTGTACAGAATTCTGCACTGAAAGAGAAGTGAGTGTGTGGGGACTCTCAGGAAAACCTGAGGATGGGGAAATGGTGGGCGTGTAAAGGCAAAATTAGGCAGCTTAGAATATGCTTACAGAGGTGAAAATGCTGGCTTAGGTACTTAGATGCTCTCCTGCAGTGTAAACAATATTTATAAGACAGTAATATGTACCATTTGATATCCATAGCTGAGTAGTATGGGAACCTATATGCATTCTTTCAGTTATCTATATGGTGAAGATTGAGTATAAAACTCCTTGCAAAGTAAGGCAAAAGTATTTTAATGTACCATAAAGGTCAGGCTCAACTAATCTCCAACAACTTCTTAGCATAAGTAAAGCTGCGTATAAAAATGGGTTTGAAATTTTGCACTTAGGGTCACATCCTCCCCTTGCGTAAGGCGGAATAGATTCCTTATGTCCAGTCGAGCTGGGGCAATTTATAGCATCTGGCAGCTCAGCTATATACATGTTAAGTATACAGATTCAGAGGGGAATATTATTTAAAAATACGCAAAACACTGTTTTCAGAGAAAAGGAAACAAAAGTTATGTATTACAAAACCCTTAGGCATGCCTCAGTTTCAGTTTTAGTGTGAGCCTTAGAAACCTGGCCTATATTCCTTAAGTGGTTCGCAACCATAGGCCAACTTTCAAGGGGAACACCCTACTCCCCATGGGGAAGGATTTATAATTTTATTTAGGATGTATGAAACACGATGATTTGGGCTGGATTTCAGGAAACAGAAGAGGGGGGCAGCGTATACACTCATTTACACCCCTTCCAGTCTGCTTGTTGTCAATGACGTTTTAATGACAATGACCAAAGGCGGAATGTGGGCTAACAGAAAGGGAAGTGTGTGCTTTGAAAGAATGGCCAAAATAAATAAATAAATAAATAAATAAATGAAATTGCTGACCCTTCTGGGAGCGGAAGTTGCTGGTGCTGGCAGAGCTCTGAAAAACAAGGCTGCAGCAGCAAAACCCAAGTGCAGATTGAGATGAGCCCCCATTAGCGCCCTTTCTTCCAGATCCCCGGTTCTTGTTCTCTCTGACCTACTGAACCGGTCTGTTCTAATGCAGCGTGAACTCAGTCTTTGGAAAGAGATGAAATCGGTTGTGTTTCCAAAATTTACGTACGTGCAGACAAGTAACTGTGTTCCTGGAATATGCAGGAACTTTTCATCCCCTGAGCTGTGCGAATGGACGCTTATGTGTTTTGAGGGAAGCTGTTTGAAACGGAATTTTGAAAGCCTAAAAGAAGTGCACCGTATCCAGTCGGCTGAAGGAAATGCTTCGCACTGTTCCTTCTCACTGATAGCTTCATGTTATCTAACACATGGTGATTTTCATTTAATGAAAACGGTGTGTGTGTGTGAGAAGTGCTATCTAAAATAAGCAGGTTTTGGGCCGGATCCCTGGCTTGCATCCATTGCCTCTGCGCCACTGGTGCGCGAGGGAATTCCTCGGTACCGCCGAGCTGCGGGAGCCTGGCCCCGCGGCACCCTCTCGCTCTGCCTGTCACGGGGGGAGCACGCCTGGGACGTAGCTGAGGCTAGGCAGGAGGGATACGTAAACCAGTTGTGAACTCTGGCAAGCCCCAACTGCTGGAACAGCCCTTGGGAGGATGTTGCAGCTGAACGCAATTTGGAAGAGTCTGAAGCAGCTCCGTGCTGCCGAGCGGGGTCCCAGCAGGCTCCCGCATCGGATGGAAAGACGCTTGCAGGTTCTTGTTGCTGCACTCGGATCTTGCTGCAGGAGGTGGTGACCGAGTACCCGCACCCAAATATGCTATCAGTAGCTTCAAAAAAGAGAGACGGGCTTTGCTGGATGGGAGTAAAGACCCCTGCCTGTCACCTAAACATATCTGCATTTTGTAAGCAAAGCAGTAACTTAATAATACGCTGGAAGTAACAGGTATAGCCTGGGAGGCTGAAAGTGAGAACCGAACTAGTGAGCTGTGTTCCACCTGGGATCTGCGAGAGCCTTGAGGTCATTGACAAAGATGTCTTGACTTGAAACTGTAAACTTTCTTTGGGATATGCTCTGCCCTTGAATAATCAACTATGGAATGATTTATTGACATTTTATGCAGATAGAGGAATCAGTCTCAAGGGAGACAAATACGCTATTGAAATAGGTTTCTTTTTGATGGAAATAAAAATGAAATGCTTGGCTTTTTTTTGTGTCACCATGTAGCTTGCAACCTTCTACATCTCCTTAGAGAGAGAGAGGGTTCGTACCCACTACTGAGATTATATATAATGTTAGCTTTCATTAGGTTTCTCACGTAGTATCCACACAGGCACATTGAGGACCTCACGACTGCTCAACAACAATCTTGCACAGCCTCAAATTAATTAAAAACCAGCAGCAATGCAGTAGCATGCCCATAGAAACCAGAAAATCACTGCTAGAAATGTTAGCCACGACAAATTAAAAGTCAGACAGTCTCACCGTACTAAGCTGCTTGTGTCTGTCTTCCTTCTCGTGTACTAATATTCCTAAACACATGGTAAAATATTAAAATGTAATTACACAGTAGCTACTTGACTGGAAAACTTCCCCTCACCTGTAATATGGGTCTAGCTGCTTTGTTAATATTGCCATTCAGGTACAATTTAAAATCAACAGAGAAAGTTATTCCAGAACCTGCTGCGAGAAGGTCACAAACTCCCTTTGAAAGCGCTGATACTTCCTTTTGTTCGCTCTTATGTATCTGATTACAAATTACTAAATCCTGCTGCTATTTGAGAACTTTTAGATTCTAATCAGTGCTTTGATGAATGTACAGCACAATAACGCAGATGAGTGATGTCACCCTTCATGCATACAGCAGCATGCATGGACCAAAATGCGGAGAAACCATTCAAAAGCACTGGGACCTTTGGGATCTAGGAGCTTCCTTTGTAATCAATCCTGCCTTTAAATCGTTGCCTAACGACTAGACATTGTTAAAATGTCTAATTAAACGTTTAAAAAAAAACCTGACATCGATACGAAGTGTTCTGCTTAAAATGTGAAGAGTTGCCATTATGTTGATAAAATAGAAGGAAAATCTGAAATAAGGAAATGTTACAGAAATTTACTTGAATAAATAAGAAGGAAACATGAGTACGTTTCAGCAATGCCAGCAAATTAAAGGTCTTTTCTTCAGCATTTAGGAATTAGGTAACTTCCTAACACTTTGTGCTACAGTAAAGGAGACTTTTTATTAAATTAAGTAGAGGTAAACATCATAGCCGTTTTTCATGTAATGAAATGTAATGTAATGCAAGGAAAACAATGTAGAAAGGTGTTAATATATAAGCAAAAAAATTCTTGAAAGGTAGGGTGTTTTTGTAAAATACAGTGAAACCAAATCATTGAAGGAAAGCTCATAATGTAAGTTATAACATCATGCTGTGTCTTTTTTTTTTTTTTTTTTTTTACTGCATATGGCATGGTCCTGGCATGTTCTTTTAGTCTGTTTAACGCACTTATATTCAGTATTTTCACTGGGTATGAAAACTCCGTAGAACTGTTCTTTAAACTAAAAGCTGTGCTGAAGGGATGTGAGGATGGTGCTACAAATTTACAAAAGGGTAAGGCATGCAGGGATCTGCCTCTCTGATAGCTACTCAACGCCAGCTGACGTCCCAGAAGGGATAATGCCTGTCCATTCTTATATAGTCTTTATATTTCTTTGCCTGTGTGGTTTTGCATATTCTTTTAATGTGGATTATGAAGGAGTGACCTTGCCTTATTTTAAAAGACACAACCATCAGACTAGGATAATTGGGGAGTTTCCTGTGAAGAGGACTTTCCGGCCACCTCACACTGTGTATGGGCGGTTGTCTGTGGTGTTCTTCTGAGGCGACCCATGAAAACGATAGCAAGAAAAGGAAACGTGAGCAAAGCATACATTCCTAAATGCTATACGGTGCATAGAAAAGGGTTCTCTGTAGAGGTGCTGCAAGCTGAAAGCAACTACCTTTTAGTAACCTTCCTCTTTTCTCTGCCAGGGAGTGGTGACCCTCCCAGCCCTTTAGGCTGGTGCAACTCAAGTACAGGGGAAAGATTTTTCCTGCAGAAGTTGTTTGGGTATCTTAGATATACCTCCTACCTCTTAGGTAATCAATGATGATTATTGGTCGTAAAGGTGATGAAGCAATCTGCTGTGCTTATACCACACTGGCAATTGAAATAGTGTAAAAATACTAAACCACTTGTAAGTTTGTCACCAGAATTGCACAGATCTTCTATGGTACTAGCTGTGATCATAGTTATACATTTAGCGTAGTTTGTTTTCGGTTCAAGAGAACTAGAAACCAACTTCGTCCCTCTTGTAAATTTGGCCTATAGCCCTTTAGTTTTCTATCCCATTCTTTCTGAGTGCATGTGTATATGTTTATACTACTCCAATTGTCTATGCTGTTTTATCTGGGAAGCCCATTATACAAACCTAATGCTTTTCCCAGCTGCAAATAGGTTCTCCTTGCAGCGTGTCACTTTTCATTATCGTGGGATGCTGTCTTTTCAACGCTTAAGGATGTCATGTCACCACATGATTAACATTTAAAGCAGTAGTACACTGCTTTTAGCAGTGAAAGTCAGTATTACTTACCTACTTGGTTCCCATGTTGATTGTAATATGGGAAGTCACTATCCTCTAACTGGACAAATTTCTTTCAAGCAAGCTTGAAATAAGCACGGGTAGTAACATGGTATCAGTTCACTTCATTCCCCCTCCTTCCTCTTCCATCATGTCTGATACATCTGATGCATTTCAAAAGATCCTGGGCATAAGATAAGCTGTAAGAAGTCTCCAGTTATTTCTAAAGAGATCGGGGAGTCTGAAACATTGGAAGGGGTCACATTGAATCTGTACAAGTATCAAAAAGGCAGGCATGCTAGCCCAGATAGTCTTTATACTTTTTATGCTATAAAGAGGGGTATTGCTCTTGCTTGGAAGGGAGAGGTTTTATGATCAAGAGCAGAAGAAAAGGATTTAGAATTGTTAATATACTGCTTGAGTGCTTAGCCATTTATATTTACAGTAATTGCTTCTGGAAAAAAAAAAGAAAGTCATTTTCCTGCCAAAATGTAGGAAAAATAAAGGCTGATTGAATTAAGTCTGGGAACCAGTTTGATTAGAAATTGAAACAAATCTCCTAGGACTCTAGGAACCCGGTTCATTTGTGGCATTCCTTCCATACTCTAATGGGCTCTAATGCTTGATACGGAATGATAAGAAATGCTAGTTTCTGAAAACAGCTGTTGTGGGTTTGGTAGTTTGGAACCACATTTAGAGAGAGCTGAATGCAAACCATAAACATGTGGACATGCAGGCAAGTCAGATTGTTCCTCCAGATATGATTTGAACCAATTGTCATTATTTAAAAAAATTCACCAAAAAGCATTCGAATTACACCTTTCACTTTTGGAAAGAAAAGCAAGACCACCGTTATTCCAGGGAGCAATACTGTATAAAATGTCTGTAATGTGTAATGGCATGGGTACACTACGTGACTTTTAATAGGCACTTGGAGGTGCTACGTATCAGCATTCTGGTATTTTCTGTTTACTGAACTGTAGCCCAGAGATATTTTGCTGGGATGGTGCAGACATTGGTTCAGATCTGATTAAAAGAAAAACACTGCTGTTCTATGCTCTTGTTAACATAACTCAGACCTTCAAATACCTGAAAAATGGCAACCCCACTTTCTAACTCTTCCATCGCTCATTAAAGCTTGTAAGTGATGTTTAGTTATTAGTGCCTTGCAGGGCTTGGAGCCCTTTGCCTCTAGCATCGTTCCCGGTGCAAACTTGAAAATGAGTTTCTTGAGGCACTTAGTGGGCCACAACTTGGGAGCTGAGAGCAACCCGATCCTTTGGTTGCTAGACGTATAGCTGTGTGCTTCGCTTCCTTGCTCCTGTTGCTTCCCCTCATCAGTTAAATTAGGTCAAAACTCCTTGGGCCGTCCCTGGTGTAACCCGCAGCTCAAAGGCTCGTGTGTCGCAATCCCAGAACGGAGGCTGCGAGGATGGAGGTAAAGGTTTCCTGCACTCTTATCGTTCCTAGGCCTTGTGATACCCTACACAGAGGCAGAAAAACTGCTCAGGGATGACAGGTCTAAATGGCTACCCAAGATGATGGATTTCTGGTATTCTTGACAATTTTGTAAGTCATGGACAAAATTGAAAAAGTCACACGTGGAATCACTGCATTAAGTGCTAGTGGAAGTATGCAAACGCTGAAACAAAGAAGAATATTTATGATGCATTTATGAAACCCAGGTTAGGAAGGGATTTTCTCCTCCACCAGTCTTGGAAACGGACTCTGTATTTTTGCATATTTTTAAATAGAAAAATGAAAGTTTCCATATCTTGGTGATTGTTGAGATAGTCTTTTTAAAAAGAAGTTGTGTAATAACAAACACATTTCATAGGTAGCTCTGTTTTCCAGGTAGCTCTTTGAAAATGACAAATTAACAATGATTATAGTTTTATATAGTGTATAATTATCTATTATTTACAGAATAAAGAGCAAATAGTGAAAGTCGAGGTCATGCCATAACATGCAGTACATGAAGCGCTAGAGAAGAATACTTTTTTATGTGGCCACTTCTTTCATCACTCGGAAATTGTGGGAAAATATTTCTAAAATACTGCCTTGATGGGCATTATATTTCAAATTGAATTTCATGAAGCAGACAGCACAACAACTAATTAATACTGACTTCATTTTTAAAATCTTAAAATGGCTGGGGTTTGGTAGCAGCTAATCGTAGAGGAGTCTTGTTGAATGCAATTTTTATTGGATTATTTTTATGGCTTTTGACATGTTATGGAATATGTCAGAACCAAACAATGTAAATTCAGTCTGCATTTTTCACAAGTTTTCACCACCATCAGCATGTGATGGAATGACATTTGATAATTTTGCAACAATTGCAAAATGCAGCTAGTCAAGGAGAAAAGGGTTTAAAGAATTGTATGCGTATGGTGTGCAGTAGCACTCTGCATGTAAAAATTTGTGTAAATAGAAATAAAAAACCCCATGCAACCTGGAAGTGTAATGCATAGAAACTGTGTGAGTAGTTCTGAGAAAGCTTTTTATAACCTGGCTTCCTTAGAGCAAATTCATCCTATTATACCAGGATGATTTACTGAAGGCAGATCTATCTTCTGCTGTAGCAACACAAAACTTTTAGAAATTGTAAAGGTTTACAAATCATTGAACTTAAAATATAAAATTTATTAGTAATATTCAAGAAGTAAATGCAATAAAAAGTTGATGAGTTAGCAGGTTCAGATTAAGGTTATATGACATTTATCAAATGTTTTTGCAACCCAAATCTGTGGACCAGATGAGAGGGATAGGGAGAAGACGGTGATGCAGAGCTGATGTTTCAATACATTCTTGTACGTTTTCTGTGGGTTGGGTTGATTTGGCTGTGTGTTTGATTAGATCTGTTGGACACTGTGCCCAGTGCATTCTTGCACTCAATGATATTCCGGTTGTTGGTTAAAACCTGTAGAATGCCCCACATGCCTAAAAAAGCCCAAATAATTTTTAAAGGCTTTTGTGGACACAATTTCAGTCTCAGGCTTAGGAAAAAGAAAGGATTTTTTTATCACTGGAGACTGAGCAGGAGGGAAGGAAGCTGGGAAAGGGAAGGACAAGGAAGCAGTGGGAAAGTAGGCAAGAGAAAGTGAGAGAAAGCATCAGGCATAGAGGTATGAAAGAATGTGAGGAGTATAAATGGAGCAAAAAAATGCAGTCAGACATTTTGTTTTTCTTTGCTTTAAAGGCTTTGTAAGCAGAGCAGTCCACAGGCAGACAGTTATACCACCAGGCACTTCAGATTACAGTAGGGTGCAAGGCAAGCTTTGCTCTCCATGGTTTGTGATATCATTTGAACCCCCTGAAAGGATAAATCATATAAATTGTGATGTGACTCATACAGGAAAGCAGATAATCAGTGGTGTACCATAATACAAGTGAGAAAAAGGCAAAATAACCGTCAAGGAGCGGTTACAGTAGACATTCTGCTCCTTTTATCTTCTGATATTGTTTATCGTATTAGTATTATCTTTATTATTTGCTAATGTTATCATTTCACCTAGTGAAAAAAATTCAAGGCTTGGAGCCAGGATCCTAGACAAAACAGCCTAATGCTTATGGCAGCGTCTTCCTTCGTTGGTTATTAAATTGTTTCTGTGAATGAAAATAATGATAACAACAAGGAGAAAGGTCCACCATGCTGTGACCAATTTCCTGCCACACCATGAGGGATGCACGTAACGGCCTTCTGCAGCTGTAATGATGCTCTTGGATGGAGGGAGCCTGAATGTGGACCTTGGGAGTGTGGCTGGACTGACCTCCTGAATTGCACTGTTAACACTGAGAAGACAGATGCCTAATTTAATTCTTCAGGCTGCACAGCTTCCTGCACCCTGAAAAATGAAAACACAAGAAAATAGGTCTGACAGGGCTGGTTGGCATTCAGACTGAGGTTTCGGTATTGATTTGCTGTGGGGATATCAGTTTTATGGTGAAGTTAAAAACTTCCTAGCTTACCATCTGTATGTGCATTTTGCTGCCTTTTCTCTTCCTGTGTTTTTATTTATTAAATTATGCTAAAAGGCACCAGAACAAACCCCTGATGGAAATGAAGTGCCCTGGTTTTTCCAATAAGGGAATAATAATTTAAAAAGAGGCTATCATCTGCAGTTTTATGCAGAGCCTTGAGCTATGCTATGTGTCGTATTTTTCTAAAACCCGTTTGTTAATACTTTTGTAGGCAGACTTGAGAACTCCAAGAATTAGCTAATGTTGCACCAATAAAAATGTTTCTTGAAAAAGACAGATATAAGGAACATTTCTACTGGGGATTACATTTGGTCATATTTTTTCCATTAGATCACATTTCTATGGAGTTCCTAGACTCTTATTGGAAGATCCCGCTGGCTTTTGGACTGTGATGCTGAATGTCCCTTACGTTCATTAGTAGCTTATATTGGAAGCAGAGGGCTTCTGAGCTTTTCAGCTGTAATTCAGCAACATTAGTCTTAGGCAGGAAAGTGAAAATTTATTTACTGAAAGTAAAATATTTGTTTTGGCCAGAATGCAATTTTTGGCACTAGTACTGACGCCTTTTAGGTCAAATTTTGGTAGTAGGCTAGTAAGCCTGTGATTACAAACACAGGCAAATTTAATAAAAGTACAGTCCGATCTCATTCCTCCTGGTGCAAATCCAGAGTATTTTGCTGAAGTCCGTTGCCATCTGACTAAACGTTCTGTTTCTAGGGTCTGCCAGTGTACACAGAATTTGGTGTTATCAGCCCAGAGTACGTGTATATTTAGATTTTCTCATTGTCATAGAAAGTAAGAAAAAATAGCCAACCCACTTTATAATTAATGATGAGTGTAATGACAACCTAGCAATCCTAAGCAGGTGGCATAAACTCATGTTACTGATGTGACAAATATCTGGTTTAGTAATAAAGATTAACTGTAACAGCAATAATAATAATGCAAAAATGACCTCCTGAAGAAACGGTAATAACCATCCCTTTTATGCAGACAGACTGAATCCAAGAGGTTCAATGACCTGTCTACCTCTTCCACATAAGATGGAAATGAAACGTGTAGACAAATGGTGAATTATGCCACGTGCATAGTGTTACCTGTGACTTTTAGATCAAACTTTGCTGTACTTACACTTTAAAGCTCGTGGAGATAATCAAACCAAGACTGAGTACTTTCCTTCCCTACAAGATGAAAATCCTCAAGGCGCTACACAGGAGATTAGTTTAGTGAAGAACCTGTGCTTCATTGCCCTCAAAATACATTTTCTGCTTGTACGTAATGGGATGTCTTTTTCCTTTGTTTTCTAGTTGGCCACCATCTTCATGCTCCCTTTTCCAAGAGGACAGCTGTTAGCAAAGAGCCATATGGTTCCTGTAAAATTTGTCCTTACATCTGGCCTTTGACAGCTCAGAGAAGACAGTAATCGTAAATTTGGCATCCCTAAGAGTTAGTCTCTCTGTTTTTCCAAGAGACTGTGTGGGCAGTAAATGCTGGTGTTTCACACAGTGGTCGCCTGCTAGAGAGGGGTGGCTACCTGGGGATGCTGGGCCATGCAGAGCTCTTGTCGTTCTGCAGAATTGGCACTCTCATCTAGAGAATTAACACAAATTTTACTTGCTCTAGGGTTTTACCTCTCTTTTGAGTGTCCTAGCCCTTGGACCAGAATTTCCAATTTTGACTCCCTAAACTGAGACATGGGAAACAGGAGCCAGATACTTGATAGAATAAACTTACTGTGGAGGTTCTGAGCATGCTGCACTGAAAATGTCAAGCACACTAATGCAGATGCTTCAAGCTCAGCGGTAGGTAACTAGATTTAGCAGCTAAGCCTAAGAGTTCTGGTTTACACTTTTAGATTTGGCCTGTGCTTTTAGATGTCAGAAATTATTTAAGCAGCTATTAGGCCTGCAACAAATTGCAGTGGAAAGATCAACAGAGCGTGGAGAAGCTCTGTTTACAAGGTACCAGGGACCGCTTGCATAACAAACCTGTCAATGATTTATAAAGTGTACGGACGCAGTACCAGTACCATGGAAAGTCTCGCTCAGAACAACTGGTTACTCATTACCACATTGTTTCAGTGATCTTCTCATCTTACTGGATGTGCTGGACAGCAGGAAGGCCTGCCCATCTCTTTAGCGCCTGATGATCCTTGGACAACTTTGTTGCCCTCTCTGTAAATGAATGTCAGCTTTCCTACAGAAGTATAGGGCTGCCTGCTGAAGTACAATGCCTGTTTTATTTGAATGTTCTCTGGGAAACAGTTTAGAGAGCATCCGTATCAAACAATTTCTGCACTGCAGTATTTGTACCTCGAAGAGTTAGGTCAAGGGTTTTGGATCAAAGCCTAGCTGAGACTGCATACATCATGGGGCCCAAGGAAAGAAGCATTACATTTCTTGCTTAAATTTGGCTGTTAAATGCAAATGCATCATCCTTTGTGTTATATAAAATCCAAGCTGAGTGTTCTGTATTTTCTTGAGGCAGCAAACTGTTGAACAGACTCCCCTTCATTTCAAGGTCTTTCGATCAGGCTCTTGATGAATTCATTAAACTATATATTCATTATAGGTGATGAAAAGTATATAACCTTTCCGGGAGGGAAGTGGTCTGCTCCATAAATAAATCTAGCCTTGTAAATTAAAGATGTGCTAGAATGAAATACCTGGATCCAACAGTGCTGTAACTTGAGCAAGGCATGTGTTTGTAATGGTAGCCTTGGGAAGGAGGCTACTCACAGTGGAATGGAGGAACCTTATGAAGTGCCCTGATGGTCTAAAAATCCAGACTGCGCTGGATCAGGGGAAGAAGTAAATTCCAGAATCAAGGTCCCTCAGGGAGGAAGCCCTGCCAGAGTTTCTCTTTTGCTATATATTGAGCTCCTGTCTGAGCATGACCTCAGATCAAAAGCACTGCAGTACTACACTAACAGAGAGACCTAACGAGTGGGAAAGTGTTGGATTATATTCTGAGAGGTTGTCTCTTATGATCTGTGTCCTTTAGGAGATCAGTGGACAGGTACTTATGGAACACTCTCCCTCGTTACTTGCTCTATTTAATACTGAGTCCATTGCTCTCTGTATTGTTTGTGGTTCCTCATGACTATGAAAACTGGCTCCAGCATTGAAAGCACTGTAGTAGTCTAATGCTAGCCAGAAACATAGAAAAGTGCATGGTCTTTCTCGCTGTTGTTTTCAGGCCAACTACTATCAGCTGGCAACTAAGTACTTAATCGGGTCCGTATCCAGTAACATCAGGTGAGAAATAGCAGATGTATTGCTACACAAGAAGGTCAGGTATAGCCTTTGCCGTATCTTGCTGGTGATTTTCTTGACATGCCAGTACAACTTTGGCTTTCTGTGGGTTACACTTCACGTGTATCCTAAGACCAAAACATCGTTCAGCCCCTAACTTAACCGGAGACTTCAAAAAAACCCCACTCCTCTACTTGTATTATCAAGATTTCAACACTTCAATGTTAAGGTTTTTTTTTGTTTTGTCCGTCTGTCGTTCCCCTCCGCCCCCCCACCTTTAAAATGAACTGTGAAGCTTTGCATACTTTGGTTCTAAATGTAAGTGCATTGCAGACATTGATCCAAGGCACCATTTTCTGACCTTTTTCTCAGTTGCAGCTTTTTCACGGTATCATTGTCAAATTTGTTGGCACAGGGAATTGGCCACAATTGGTATACTCCACAGCACTTGCTATAGCGGTTGGATGCCAATGAAGAACGTTTTACTGCAATGGCAACATTACAGCATCTCAGTGGTTTTTCTTAATGATTGGACACGATCCAGTCACGAACATGTTAAGATACAAATGTAATCTGTGTTCATGGAAAAATAAACATCCCAGCTAAGACCTAAATAAATCCTCCTTGCTACTGACTGTGACCAAGGCATGAGCCAGATCAAGTATGGAGAAACAAATACTGTCCTCATATAATGGTTCATATGAAAGCTGTACTGTTAAATTTGTAGTTGTTTTACATTTGAGTACCAACTCGTAATATAACCAGCCTAAATCTATTCATTGCTACCTTTTTTTTTTTTTTTTACGTTGGGACTCTCCCTCCCCACTCTCTCCCAGTAATTGAATTTTGATCCTGTGGAACCAATTCTGCTCTCAGTGAAGCTCTCAGGAGCCCTGCAAAGCTACTGTAGACAAAGGGGCTATAGTTGGTCACTTCCCAGACACAATGTACTTTTTTTTACGGTTTCATGCAGACTCAAAATAAGAGCCACATTTTTTAATTTTAGCATGGCAAGTCATGTGCACCCACAAATCATGCTGTTGTCATCAGGGTCTTAAAAAAACATACTTCTTGGAGAAAAAGTAGACTAATACACTTAAACAAAGTACATTACAGCAGGAGGAGAGGAAAATCCACAGAGGTGGAAGGGGAAATTAGTGTACTACTTATTAGTACCTTTAAAAATCTCTCTTCTGCACCTGAAATATTAAATAGTGGGCTGGAAAAATGTAGTCTTCCTGCAAGAATCTATTGTTTCCTTCAGCATAAATATCAGTGTCCTAAAATGCAAGTTTGACAGTGTGTGAATTGTACTCCTATTGGGGTGCAAGCAAATGCTTCGTGCTATTGAAAGAATTTTCCTTAAAAAAATGCGGAGACTAAAATGGCAAATCTTTTGAAGTTGCTCCTAAACATGTAATATTTAGCTTGAGAAGCAATAGTGAGGAAATGAACATGATAAGAGCTCATTCAGTAACAGCCCTAAAGTGATTATTTCCTTCCTTATGTAAACTTATCAGTCAGCCCTTTGGGCTCACTTCCGAATACCAGCTCAGCACAAGAGTCTTATCACAAGGAAATGGAATGTAAAAGCCCTGACAAATTTGATAAGGCACGTACTTTGGTTATGATCCTCTCTTTCCCCTCCTCCCTTTTAAATAATTCATCTGCACTAAAAGGGGAGAAACCCTGCCTCTAACTTTTGTATAGATAAAAGTTGATGTTATATTCAGAATAAACCCTGGTTATTTATTATGTTGGTTTCTCAGAATGTTCTTCGGTAAAGAGACAAGAAGATATATTGACAATTATAAGCAACTTTGGAATGGAGTGGCATCGTGCCATTATTTCTGAGTTTTGAGGGATGCTTGTGTGTGCTTTAGATGCAATCTAAAGATTCTCAGTAGACTGGATACTGTAGGCAACTTAAGACTCTCTGTTTTTATTTGACACCTATACTCCATCCATGATGCCATGGGTCTTGCATCTCCATGGGATGGCAGAACCCAAACTAAATAAGGATCCAGCAGCTCACAGAACAAAACCCAACCAAGCAAACTAAAAAAACCCCTACCATGCAAACACCGAACTGCGCACACAAACGTACATACGGTGGAAGAAAACTGACAAGCAAGCTCTATCTGCCAGCCACCGCAGCCTGAAACTTCAGTTCTAGCAGCCAGCAAAACAGGAAAGCAGCCCAAAATTCAAATTTAACTTCATTCACTTGTCCCAGTAAAGTAATAATTTAGAAGTGTACGTAACAAGTTTTGTGGTTCATTGCATACCAGGACAGCAAAGCCTGATAAAAGTGCTCAAATGACAGTACTGTTTTTGTTTGAGATGTGATGACATGCTCCTTAAGCAAATGTTAAAGGCAGCAAATCCATGACCCAGTAAAATACACTCCAGACCATCAAAGAAGTTCTACAGCTTGATGAAATCCACTCGTCTCTAGCAAGAATGACCTAAAACTCTTTAGAGGAAAAAAAAGTGTGGTGGAATTCAGAAAGAATGTTTTTTAAGCAAACAGTGACATACCAAAGTTGAGTGTAACTTTTCCAGTGAAACCTAAAACTAAGCCAAACTTACGTGATTTATTTTTTCCACAGAAACTCAAATCTTGAGTCGTTTTATGCAAATCAGGGAAAAGTCGTGACTGAAGCTGGGCTGACATATGATTTTGATTGGCTACCTAGCAAAATCACCTTTCAGGAATACTCATCATCAAAACAACGTCATAAATCAAGAGGGGGCTTAATCCTGACAGTGTTGAAGTTCATGGCAAAGATACTGTTGATTTTAGTAGGGTTAGGATTTCTTAAAAATTTTCATGATGCTTTGCATGAGGAAGTCCCTTAGACTTCTTCACAAGACGTCCTAAATGCTTACCGTTGAAGAAAAGGTCTGTGGTGATGGCAAGTATATTTGGTGAAGCACTATGATTGTGACAAGTCTGGAAAAAGGTTGTGGAGCAAATCCAGAAGGTTCCTACATGAGCACCCAGAGAAAAGGAAGTCTTTCTGGTGGAAGACTTGGGGTCAGAGTCGATGAATCTGTGTTGCATTTTCTCTGTGTGCAATATGAACTTTCATTACTCTGTGCTTTCTACACCATACTGATGCCACAACACCTGTAACAAACTGTATGTACCAGTAAGAAAATCTGGTTAATGTTTTGGAAAAAAAAAATCAGAGTTAAGAGGAATAAGGAAAAACTATAAATTTGCAAAGTGAATGCAAAATAGAAGAGGCTGTAACTGTCTTTTTTTTTTTTTTTTTTTTTTTTTTTTTTGGGAGGGGCCCTATAGCAACAAAGTCCTCAGGGAAAAGAATTACAGTAGGAGATATTATCTTATTTTAGTGCTGTATTTCCTATCTTAAATTAATAGCGCGTAGGATTTTCATTATAATTGATATAATCATTCATGAGTCTGTTTTGTTACACAAGAGAGTAAAGAGCGCTTTGCTGCTCTGTGAAGCCTGACTTGTTTTATAGAGTTTAAGTTAAGGCCTTCAAGATATTAGTAAGGTGGACAGATACTATTGCTGAAATTTTCAGTCCAGGAACAAAACTGGTGTTCAAAGCAGAGAGCAGATGGAAGGGCGGGAGTTTTGCACCCATTTCTGTAAACGCTGATGTTTGCGTTTAACTCCACAGGGAAAAAAACCTTGTTGACTTCAGATACAGTGGCTTCAGAATTGGCTGTAGCACGGATGGGTTTTGCTTTGTGACACTGCAGAAGTGCAGAGCAAATAATCAGATGGGCTGTAACACAGCGCAACCTCTGGTCTTAACAGGCTTTACTGGTAGTGATACAAATGAGGGTGGTATTATACCAACCAGTCATGGATCGCTTGAAGGTAGACAACTGGGTAAATTTAGAGAGAGCTTTCAGAGGTAGTTCCCAGCCAAGCTCAGTCATCCATCTGAGATATGCATGGCTGAGCCTCTTCGGGTTGGATTCTGCCACCTTTACTGACTGTAGTACTATACTGTGAGAAGAGGCAGATCGGGAAATTCTTGTGGTCTGCTTGAAGGTGGCAGACTTGGGTATTTATTTAGGTCAAATAGACTCAAGTGCTTGGAGACCTGGGGAGCTTATGTAATGCGCTGGCTAAGTGAGAGTTGGTGTGAAGGAGCTGCGGACCGCACGGCAGAGGAGAGGCACGGACGGAATGACTGCACGCTCGCTGAGTAGGCGTCTGCCAGCATTTCGTGGTGATCTGGAGGCAATTGTGGGGCCAGAGACTTTCTAATAAAAAGATCTGCAGAGTCCCAATGAAAAAAAAAAACAACCCCATGCAGCTCTCCCAAAAACTTATGAAAACAGACCATAAGCAGTTGAAAAAGATTTTCGTGTCTTGTGCTTATTAGTCACAAGGTTTTGGAAACACATGAAGATCACCTACTACCTGGGCCAGCCTTCAGGCTTCTGTGCTACTTTGAAAGACTTTGGGCTGAATTAAGGTCTCGGGTATTTTAAAAGATAAACCAGTACGTATTATTGTCTTGAAACTTGCTGGAACAGTTTTAAGCAGTTCAGCTTGTCTGGTTGGGGCATAAAGCCAGGCTGGTTTATTAACCAATGATAAATATGTTTCCTTCTCTGCTAAACAGGTAGACATTATATGAAAACAGTATAGAATGGATGCGGCAAGGATTCCATCAGGTAACTCTATGTTCATAGCCCAAGTTAATTGCAAGATAGTTTTCTCATACCTGAATTCAGCTTTTGAAAGAGCATTTCTGTTACTTCTCCTTGTCATTTTTTACAAGCTACACTTTTCCCACCAATTAAATTCCTGCTAATGGATGATCCATTTTCTGCAATGTTGCCAGTCCTGAATAGTTGCTGTAAAAGATGCAAGTCTTAAGAGTTAATGATGCCACACCAAATAAATGCACAGTGTGTATATTGCAGTTATGATTATTGGTTACGAAAGGAAAGGTGTAAGGTAAGTGTCTAAGTTTCAAGAGGAAAATGCGATAATATGGAAGGCAAGGAATATTAGAAATGCTTGTTATAAAGTTGGAAACAAGTCTCACCAGACCTCAGATACTTTTTCTTTTGGATGGAATGGAAACAGAAAAAAAATGTTTCAAAGGAACTGACTGTGTGTAAGATGTGATTCAAGCTCATAGAGGAATTTGTTTAGTATAAAATCTTTTGCAGAAGACATGTTTTCATTGAAAGCAGTGAAATGAATGGGACCAAGATAAAAATAATTATTATTTTAAAAAAAAGTCAGTAATCTCTGCTTCTCACCCTTATGCACCTGTCCTACTGCCACGTAGATGGTTTCTGCATCATGTCTGTTCTGTAGAAATTGAGCGTGCTTTTTAATTGTCTGAGGGCTTGCCGAGAAATTGGTTTTTTAGGGTTACTGCAAATAAAAGAAGATTTCAATAGTCAATTATTTCTTTGTCTAAAAGAGGTCATTAAATTTGATGATAGAAGCTGTCAATGTATAAAAATATACAACTGAATGGAAGGTGAGAACAAATGCTGACAAGTGTAGTATACAGCCCGTGCTCTTGACGAGACACAGGATTGAATTGAGCAAATGGCTCATAAAGCTCATTTAGCAGGAGGACAGTAAAATCCTTCCTTTAAGGCGATTTAGCTTTTTAGTAAGCATTTATATGGAGACAGGAGTCTACCCTGCTAGATGGGGGTGCTTGCTTTTACTAGGCACTGCAGACAGCACTGCAATATAACTGTAGTTTATTATGGCACTAAAACTATTAACTGTTATAGTCTTTTTTTCACTTGAAGTGAGGTTTGTCTCTAACCAAAAGGGGAGCGCCATTCTTTTCCTATGCTGGCTATTGTTTTTGATGGACAGTCATCTCTCTGTCTTTTTTAATAGTGTGAGTTCGCTTTGTGCTAAATGGCTGCAAGGGAAAATAATATAGAGTTAATTATAGAGGTTGATCAGTAACTCACAACTACAGTAGCTCCATTTAACTTAAAAAAAAAAACCCACTAAAATTGTTATTCTATTCTCTGTCTTATTGATTAGCATCATCCAGATGATGAAAATTAGTGATGGATAGCCACAGGGCTGTCCAACATCCTGGGAGACAAGACAAGAGCTGTGGTGGGTGCAGAGAGCCCAGGTTAGGAGCATTTCCACGAGGATGGGGATCCAGCTGATGTCCCAGGTAGCAGATAGCTATGGTGGCTGCTGCAGGGCATGCCCCCAGGAGGCAATTCCCTCTGTGGATAGGTGTGGGATAGTGTGGGATAGGTGGAATCCCCAGATCCCTTGGAGTCAAGTCTCCAATAAGGCAGCTGACCATGTTGGACTGAGATGGGGAGCTGTTTCAGCCAAAGGCCACCAGACTGCTCCTCAGAGGCAGCAGACCCTCTGGCTGATGTCCTGGCCTGCTTGTGCCTACCACTGGTGTGTCACCACTGCTCCTGCCAGTGACCCTCCCCATCCAGCCCCCCCATATGTGGCTCCTGTGAGATGCCTGGCAGGCCCATGGTCCTGGGTTCACTCAGTTGTTCCAATGTAGATGCTTATTCTGGGGAGGTGCACAGGAACTCTCATTCCAACTTGCAAAAGCGTTTTCCAGAGTCACTCTGAGGTCACAGAGTCCTCTGAGTCACTGAGGTCACTTAGACGTAACCTAAGTATCTTTAAGAGTCCTTTGAAAATGACTGCCAGTATTTTCTCTGACCAGGTCATTATCTGCTTACTGAAAAAGAGGAAGTTTTGTAATACTTACACATTTTCTGTCAAACTGAATGAGGTAAAGGTCTTGCAACATGAAACTCCTCATTTGGGCTGAAAAGCTCATCTTTAAATTCATGAGTTGGATTAGGAAAAAATCTATCTAAGAACCCTGACAAATCAACACATTCAAAACCAGATCTACAATAGTGTTTGAATCTCATGTAAGCTTAGATCAATTCTTTATTGATTTTATTGCTTCAGATAGAGTATTACAATCCCATTACAATCCTTATGTTGATTAAGAAGATGTGCACTCTGTTATTAGCAACCTGCTACAGAAGCTCTCACATACCTACTTTGTTGGAAAAAAAAAGAAAAGAAAAAAAAAGTATAGGCTGCCATCAGAGGCAAGCCCCAGTCCTAAACTGAGGTCAGGTGCTGTGGATCTGGTTCAGCATGATGGAAAGCCTAACACAAAGCAGGACTTGTCAGTGCCGCTAGCCCCAGATACGATGCTGACCGGCGATACAAACTAGCTGGCATTGTAACCCATGTATGTGAGCCTCTCCTCAGCAGAGTAGCCACCTCATTCCCAAGAAAGTCTCCGCTGTAATCTGAACATTTTAATTTAGTCCAGGAACATCAAGAACTTGCAAACTAGAACACACATCTTTCTCATATGGACACCAACAATGAGCTTTAAAGCTGTCTTAGAGGCTTTTTCTGCATCTGCTTTTTCACCTTTTGCTCTATGACAAATTCCAGTATACTCATATTAGCAGATTGTTTTTATTATCCACAAATCCCACAAAATCAAATATGTTTTCCCCTGTATCTATCTTACTCCAAGACAGAAAAAAAAAAATTATAAACAGCCTCCCATACCTAACCCTAACTCCAGCATGATGGTTCTGTTTAGGTCAGACCTTTAGGATTTCAAGCCCTAGTGATCCTTCTGAAGACACTGACTAATCTGGGACTTCGAGTCATTTCATGTCTTCTGTAGCTGTATAACTGAGCATTATATAAAATGCTTAAAATGTTATTAAACTGCTGGCAGTTATTAAACTGCAGAATTAAATAACAAAATAAGAGCAGCAAACCAGCAGGTATGTTAGGAAAACATGGCAGACTTGCACAGAATGTAAGCTCTGCTTTTTAAGTGGCTGAGATGGACAATTATTTACTGTATTTTGAGAGCACCTGGCACTAAGTCTATTGGCCATCGGGACAACTTAAGTGAAAGTGAAGTTTATCATGGTGCCATGTTAAGTGTATTTGAGTGCAACAGAAATAAACAAAACAGCCCCTGGAAAAGTTTCAGGACTTTCCAAGTGGTGAGTGCTCCGTTGTTGCAACCAGCTCAGGTCATTTATTAGGAGCCAACCAGTCAGCGCAAAGGACAATATGTGCTTTAATGTTTGTTGCTTTCTTCCTTTTATTTTCGTTTACTTCCTTGTAAAGAAGGTGGGTTTCGTAGAGCTGTATTGGCGTGCTACCTCCCCTCGCACTTAAAAACAATCTCTAGCCTGCCCATCTGACAGGTCCTACATTGTCTTTCAGATACACCCCTTTGCTCTCCTCCTCACAAGGAAACCTCTCCTTTGCTGCTCTACTTTTTCTTATCTGACACGAACTAGACAATCCTGTTTCCTTGCAGGCGTGGTAAACCATTTAAATTGTTACTAATGATTGTGATACATGTTGCCTGCTTTTCAGAAGTGGTGTTTTGGTAGATAATCTTAAAGGGACAGATTGCATGCTACAAATTCCAGGATGTGATCATCTTGCATCTTGCTTGCAAAGGTTGCAAGATTTGCATATCGGCTGTTTTCTGCAACTAGAAACACCTTTCTAGACACAGAATGGGCTTCCCATTACTCCTAGCCAAATATCACTTCTTTATTTTAAATGAAGAATGTTAAATTATTTCTGAGTTCAGTGTTCTACCCTATTTACCACACTCAGCAATTTCAAGAGGTCCAAGATGGAAATGCAGGACTTTGTTTTCAGGTCAATGATAGTGGTGGAGAGTTTGTAAGACACGCTCTTGGCCTCTCTTTTGATCTACTAAAATTTTTAGATGTGGAGTGTGTCTCTACGTTGCCTTAAAATTCTCTGTTGTAGAAGTCAGTACTCTGGTGGGAGAAAGCTTGTGCAAGCATTTTCTGGTCAGTGGTCTCTTGTGAGAGTTGCAATTGCTCTCTTCAAATTTGACATAGGAAGATGAGCGTGGATAACTCGGAGAAGGTCATGGCAAAAACCTAGTTCTGCCACACTTGTTCCTCCCCTCCCTAAGATCCCTTATACACCTTATGCAAGTGGTATAAATTAGTGTTGGCCCTGGAAAGAGCCTATATTCAGGTAAAAAGTGCTAGAAACAAAATTCAAAACCACTAGATATAAACAAATTTAGAATGTGTTAAAGAACAGTGAAATTTTACTATCTTGGCCTCTGTCATTAGAATGTGAACATTATTAAAGTTTTCTTTCTTAATAGTTAAGGATTTTGCATTGGAGTCTCAGAACACGTTCAGAAGGTTGGTATTAAATACCTTTTCTCAAAACTTTGGCTGCTATGAATATCATTACTGTCAAAAGAGAAAGAAAGTCATGGCCTAGTATGAGGCAAAAAGTAGTTTTGATTCTTAGGAATTTCTGGGTTTTAATGGCAAATTTATTTGCATCTTCAGTTTTACATTTTGGGATAAAACTTTTGCTTGTATCTGGCTTTGAAGTCAAAGCACAATATTTAATTCCATTAATTATGCCATGAGGATTTTGTCTAAAATACTAGTTTTTCCTGTTAACTAGCTGTTTCTGTGCATTTATGCTAGATAGAGCATTGTTTTGATCAATGACACATTCAGACTATGAATTACAGAATCCTCTAGACTTTACAAATAGGAAATCTGATGGATTCAGTCTCTCATACACAGCTAATTGGTAATGTGCAGTAACTTATCAGATAACAATTATCCCCAGGAGTTTTACACTGTATTTCTGGGAATCATCCTTTGCCACTTTATTTAGAGCATCTGTCAGCATATATGTTATTAATCTCATTGGACATCACTCAGCAGCTACCATTCCCCTGTCTGCAGAAGAAGGTAAAGAAACCTGCTAGGTTATCTGTAGCACAGCTTCTTGAAAGATACCTGCTTTCTCTTGTCTGATTTTTTTTTTTTTTTTGGTCTTGTTGTCTTTAATGAAAGTGAAAACACATATAACATTGCTGGCTGCTTACCTTTGATATTATTCTTGAAATATTTGGTCGTTGTGATGAGATTGTTCCAGTCTTCAGAGAAGCGAAAGAATTCACTAGACAGGGAATGCATGCAAAGAACAGCTTAGGATGGAAAGGACCTCTAGAGAATGAGTGCAATCTCCCTGCTCAAACCAGGTCCAGCTAGACCAGGTTACTCAGGGCTTGTTCAGTCAAGTTTTGACCATCTTCAAGGGTGGAGATTCCTCAACATCTCTGGGCAATCTGTTCCAGTGTTTGCTCACCCTTGTGATTAGAAAAGTTTTCCTTATATCTGGTCTGAACTTCTGGTGTTCCAAGTTGTGTTTGTCATTTTTCAGTCTATCTTTGTGCTAACCTCTGGGAAGAGTTTAGCTTGGTCTTCTCTGTAGTCTCTGACCAGGCAGTTGCAAATGGCAATGAGGACTCTCCCTAGTCTTCTTTTCATAAGGCTGAACAAAGCCATCTCCTTCAGCGTGGCAAACACTCTAGCCCTCTGAGCCTCTGGGTGGTCTCTGCTGGACTCACTTCAATATGGCAGTATCTTTTTTGTATTGAGGGGGCCCAAAACTGGACACAGCAATCCAGGTAAGGCCTCGCAAGGGCCTGATACTTGGAAGCAGTCACTTTCCTTGATCTGCTGGCTGCACTCTAATACAGCCCAGGGTGCTGTTGGCTTTCCTTGCCACGAGGGCACACTGCTGGCTCATGTTGCTGATGTCAGGACCTCCAAATTCTTTTCTATGAAGCTACTTTCTGTCAAGTCAATCACCTGCCTATGCTGCCGTAGAAGGTTATTTCATTCCAGTTGCAGGACTCTGCTTTTGACTTTTTTGAACTTCATGAAGTTCCTGTTAGTCCATTTTTCCAGCCTGTCAAGGGCCCTCTGAGTAGTAGCCCAACCTCCCAACATGTCAGGCACTCACCCTAGTATGGCCTATATAGTCTACAGACTTGCTGAGAGTGAACTCTGCCTCATCAGCCACGTCATTGATAAAGACATTAAACAGTATTGGCCCCAGTATCAATCCTTGAAAGATGGTGCTAGTAACTAGCCACCAGCTGGACCTCAGCTCTGTGAGCCTGGAGATCCAGCCAATTTTTCACCCACTTCATTATCGATGTATTCAGTTCATATCTAACTTAGTTTTAGTTTAACCCCAGATCAGTTCTGGTTTTCCCAGCTCCATCCCTGCATGCTTGAGCAATGTCGCTATATTCCCCCCAAATAGCCCCTCCCCACTTCCTCCTCCTGTGTGCTTCTTGCATTTGAACTCGATCAGGAGTTCCCCACTCCTGTGCTGTGCCTGCTCAACTTTCTGCACCTCAGTTTGGACCATTTTTTATGCTTTCAGGAGGGTGTCTTCCTCACTTCTCTCAGGATTTTCAACTTCACAGTCTCATGCTCGCTGCAGCTGCCATTGACCTTCACATTCTTCCTTGTTGGTAGTGGGTCTAGCAGAACACATTCCCTAGTCAGCTCATTGATTACTGGACATACTTACTCTCCCCTGAGCCTTCCCTCTTCATCTGTGTCCCCAGACTTTATAGTCGCTCTTGGTATGCTCAGCCCTGTCAGTAGCATTGTGCTTACATGAATGAACCACAAAGAGTAATAGTCCAAGATCCAGACAAGCCTCATTAGTGTCTGTCTAACATCCCAGACCAAACATCCATCAAGCAACAAACCACCTGGGAAGTAAGACAGGTTGGCAGATTGGTCAATCCTTCATAAGAGAGTCTCCAGAGACTATCATCTGCCTCTTCTTGATGCAGACTTAGGCTCAGCTGGCTCTGATGCATCCCTTGATGGGTCTCATTCCTCCTCGGTTGTTTCTGGGGCACCATATGTGTTTTGCAATTGCAGATCTGCAGAGATGCAAGGAACCTTTCTTCTGTTGCCAGGAGTGAAAAGTTTGAAGTATGGCTTGTTCCAACAGCTGAGTTACTAAGCTTTTAGCAGTTTCAATAGCAGAGCAAAGCTGGCATGGGAGAGGTGAAAGAGGAGGATCATAGTGGGGACATCAGACCTTTCAAGAACCCTGATGTGTGTTACTGGGCCAGGAACACAGAGTGTCGGGAGCATAAGGATGAAGAAACTGTGCAAATCTGGGGAACTACCAGGTGCACTCATTGAGTCCACTGTGGCTACTGAAGGGAAGGGATGAGTAAATGAATCTACTTTCAAGTGCTGAGGAAGATCAGAATTAGAATGTGTGTCATAGAATAAAATAATCTCCAAGCAATCATTTAAAACTTTCCTTGCTTATTTCCACACCAGAGAGAGGCAAAATCTCCAAATTTCCCAAGTGACCAGAAATTCCACCAAAATAAAGTCTTATTGAAAATGTTGACAAAAAATATCATGTATGATGTTTCATTCTGGTTTTGATTACTTTTGTATTTCCCACTGTATGCTAAGTTAAATGAAAATAATTTTGAACAGGAAAACTGAGGAGGAAACCCTTCTTCCTTTCCCTGTATTTGCAGGCAAATACTAACTTAATTTCAAACTGAAATATAACAGAGAAGGATTTATTTTTGCAAAATGTGTTTACGTGAATGGTCCAAATTATCTGTGGATGAATGTCTGAGCAAATGTACTTTAGACTCTTGTATTGAAAGAGAATGGGATACCTTTCCTAATGTGATGAATATTAAATACTCAGTCTTGAAAGGGGTGTTCTCTGTTATGCCTGAAGTCTCCACAGGCCTCAAAGACTGTTTACCCCTTTCTATTTCTTTATTTAAATCCTTTGATGACTGGACTGCGTTCTGGTAAATCTATCTGTAATGTTAGTGGCCTAAACCCACTTTTTCTTTTTTCTTAACAAAGTGTAGTTGATAGAGGTTATAGAAAAGAGATATTACTGAAAATGTATGGTGTACTAAAAACGCATCATACGTATTTTACATGCGTATGCTTCATACATAGTCATCACCACTATGAAATATTAGCTTCTACTTTGTATGTCGTAAACCAGCTTCTTAATGATGAGTTTGTGAGATTTAGCATGTTAGAAGCCAAAGCTTCCCAGTGTTTTTCTAAATTGTAATTTTTTTTTTGCCTTAAATTACTGAAGGTCAAAAAGTGTTTGTGCCTAAAGTGGGATGCCACTTGGACACAATGACTTGAATGACATACTGAATTCTTGAATTGTAACTAAGAAGGCTCCTCAGAGTGGTTATCTAAAGCGTTGTGTGCTTATAAATTTAAGCAATAAAATTTTGGATAGCTAAGTCATGTTGGAAGATTTTGTCAGGGCCCTGCTTTAGCAAAGTCCTTAGTCTTATATTTAACTGTAGATAAGGGAACTCATTGCTTGTAACGTATGTACTAATGCAGTTTATTCTTTCTTAGAAATGTTTTCTAAACCAGCTCGTGAGTCACTTTGAAGATAAGGCAATTCCAAAACGTAGCAGTGCACTGCAAACAGACTGCCTTGTTGCAGAAGGCTGTTGCAAAAAATCACAGTTGACCCCCTGGTTCATCTGAAGCTCTTTCTAACATTTCTTGTAGATTTTTCCCAGACAATGCACCCATGAAAATTGTATGTTGCATTAAAAAAACCTTACAAAGCATCTAACCACAAGCAAAGTTACAAAACCAAATCCACCTTAAGGGGAAATGAGAAACAAACCCAAAAATCCAAGCCTGGGTCATAATGTTGCTTTTCTGTATCGCAAACTCATTATGAAGGTAGCTTTTACTTAACCTCTTAGTTCTCACATCACTCATGTTAATGGCCAAGTTTCTGATACCGGTGACATTTATCAACTGATCATCTGTGACTCCATGAGTCACTGTCTCCAGGCTTGACATAAACCACTCAGACTCTGTGCCAGGGTCACCTGGACTTTGTCACTATTTAACAATTGAAAAGGAGCAGTATTTTCTTAAAGCATAGGCCAGACCCTCCAGTGATGTAAACGAGCACAAGAGACGCAAAGTCAATAGAGCACTGACGTTTCCTAAGGCTCCAAGGCAGTTGAGCAAATGGTGAAGCTCTGTTTTCCCTCTCTGCTTTCTTTTCTTTGCTCATTTGTTCCTTTGCTCTCTTCAGTTAAAACAAACATACCTGGATACGCGCAGTAGTTGATAAGCAGCTGTCGGTTTATTGCATCGGAATACTAGGATGCACTGACTATATAACATGAAAACTTCTGGGCTGCTCATCTTTTGCTCTGCATCTAATGTAAACCTCATGACAAGATTATTTGTTTTTCTGCTTTTAAAGAGAAGGCCTTCTGAATGCAGAGGATGGTTATCTCGGTGCTTTTTTACAGAGTATAGAAAGGTAATGTAGGAGTAGCACATAGGGAGGAAGTGTTTTATTTTTGCTTTGATTTCTAAAGAGGCAGAACAAATTAGGCCCATGGCTAATTCTTTCCTGTGCCCACATGTGTGAAGAAAATTCTGTGGAAAGGGGGAGAAATGAAGAGGCACTATCTCTTTAAGGACGATTCACATCTCAATTCTTGTGCAGTTTAAGTTGGTATCAAACCTGGGACCTGCAAGCTGCCATTGCAGCTTCACATAGGCTGCAATCTAGCACACCGCTTGCATACAGCAAAGCTCTGGGTGGAAATGGCCCCAGCTGCAACACGGAGGCCAAGGTTTATCAGTGAGCCAGAGCCATTGACAAAACTGTGTTGTAATTCAGTCCTGTTCTTGGCAGCTAGTTTGAGCGTACATACAGACTTTTTCCAGGTCAGCTGGGGCTCCAAGCCCCGGGAACCAAAAATGCATGCTTAGAGAACTTCTTCAAAATCACAGTTCTTCTATTCCTGACCTGGTAAGTAAAAGGTATTGGTGGAATTCAGAAGTTTATAGTAGGGGAACTTTCATCTGAGTCCCCCACATGTATTTCTTTAGTACATGAAGTCTTTAAAACATTCGACTAGGTCAGGAGGATCAGCCCACTGACTCAACAAGGAGAGTTTCTCATTGTCAAAACACCATCTGAAACTTCTGCTGGGAATTTAGTACTGCTGTGAGTGTGCAGCTTCTGGTTCATCAGAGGGCATGCTTGTCCATGTGTCTCTGCTACTCTGCTTCAGCCCTGCCCTGAAATAATGCGTTGCAGGATCTATTTCTGGATCAATGGCAGAAGTCACCGAACAATGCTTTCAAATTATTCTGTTGACCAAATGAAGGCGTAACTCTCCTCTAAAGACAACAAGGCCAAATGTAATGTTGAATGCTGTAATTAGCTCCATCTGTTTTGAGGCATTAGGGTAGAGTGAAATGACCAGAAGTATACTAATAAATAAAGACCATATCCTGGTATTGATCTGTATGTGGAACTCACCTCTGAAATCAATAGGGAGCACTGAAAAAAATCAATGGCAGGATATGACCCTTAGATAAGCTAGTTTCAAATCATTCTGTCTCTCTACTACAAGAAGACGGGTTACTTTGTGTTATCTAAGCCCTCAAACATCCTCAAGAAGTTTGGGAAATAGGAAAAAGCCACACAGAAAGGAACTGATATAGAAAGATTTACATGGCAAAATATTTGTGTTTGGTAAGACCTTGACTAGTCATTGCTTTTTAATATCAACTCTCTGGATGAAACATTCAAAGGGTTTCTTGCAATTGAGACTGAAAGTCTCTGAGAATACCTTGGGGAAGAGTGAGTGATGTAGTAAAAGGAACCAGTGTTTATGTGTGCTTCCTGCTCGCGTTATTGATAACCTTGCCCTGCACTATCACATGGGGAAACCTACAGAAGTGAGGCCTTCAGGCAATTGCTCTGCATGAGAAGTCAGCCGTGTGTTGATGAGAAAATGGAGCTAGGAAGCTCAAGGGACACAGCATACCTTCTTTTCTGAGATATGGTTTTGACAGATGAGAGCAGGATAGCGTGGTTATTTTTCCTCTACTGGATATCAAATAGGCCTGGTTTTGCAACACATAGGTTATGTTTGTTGGCTGTATTTGCTTGTGTTAGATCAGTGCTGTGTGGGACCTTCTGAAGCACAAAATTGCAAACAGGGGCCTCACTGAAGCATGTTGAGCAATCTTGATTTCTTTCCTTCAGAAACCAAAGTGAAGAGATGGGCATATGGGCACCTGGATACCCGTCCAATATGGCATTAAGATGCAGCTGAAGCTTACACCCAGACCTAAGTGCACCAGTCCTGGCTACCTCGCTTTGATGCTTCCATGTTCTGAATTAACAAATAGCATAAATACTCCTCTCACTAATTTTTTTCTACTGAGGTGAGTATTCCAAAATTTTTTATTTGCTGGGAGAGAAATCCTTAAGCAAATGTTTCTGGGAGTGAGAAAAACTATTTTTAATACCCCAAAGTTTTTATGTGGGCTTAATCTGATGAATGTTGTCAAATTCTAGTAAGTTGGTGCGAGGCATGCTTAATGTCAGCTAAAAAGAATTGCTATAATATGGAGAAAATTGTAGAGTTGAACCTGAAAAAAAAATGAACCAAAGGCATTTACCCAAAGAGTTTCTATCTTCAGGATAACTCTTTTTACTTGCCCTTGCTTGTCTTCTGCCTTTTTTTATTTAAATTGCATATGCATTTAATGCACGTGAAACGTTTCACATTGCCAGACACGGTATAAACCTGCACTCAGAGCCTTGTGGACTTCTCATTCCTAATATTGGCAGATGTAATCTAGCCAAAATCCCCTCTAGATGGCTCTGATGCTTTCATTACATTACCAGTCTTTGCTTAGATCCTTGTCTGACCCTTTTCCCTATCTGTAGCTTTGTTCTCACTTAGAATTGTAAGTTTGAAGGTTCCTATTTCTTTTTATCCATGAACGATCTATCTCAGTAATACAAGCTTTTGCATGCTGCCCCGTTAGTGTCTCATCTTAATCCATGCCTTGAGGGTCCAAATCTAGGGAGGATGGAATAATTCAGTCTCCATACAGATCTTGGACTCTTCTCAGACTGTGCCAACAAGTGTGCCAAATAAAATGGTGTTTTCATGACATCGCAAGCCAGCCCTTTGCAGGGAATGTGGATAAATAAAACGGATTTATAATTTAGGTTTCAGAAAAAGAATGGTTTTCCCTCCAAAATTATCTGATTTGTATCGTGTCATTGTGCAGGATTTAGTCTGAACCTGGAATGCTACCTTCAGATTATGGAAGCTGGCAAAATTTGTAACCTGGCAAAAGGGAAAATATTAGCATAACTCGGCAAGAAACCAAATCAAACTATTCTTTTTAATTGCAGGTGAGTAATAGCACTCTTACATTTCATACAAATAACATCAGCACTCTCCTGTTCTGTGATTGATGGGATGTTTTAAGTGGAGTGGTTTAATTCAGCGCAGCTGGACATCTCTTGTTGGATTCCCCTTCTAGTCTAAGAAATTTTTAGTTTTAAATGTATTGGCAACAACTTACCTTGTTAAGGCTGAAAAATATCCCCCAGGAGAGTAGATGTTGAATTGTCAACTTTTTGCTTGGTCAGTATCTCTGCTGTTGAAAACTGGGGATTACTGTTCGGCTGTTTGCTTGGTTTTTTTGAACCAATTCACTTGGTCTTCAAGGTCTTGTTTGAGCTTTTGGATTGAATTGTCATGAGTAACATGTCTGTAGCCTAAGTGCTTCCTCATAGTACTTTCAAAAGGAGTTTTTCCTTTCTCAGGATCTCTGCCATTTTGTTGCTTCCTGTGGCTAGAATTAAGCAGCGGGCTGCAGATTTAGGAGACCTTAGTAGAATTCCCCACGCTCCTTTAACCCATGTCTGTGGCAAGTGGCAGAGAAGGGCTCCTGTGGGGGTCACAGGAAAGCGCTGGTGTGGGGAAACCCACACATTTATCTTGTGTAGGTGCTTGAGAACCTAGCTTAAATCCGGTGCAGATTCGAAGAAGGGGATTGTGCAGCCCTGGTGTACAGTCCTTCATACCACGTGCAGGCCACGGTGCTTTGCCATGCCAACAGAAGGTATTTTGGGGAAAAAAACTGCTGGGTGTTTTGAGAAAGGAGGAAGACTTTAAGCAATTTCTATTAAGCTTCCAAAAGGGAGGACTTCTACTGTCCACCAAATGCAGCAAAAGGCAGGATTCTTTGAGGACCTTGCCATGCTACCAACTACGGAGTTCATTTAAACTAGGCATATATCCACTTAGTGTATTAAGTTCCCTAGCATCAGACTCACATGGATTTATCTGCAGTCTCTGACTAGAATCAACATGAGCTTTCAGAGCCCTAGAGTACATAATAACAGGAAAATCGTGGCTCTAGTTAAACACATCCCCAGGGAAAGCCTGGTAAATGTCCAGGGTAGTGATTAGGAAAGGTTAACTTATGATGTGACAAGGAAAGTAGTACAACTTAGATAACACTAATAAATGACACTGGTGCCGAAAAATGATAGATTATTCTGATGTGTTCTGTTAAAAAAAAATAAAAATAAATAAACCAAGCAGTTTTTAGAGGAATATCCTGAATCTATCTGTGACTGTGCGCAGTTACTTACTATTCTAGCATATTGCTTTGAAGGTCTGTGTGTGGAAAATGTATTACAGAAGGAATTAGTTAATATATAAGGAATCATCCGGTGTGCTCCATGCAGGACAGGACATTATATAGACTTCCAGTTTGTGCAGCTGTCACGAGTGAGCACCCACAATGCCATTTATATTGGAGGAAAATGCCAGTAATAGGAAGCATTTACTGAATGACTGAAAAGAAATTTGCAAGGGAGAGACAATTTTCTCTTTGCTCTGGCTGGTTTTATGCTCCACACATTGTAATCCTTAGATTATGGAATTAGTAAATTGAATTGTGGGGACTTTTTGCCTTAAACAAACAAAACTCAATAAACTTCCTTAAAAAGCCCTCTTTTTCAAGGATTAGCCATTTTGTTATTGTTGATTTTCTTATGTTATAATTCACACCATAATCTTTCCTTCTACTTCAGTTATATGAATTATTATTGCTGTATTTCTGGCAAATGTGTATTTTCAGACTTTATTCCTTGCTATGTTTCAAGCTCTCAGTCTTGTACAGACTTTCAGATATGCTCTCCCTCTTATGCAGTGATCTGAAATGCAGATTGCAGCGGGAGAGTTCATAATAGAAACATTAAGCAACGCTTGAAAATTTGGGATCTAAATAGTTTTGTCTTGCTCAGTAGTTGAATAACTGCTCAATATTTGGGACTTCCTGTTGCTCCGATGGACTCAGCGTGTCTCTCCAGCGCCAAACACTGTGGTGCACAGATATCTGATCTGTCTCTGAGAAATCCTGGTTGGTCTATGCAGAACTGTCTGGAAATCCTAGAGCAGGTCTCACAACTCGAGCACAGCCCTGCGCCGACGCACTCCTACAGCATCCAGTTTGGCAATTAGTTTAACTGCTGTTGGTTTGGGTGCCACTGTATTATGCTCCACTATGCCGTGTAGACATACTCAGGTTGTGTCTTTTAGGGGAGATGATGGAGACATGTCTTAGCATGATAAAAACCAGAGACTCCTTACTGATGCGTTGAGATCCTGCGGGTATCTGTAAAAAGCTCTATTTCCTCCGGTCTGTTCTTGAAGTCTGAAACAGATGTTTTATTACACTTTCACTGACTCTAAGGAAAAAAATCTCTCCACTTCAGCAGGAACATGAGGCCTCTTGACAATGAAATTTTTATTCCAAAGCATATAATGTGTATTCTATGCCATGTGAAGGAAAAGCTACTCAAAATACTAACTAGGCAGATGCTTTCCCCACCTCTCCCATAATGAATAAACAATATTTTCCTGGATAATGCTATTATAAATCATGCAACTATTATGCCATAATGCCAAAAAGTTAAAACTTGAGTGTTTATATCCAGAGTAAGCTAATGTTCAGCAGGGTCTAACATATGTGGTTTACACCCTGGTCTACAAGATGTCTCGCTGAAGTGTAAGCAGCTGACCACATGGTATGCCCCTGACTCCTTTCCAGATTCAGGGACTTAGTCTAATTTTGGCAGTCAGTGAGATTTAAAGACCTCAACATCTCTGAACATCAGGCAAATTCTTCAAGGCTTGCGCAGGCATAACAAGATTTATATCAGAAATAGGAAGCTGGCTACAGGCATAGTTACCAGCCGAGAAGGTCTCTGTGTTACATTAACATAGGTATGTACCTATGGTTGCTTGCTTTCTGGCACAGTCTCTTATTGCTACTCTTCTTCTGATACGGAGGTAAGGTTTTCAGCATGTTTGCCATGTTAATGGCATTCTCAATATTGCTATGTGAAGCATAAATAGGCACCTAAGCTGCCATCCTTGTTAGGACCACAGTCTTTCACAGCAGCATGGCCACAGAGGCAAGGGATCCAGCTACCATGGGAAGCTCCTGGGCAGCTCCTATCTGAAGTAGCTCTTTGCACAAAGCCCAGATCCCACCCAACATATGGGGAGCATAGCCAGGCGACGCCTGATGGGGTGGTGGGAAACTAGGGCTTTCCCAGTGGAATTTTTTCCAAAACAGCTCTCCGGGTATCCCCTCGTGCCCAGAGTGCTGCCATTTCTCTCTTTCTTGAGCTGTGTTGTCTGGAGAGAGATGCAGTTCAAACCAAATTGACTTCTTATCTGGGCTCCGGGAGGCTGATAGTCTAAAATACAATAATAATAATAACACCATAAAATGCTGTGCTTTTCAGCCAGTTAAAAATGAAGATATTTGCCACTGAGACCAAACAAAACCTGGTTTTTAATTTTTATCAACTTCATTTACAGGATACATGAACAATTCTGTATAAACTTCTCAGGAAAAAGATACCTTTTCACTTTTCCTATACGATGAGAGAATCACTAAACCAGAGCAAAACACAAAAAAAGGATATATCAAATCTGAGGACAGTTACTGTAATGCCCTAGCTTTTCCTTTAATTCATTTAATTAAGATGATGTTTGTAGTATGTGATGTGATTTATTTTTTTTTCTTAATTGGCTGCGGTCACAGCTATGACTCTATGCAGTGAACTGAAGCTAGAATCCTATGTGGTTGAGCCAGTTAAAAATACTAAGATTGCTTTCTTCCCTCCTGCTCTTCCAAGCTTTCTTCTTTGCAGATGGCAGAGGACAATACGCTGGGTCTGCAATAACACTGACTCAAAATTCCTTGCTAATTGTAAGATAACTTCCTAAAGATTGCAAGCAAAAGGAAGTCAGAGAACAAAGCAATGTCAAGTATGCACATGTCACAACACAATGTGCTGATTCCAAGCCTTTGGAAACATGCTGAAAGACGTGTCTGGAAAAAAAAAAAAAAAAAAAAAAAAACCAAAAAAAAAAGGGGGAATGGTTCCCACCAATTTTTTCAGCATGAAAACAACAGCTGAATGCGCCTGTTCCCACCAGGAAAAAATACCCTGAAATAACAAAAGGTGCTGGAAAGCTAGAAATGAAATAATCAGATGGCAAGTACACTCTTTTGTCTGTTCCTAAAATTTACATAGACTGTACTTCCACTACGTTGTAAATCAAGGGATCAGTCTGGAGTAGTGTTTGACTGTGAGGTGCCAAGAAGACCAAGAAAAATGGAATGTATAAACAGGTCTCTCGTACAATGAAAGAGTAGTGGAACAAAACAGAAGGAAAGCAAACAAAAGGCCACACTTCCAGATAATGTATCTGCAGGAATGCAAACTCCATGCATTCCTGATCGCTCCTGTAGGTACTGAAGGCACAAAAGACACGCTCTTGAGGAGAATGCCATACACAGCCCTTCTTTGTGAAGCAGAGTCTGCATACATTCCCTTCATAACCACAGTAAATCTTTGCAACATTGAAGATGTAAGCGTTTTCATTTAGGTCTGTCGCTGTTGGCTTGCTGAGTCCAAATTTCTGTCATCTTAAGAGCAAAGGGTTGAGTAAATTCCAGGGGAAAATTATGGGATTCCAGTGAAAGATGACACGTACAGAACAAATGAAACACTACATGCATCTGACTTAAGATGTTACAAACTATCACCTCCAGACCCAGACAGATATTATACGTAAATGCAAATGAAGCCACATCCCATAATGAATAATGCTGTGACTAGGCCTTTTTCTTGCAAAGCAGACAGAAGGAAATAAAATTATCCGAGTTTCTGCAGGCAGAACCAAACACCGAGATGAAAAGCAAGTTTCCTACCATTGCATATCAGCTCAGGAATAAATTCTCCATCTTCAGATTCTCAAGTGACTTTATAAAACTGTTCCTTTTTGTTAACTGCTGGGCCCCAAAGAGCACTTAAGCCTAGTGCACCTGAAAGGCTTGTTTTGCGTTCGGCGCTTCTAGTTGTGCTCCCAGAGATACTTGCCATAAAACGACCTCAGAGTTTGTGGATGTTTCCTACTGTGGGCATAACATGCATGAAAATGAAATCCCGACCTTACTTTAAGCAAAAGTTGCTTAGGTATATTTTACCAAAATTTTCCTGAGGTATGCTAAAATCTAGCATTAAAATCTAGTTCATGCCAAGTATAGAAAAAGTGTTTCTCTGATTACAAAGGCTGAACGTGAAATAAGCTGAGGAACTTTATTTCCCCTGGCTGCCAACTGTAGTGCCTCTCTCAAACCTGTGTGTCTGCTAGATATTCCTTGTCAGCGTACTTTTTGGGATTCAGGTCTTGCCGATTCTAATTTGTACTCCAACTGTATGAAGCACCATTTAAACTTGATGTTCAGCTGTCTTCCATAGATTTTCATGCAATTAATGGATTTCTCCTTCCCTCTTGGACTAAACTGAGAATATCTGACTGCGTCTCACTATAGCAAGTGATGTTCATGGAAAATGTGGCTTCTTTTGAACCAACGCTATTTTTTTTTTATTATTTGTATAAACAAAAACCTGACCAAACTGCACCTTCTATTTTTTTAATTTCACCACGCTTTTCTGAACTGTGGTCTGTCATGGTTCCAGGACTTTACGCCCACATTGTGTCTATATAGGCAATACAATTTACACCAGTTGCCAGTCCCAGGCAGGCACGATGCGCGCGTAGAGAGCAACTTACTGGAGGACTGGTGTCTGCACTGGGGGTCTAACACTAATGCCCATGTATGCAACTTCACCCTACCCCACGAGGTAACCGGCTTTGCACCAGCAGTGAACCTGAGAGCCTGCCACAAGGTGCCAAGTATAGACGCTAAGCAAATTGACACTAAAAAGAAACCCTCCACCACAGCAAATTGCTATTTTCGGTGGCCTTTGAGGCTGAGACTGCCCGACTGTAACAGCCAAATGAGGGAGTGAGGTACTCCGTTACTGCTGGGCATGGCCACGTAAAATTTGGGAGCTGGCAGGAGCAGGTGGGTAATAAGGCATATGAAGCTGTTAGGCAATGAAGGGAAAGGGAGATGGGGTATGCAACTTAAAAAGAGCTTTTGGTTGGTACTTTTGTTGGGCCTGCCAGAGGTTTTGAAATAATGCAAAGGAAGAGCCTGTTGTCCCGGGTATGATATTCTAGCAAATTGCTTTTCCAGGACCAAGGGAATAGTGTCTTTCATTGTAATTCCTCTTCTCAGATCCCTGCCTAAATGAAGTGAAAGCTAACTTTAAAAAAAAAAAAAAAGAAAAAAAAGGAAGAAAAAAGAGAAAGGAAATATAAAGGTTAAACCCAAGCACTGGTAGACTGTCCAAAAGCACTGAAGAGATGGTAGCAGGTGGTCCCACCACCTGTGCTTGTCTACTTCCATTCCAAATAATCTCCTTGTCAAATGCAGGGAGGAGCAGACGCCCAGGAGGGTCCCACAGCAAGAGTAGTGGTTGAAAAACAGAGCGACTAACCAGAGGTAGGAACCTGCAGGGAATCTGTAACTTGAGGAAGGTGAAACAGGGTGAAAAACACTAGAGACAGATCCTTGTCTCTTTTACAGCTTGTAGATCTACAGCAAGGCTGCTGGCTTCAGGGGCAGCCCTTCACATTTATGTCATGTTGGTAATGGGTGGGAGGTAAGAGGTCCAGCAATTCAAACGTGTAAGCTACTGTGTTCTAATGGCTTGCAGAGGAAAAGGCCAATCAAACGATGCTTTTATAATAGCACCTATTTTCTTTATCCTTCCTAAATTGCTACAGGAAATGCTTTAATTTAATAGAGTAAGCGGATGCATTGCATGAATTCCGAATGGCACGCTAACAACGTAATGATCCCTACCCTCTGCACTGCGGGGAGGACTGTGGGTTGTTTCTCCGTGGGCTGCACCTACAATAGCTTTTTACGACAGTCAGACTTTGTCTAAAAGAAAACAAAGCACTGGCTGAAAAAGAATTAACAATAAAGACCCTTCCTGTCATGTATCTGAATATTCCCTTTCACTCATTCTTTTCTGTGCATGAAATTTCTTAGGTAAATATAGCTAGAAGGGGAAAGGTACCTCAAAGGAGCCCGCTGTTGCCAGCATGTATCCCTGCATTTAAGTAAGAGCTTTTGAAGTGAAAGAGTTCTCAAAGTCGAGGACTTCTGTGTCAAGCTGCCTGCTGGGCATGACGCACACCCCAGAGCCGATGGCTCTACTTTTTCATAAGCTGTTCTTTAGCAGAGCAAAGTTCTTGCTCTTCATGTGGCAGTCAGTATTTGCTTTTCATCAGGTCTGCTCATGGCGGTGCAGCATTGTACTGACAGGGCTAAATGGCTTCTCAGGCGGGAGCCAGCTCGGTACCACCTTCCACTTTAGAATCATAGAATCATCACTTTGGTTGGAAAAGACCTTTAAGATTATAGAGTCCAACCTTTAACCTAACCCTGCCATCCCACCACTAAACCATGTCCCTAAGCACCTCATCTATCCTTCTTTTAAATACCTCCAGGGATGGGGACTCGACCACCTCCCTGGGCAGCCCATTCCAGAGCCTGACAACCCTTTCAGTGAAGAAGTTTTTCCTAATGTCTAGCCTAAACCTGCCCTGTCGCAACTTCAAACCATTCCCCCTTGTCCTATCGTCTGTTACCAGGGAGAAGTGGTCCCTGTGTTCCTTGTAAATTTTACATCTCATCCCAAAGACTTCCAGAGCTTCCTTCTGCGCTGTGCAGTGCAGAATACCTTGTGATAACCTCTTACGAGATCAAGTATATGATCCCCACTACTTTTCTTCCATCTGTTCCTCATTGACAGGACATTTTTCTGTCCTGTAAGGATCAGCTTGGTAACAGCCCTGATGCTAGATTTGGTGTTCTGGGAGGTCCAGCTGTTACCCCTGGACTTTCCTTAATCCCTTCTCTATTTTAGCAACACAAGAGGATGTGGACAAAAGTGAGGCCTGTTGAAACCCACCGGAACAGTTGACTGGCACCCTGGGTAAGGGTGACAGACCCCAGGATCCTCATTTTCCATCGTGATAATTATCCATAAAAATGAACACTGTAGGAGAGCTAATCCCAAAACATCCAGCAAGGCTTCTGCGAGCTTTAGTGGTTTGTCCTGTTGTGTAGCATTGCTTTGTATTGTTTCTTCAATGAAGGTACCTTCACTTTGGATTTAACACTGTAGTCTCAAAGTATTGTTCACCTCGAATAGCTATTTGGCTGCTTCATTTTGAGCAATGTTTTTGAGATCTTTGAGTGAAATATTCTGTGTTAAAAGAATAGTACTGCAGTTTTCTTTCATGAATCAGAAATACTTCTTTCATTTATTGCATGATGTTGTCAAGACAACAGTGTCCTAATTGCACCTATAGCGTTCACCGCAGTGTTTTGGAGCACACAATGTTTTGGAGAACCACAATGTTTTGGAGCAATTTTTGTTATGGAAATATTTCCAAACCTAAGCAGACATTTTTTCCCCCCTTTTTTGTTTTTTAAAGTATTTAAAATCTGTCAGTAAATATTTATTCCTGGCTAGAAATTACTTGACATTTAGGACCTAGAGCAAGAGGCCTTTTTTTGTTCATATGACTCTCAGAATACACAGGCTTTGTGCTAACTTTTCAACCAAAAATGCCACATGTGCAGAAGAAGGACTAAGGTTCTAGAAGTGTAAAAGTCAGGAAATAAAAAGCCATGACTCTGCAACTATGATGCCTCAGAAATATATGACATTTTCTATTATTTGTAGGATGATGACTTTATACCTGCATATACTTACACAGTGTGGCCAATTTTATAGTAACTTTTCATTCACCAATTTGGCATTTTACGGTCTCAGCTAGCATTGCACTTAACGTGCTTTTTTAATATTTGATTTCCTTGACTAAATCCGTAAAACAAAGACAAGAGAGATTAAAATAACAAGAGCTCCATTGCCTTAAATTCAGTTCAAAGTTTACGCTGGCTTCCACTGTATACTTTTAGCAGAGAAGCAAGAAGTTTTTTGGTAAATGAAGTAGCAGAAATGCTTGTGCCCTCCCCTCTTGTGAAAGGGTCATGTCAGAACAGGACAGGCCTGGAAGGACTTGGCTTGAAGAAATGGCAGTGGTGTTGATGGCAGCTTCTTCAGACCTTCTCCTTCCTTGGAAGTGTGCCATCCTGTTGACCAGGAGGCTTTTGGTAGTAATACTTAAGGTTCCTGTCAATATGAATCTTCCTTAGGAATTCTGAGCAGGCGGTCAAAACTGGGCAGGAAGAAACAATTCATATTGCTGTGAAATTAGTTTGAGGCTTTTGATAACTGGAGTAATTAACAAAAACAGCAAAATGCGTGTGGTAAGATTCAGATTAGGGCAGCAAGAATTTTTTCTGCGTTGTCGTTTCCATATTGATCGCAACACAGGCCAGAAAACAAGGGAAGAAGAAACAACTTTATATAAAGTCTGCTGACTTCACTCTAGGGCCACAGCGATTCTTCCCAAGCCAGGAAGAGCATCCTTTTCCGCATGACTCCTAACATTCTTCTTTCTTCAGCTCAGGTAAATAGAAAGCTGTTCGGTGTTGATAAAGGCTCAGTAATCATGCTGGAGTTAATTTTCACCTATATATAAAAGCCATCCAAAGAAATCACCAGTCAGAAATTCTGTGCTAAGGTTGCAAAGCCCAGAACTTAAATGCTAGGAAATGCGTTATTCGTAGCTGCCAGCAGAACCTTAATTCAGGTCCATTCTGTTTTAAGATATAGTCTTTAATTGCATAATCACATACTATTTTTTCCAAAGGACCTCTGTCTCACTCAGGGCACAGGACCTACAAGAGGGCTGAGTAGAGGTTATGCAGACACACATAAATCTGCCACTTCCTAATTTAGCAGTCCTTGACTTTGCAACCTAAATAATTTTGCTTTCAGGGAGATACATACTATTTTCTTTCTTAAACAAGAGGAGCATTCTGTAAATGGTTTCCTTTGGTGGGACTTTGGACGTCAGCTTGCAATGTCCTAAAGGAGACATAGTTAAGAAATAGATAATCCAGTAAACGCAGCCTCCATGAGTTTTAAACACGCATAGACTAACACTTCATTTGCTCTCAGTTTGGAGTGTCACATGGTGTTTCAAGTGCTAAAAGATTTACTGTGGTTTATGGCTCAAATATTTCTAACTCAATTTGTCGTTTAGCACCAAACTCCCCTGTCCTGCAGCACACTCAAAGGCTAAAGGGCATTGAAGCATTCTCCTGCTTAACTGCCCATGGATTGGAATAGCTCTCGTGACCTTTCTATTGCTCTTGGGATCCTTTATGAAATTAATTATTAAAATGCAAGGCCTCAGGCCTGTATGTGACATAATGCTTGAGGTTCTCAGTGCAAAACCAGATTCCCTCAGTCACAATAGTTCTTATACATTAAGCAGTTTCTTCTTGAAAAGAGAGGTCCTTCAGTATAGTTTTGCTTTTTTAATCAACCTTATTTCTATTTTGCTCTTCTGCAAAGCACTATTAACTGAGTGCATTTCCATTAAATTTCAAAGTACATCTTGGTCTTTGTGACTGGATGGTACTTTTAAAACATGCAAGTTCTGGCAGGTATGACCTCGGGTGCAAACATAACTTCATTTGCTAAGAATAAGCTGTTTAGCTATGTAGCTTTGATTATGGTTCCATAATTAAAGCTCTTGGACACTACTACAGTGAATGGGCTGAAGCTACAGGTATAATGAGCAGGAAACAGAAGCACAGATAAGAAGAATGAAGTTTGAGGAGTAGGTTGTTATATCTAGTTCTGTGAACCTCATAAATTGCAAAGCATCTTCCCCAGTCATTTTGAGTCAGCCTTCAGACAGGTAAGAGAAGAGGACGTTACCACAGTGGAAGACTTGGAAAGAAGACTTGGAAAGAAGACCAAGAAGGTTGAACAGGGAGGATTTTGGAAAATACCCAACCTTGACTTGCATTGAATGTGAAGTACAGCTTAACAGTTATCAGCAAGAGTCCTTCAGTCCAAAAGGCTTGCCTTTAATAGGTGGCCAAGTCAGTGGGTTTGTAATTTGTAAAAATTTGCTGCAGAACTGCATATCAGTCTATCAGAACAGTAATTATTGAATGGCAAATGCATTTTAAGGCCTTTTAGTGGCAGCTCCATAACCGATCCTACAAACAGAGATCTATTACAGTCCAGGTTTTCCTGCCTTCAGCAAATGCTGGTTTTGAGTAAGAATTCAGCTGTGGAACGTTGAAAACCTTCAATACAGATACGTGTCTGGGCTGTATAATAGATGAGCAACATGAGGCAACACTGAAAGGATCTTTCATTTTTCTCTTTCCAGTTTCTTCCCATGTGGGTTTACTAGATTACCCAACAAATATGAACTAATATTCTAGTCTGCAGAGAGTTCTCCTCATGTTTAGAAGAACTAGGGATTTCATAACAGTTTTATGAGATGAGTTTAGAGTTGCTTTCTGGAAATGTGTTTTTAAACAGAGGATGTGTTTTATCTTTCTTTAGAACATATTTTCTTGATTTAACTGGCAGGGGTTCATATTTTTTGAATAATTTAAGCAGTGTGGATCCAGGGCCCAGATTGTGTTGACCTTCCCTGGTAAAGGGAATGTTGAAATAGCGAGGAGAAGTTTTGTGTTGAAGACCGGGGTCAGTGAGAAATATTTCAGCTGTTATGCTATCCTGATTTAGAAGGCAAATGAAAGGCTTCTGTGCATCATATTGCTGTGATGTGACTGAACGAATGCAGATGCATCGCTATCTGAAGTCTGCTAAACTTGTGTTTAGAGGGGTGTGAATATATATGGGAGAGTCTGTTCCTAGGAAAAGCCAACCACTGGTTCTGGAAAGATCCCAGCAAATGACAGTGAAGTTATGCAACTAATCTTTATTGCTAGGATGTGGTACAAAATAAGATGATTTATCAGTTTATTCAGAGTTTCTGAGCACGACAGACATTAGCGGTTATCACCAGTGTCAGGTCAGGAGCAGGGCCCAGGAGCTGCCCTAAAGGCTCAGACATAAGTGTTACGTGCATACAATTTGTGGCCCATTCTGGAAGGAGCATCTGATATTATGTTGAATATTTGAATTTTCTGTTGGCTGCTCCTATGCAGTAGATGTAACAGAGAAGCACATGACCAAACTCAGGCCTCACAGGGAAGAATGACTACAGTATCTGACAATATCTAAGACCTCATGCTCCTGCAGGGCTGGAGATAGTTTCAGGAAAACTGGATTCCTAGGGAAAGCAGAATCTCAAATCTGTTTTTCTATTAATTCAGTTGGGCAAACAGTGAGGAGGTGGCAATTAGCCAGTTGCTTGTTTTCATTCCTGTTCTGAGATGGCCATTCATTTTCTCTATTCATTGCACGGGGAGCTTAGGCTTTCACCCCTACACAGGTACGTGCCCAACAGAGGGGCACGCAAAGTCATTCTGTCCCCACATCTGTAGCCTCCCGAGTCCTTCAGTGGATGTAGCCCTTAGGGTAGGAATTCTTGAAAGTATAAACATACTATCATCTCTCAGACAGTTGCTTCTATAATAGGTGGCCAACTCTTGTAGTTACTACTGGTCAGAGCCTAAGCAATAAAACTTCCAGCCCACAGGGGTTTAAAGGCAAAATGCCGTCGGTAGCTCTACGCCATACAGCTATGCTTCAGGCCAGCTAGCCATACCCAGCCCAGGTGGTATTTCTAGGTGGTCCAGACCTGGGTACGTGCTTGGGGTAGTTAGCCTCACTCAGGTTAAGCATTTGGTGTCAAAAATCTGTAGCAGAACTGTTTTTTTTTAATTGGGTGGAGGAGGAAAGGAAGGTAGTGTGTTCCCCATCTGAAGTCTGTTATTTTAAATTATTTCTAGTATTTGGAAAATGATTTGACTGATAATTAGATAGTATTAGTCATTCATTTCCATCAATTATTGAAAAGGACTCAGCACAAATAATTTTTTATTTTTCAAGCTGCTCTGCTGCTTGAAATAAAAATGGATGTAGAGAAATGCTGAGATTTTTGAGAGAGATCTAAAGACAATGGAGTCCTCCTGAAAAAAGAAAAATCAATGGAATTTGTTCAGTTCCTTTAGAAACCCAGCCTCCGCCTTCAGAGCTTTCTCAACAGTCTATATTTTTCCCATTCGCTAGCAAAACAAGGGTAAAGGCTTTCCCAAGGGAAATCTGCTTAAGCCTGTTGCAATGCCTGTGAGGAGTATGGGTGCTGGAGGAGAGTGATACAGGGAGGAACTGTGCTGTCAACAACAGGAAGCTGGTGAAAAACGAGCGGTGCCCCTGGGGAGGTGAATGCAGAGCAGATGGCTCTAATTGTGAGTCACACTGTGACAACTGACAAGAGAAATTCTGCACTCTTGACACTTTAAAGATACCAAAAATACCAGAGAGCACATTCCACGGCTTCTTGAAGACTTCCATATCGAGGGAGCTGGGGGGGGAGAGCTCCAACTCCTCCTGTTTCCATCACTAAACAGCCCATAAAATTTGCCGTTGATAAGCTTCCAAGCAGCCAAGCATTCTAATACTTAGATAAGTCACTAATGTTAATAAAACCACTGAAGAAATAAGAAGGAAGAGGTGCAAAGGGGATTCATGTGCAGGGCAGCACCAGTTGCTTTAGATACTGATCCTTTCAGTTAAGGGCAGTTCTGGATAAGAAAGGGGAAAGTAACATCCTTGTTTATAAGCACCGATAGATTTTGAAATATCTCTCTCTTCCCCCCCCCCCATCCGGAATGACTGCAAGCATTTTCTCGATGTATTTCAATTATTGCCCGGATACAGGGTTGCAGATTTATATTGTGCCTCTTTAGTAGAGTTACAAAAAGTCAAGACCAGAAACAATTCATAGCTGGTTGCCAATTTTTTTATTTTGGGATGAATGCCTGGCTTGGGTAGGTCTGCAGATGTCAACAGAGCTACCCCAGATATAATGTTTATTTGCTGGATTTGCTTGCTTGGTGCAACTGCTTTAGTACCAGTAGTTTAGTACCATGCTCAGGTAGTTTGTCCCTTGAGCCATAGCCCCGTTGTTTTACATGCACCCTAATAACATAAATCAGCTCCTTTACTTGGAACTCTGTGACCATTAATATCCGGCTGCGGCATTCTTGTTATTCTTCTGGTACCATGCAAAAATTTTCCCTGGATATTTGGGGAGTTGGGGGTGGGGATTTCATAGTGTTAGAAATATTTTTGGGAGTGTCTTATTCTGACTGGATTCAGAGATCTGCTATTTTGGCATTCTCCACTGCTTTTCAAATTGTTGTTATTTGTGAAGGCTACTACCAGTGGAGAAGTGCATGGAGTCCCTTGGGAAGGCAGCTATGCTGCGCAACCGTTCCTCCTACAGCTGTTAAGCTGCTGCTCCAAGGTGCAATTTGGACGTTGTTACTTGAATAAGCGCTCTTGTGCTGAGGTGGCGGGTTTGCTCGGGCAGGTCGCGCGGTTCAGCACTGCTAACTCCGGTATTTCTGACTTGGAGCTATCCCTCATCATTTTCTTTTATTATTATTATTATTTTGCTTTACGTTATATCAGTTAGCTGGACTCTGCAACTTTTTCTGTGGGGTAAGTCTGCTATGTAGAGATACCCAAGGTGAACTGCTGTAGGTTACATAGGGCATGGGCATAGCATAGCCTCAGCGTGGTGCTCTGCTGAGGCTGGCTGGTTCGCTCCGTTAAGCGTCTCTGTAAATTGCAGTACCTGTGGTAGTCATGGCATTTTGCACCGCAGCATCTGGAAATCCCACGGGAATTTCCCTTTGTAACTGCTGTCCCAGATTGGCATTTGACTTCTTTGCTAGCGGATATTTTATGTAAGGTCAGCTGTTATTGCCATTTTTAAGGTGTTGGTACCTCTGTGAAAAGCCCAGGGTTTACCACTAACTGGAGTAAATCTACCAAAATACTTGTGTTGTCACACTTTAGAATTTGTGAGTTGTACAACACCCATGGACAATAGGCCACATTTTCTATAATCATTGAACCTTTTTTGTATTGAATTCACGAAGAGTGATGCAGACACACATGTCCTTTGAGTCTCCTAAGGCATGCAAAGCCCTGCCATCATTCCCTGGTATCACCACTGCCAGAGAAGCCTACTGTAATGCAAAGCCAACGAACCGGACTCAGGAAGCCCCCTACTTTCACGTTTGCTGTGAACTTCAAAGTTTGTCTCTTGTGGTGTTATTTTTTCCTGCTGATGGTAGTGGAGGGGGAGAGGAGCAAGTACCATGTGATCTTTGGTTCTTGAATCCTTGGCAGGGATTTTGAGACCACAACTCTTCTCTGCTTTGAAATGCTTTCGCTTGGAGAAGTTGTACGATGTGGTGGAATTTCTTTCTTCTTTGTATCTGTGTTGGCTAAAGCAAGACAGAGGAGCTTGAAAAGGCTCACCCTCCTCAAGGAACGCTATCTGGTTCGTAAGCATTCCTAGAGGTTAAGGCTGGTGACTATCAAGAAAGCAAATACTTCACGCAAGGGTAAGTCCTCTAATTGTGTTTATGTTGAATAGCTGCCAGATCCCCATGTCAGGATGTCTGCAGTCACGGCTCTGATCTCACCATTCCTTCCTCGGCTGTTGCACAATTGTGTTGCATGTTTGTGGTAGGGGAGAAAGCTGGAGAGCTGGGCTATGAAACCATCTCAGGGAAGGAAGCCATGTTTTATTTTAGTTGCTTGGTTTGGATAAAAGCCTGTAGGAGGTTGAATAACATAAAAAAACATAATGCGGCCCATTCATGGAAACCAAACCTGGTCTTCTATACAGATATGTGAAATATGAGGTTTAATAGCCAGGGTGGAAAAGGAAATGTCAATGAAAATGTGTTCACTGGTGTAGTAGAGATCCTAATACGTGTATGTGGTAGCTCATTACTTGTTCTACCTGGACTGTCACCTGTAGTTGCAGGGTCTGTTGGGTATAGGCTTGTAGATGCAGTGAAGGAACTTTTGGAAAACTGGTTGTGAATCTGCTCCTCTGATGGATCGCTTCAAGGATCTTTTGTGGCAGACAAGTGAGTTGAAACAGTGACAAATAATAGGCTGTGAAAGAGGAAAGAAACCCAAAGATACTGCAGAGAAGAAGGAAAGAGTATCGTAATTCTTTCCAGCCACAGCAGAAGAGTTTGGGGGACTCTCAGCACATGCAAGGGTTGAAAGCCACTCTGGTTACACAAACATTTGATTCCTGAAAGAAGACAGCACTTGCCTTAGCCACAGAAATGTTGATTAAAAGTAATATCCTGATTAGTCTCAGTACCATAAATCTTTCTTAGATGATCAAGTTGTGCATTGCTCCGGTTAGAACAAAGCAAATCTCACAGAAGTCTGATTGTACTACTGAAAAATAGTAAGAGGTTGGGTTAATCTACAACCATCATGTCATCTCACGTAATAAAATCTGGTGAGCTGGCAGTGATGCTCCAGGAGGACATCAGTTCCACTTCCTAAACCTGGAAGTGGAGAATTATCCAGAGCAATAAAGATCTTGTACAAATAATACCGGGGAAATCAGAAGTTAATCTGAACACCAGCTCACTCAATCTAATCAGTCTGAATAGCTCCCTGCCAACAGCTCTGTTACCTGAAACAGGGGTCAACTGATAAACATCAGTCAGCCCTCTCATTAAAAAAAACCAAAAAACCAACCTACAGCTCCCCCCCCAATACCCTCCCTTCATCTCAGAATCTCAAATTCCATCATTCCCGATAAGCACTAACTAGTTCCTCATCTCATTTGCAGTTCATATCCTGAGCTACGTAGATTTGCTGTTTGAGATAAGGATATGAAAAAGCAGAGTGATATTAATATGCATGTTGCAACCTGTTAGCCTCTCTCAGGCTGCTCTGCCTTGCGTTGGAAATAGAGGTGGTCAGTGAGTCTGCCCAGAAGCTTGGGATCTGGCCACGTGCCATTTGTTTAACAACATTAGCCCAGAAGGGCATGTTCAGGGAAAGCAGTGCGAGTCATCTAAATTGAGAAACAGATGATTAAAGAAAAAAAAAAAAAAAGGACTAAGCAAGGAAGAATGAGAGCGAGGAAGACCCACTGTATGTCTGGGGGCTGCTTCTGGAGCCGGCAGAGAAACTCTGTCAGCTGAAGGTGGAAGAAGAGAAAGGGAGCAATAACCCCAGGCTTTTGCAAGATGTCACCCAACTGACACCAAACCATACACGTTGCATTTGGGTGCTTTTACCATGCTCACCGCTGTTAGGTACTTGTCAAAGTTATGGCCAAGAAAGTAATTTTCTGCTCTTCCTTTTTAGCACGGGTGAGATTTTGCTGTCCTAAAAGCAGGTAACACCAGTCACTAGCGGCATCAAAATAGCAGTCAGGAAAAGATGGTTCTTGAATCAGTATTCTGGTGTTTGAGTCAAACATTTATCTTCAGTGATTTACGCAGTGTTTTTCTAAATTTTTGGGAAGGTACAGGAATTGGCTTTTTTGCTTTTCTTGGTAACTGAGAGAAAGATGGGTTGATCAGCTGCAGTATAATGTAGAATTCTTCTACAGACTTTTTTTCTTCATGTGTTTTAGATTTACAGATAAACTAATCAAAACTAATCAAAAGCAAAATAGAACACAACCAGTATAAAATCCCCAAACATGCTTTTAAAGGTTACTTGCACAACTATATTTAGTTTTAATATCTTTTTAATTTCATTGCGTAATAAATAAGCAGAGATTATTTCCTCAAACAAACCAAGGTTTTCTTCACTTGTTTTCTTGACTTCAGATTTAGCTAAAAATATTATGAACGGTAATCCTCTGAGAACAATATATCTTTTTTACACTTAAATTGTTGTTCACTATCACCTTACCTGTTAAGGAAAAAATAAAGTCGATCTGAATGACCCCCACGCGAATTCAATTTAACTCAATTCTATGTTTGAGGGTAGAGGTCTTCTGGAGAAGAGCTGCCTGTAGCAGCTTATATATACTTATGTTTATGGAAAGTCTACACCTGAATTAGAAGTAATTCAAAATGATTTCAGTGAAACTTTTTCCTTTTAAGAAATGATATTGTCATTTTTGTCAGCATGAAAAATAAGGAGAAACCTATAAAATTGATTAATTTAGATAATTATTTATGGAAAACAGATGCACTGTTTCATGATATGTTTCTCTCTGTGTTATCACTCATTTCTCTTTCCAAGCACACTCCTTCCACTAATTACTTTTCATTTCAAAAGGGGAAATAATGGGGTGAGGGTTTTTTGTGGTTTTTTTTTTCATTTTAAATGCCTAGACAGTAATCAAATAAAATATTCTATGCATCCTTAAAAAGCCAGACACTTGCTATTGAAGGGGAAATCGTGCCTCCCCTGCCCCCCCCCAAAAAAAAAGAAGAGAAAGAAAAGGAGAACAGGTGCTGCTAATGGGCCAGAGTAACGTATCATGGGAGATTTTGAAAGCCGCAGATGAATTTAGCTGCACCACTTCCGAGGAATATAAATGAGTGGTGTTTACTTTGGTTTTCTGAAGTTTGATATTATCCTCTTCAATATAGGCTTGGGGGGGGGAAGTCCACTTGAAATAATTGTAGACATTTGAAACGAGCATGTTACCACCACCTAATGTAACAAGGATAAATGCCACTCAGGCACTGATTTTCCACAAACAATACACCGGAGAATATTACCAAGTATTGGCAGCGAGAAGGAGGAATAGCCTGGCCTTACACGTCCACTTTTTCTTTCATTATTTTTATTTCAAGGCTCTCTTTGAGTGGGGAGCAAGGTCTGGGTGTTTGTCCCAGGCAGGCAACATTACCTCTTTTTTTTCCTTTGGTCTAATGGCACCTTTACTCCTGCCTACACTCCCTGTGTCATTTGTTTATCTAAAACTGTGCTGGAGAATTGAGAGTTTATAAAAAAGTAACACTGTGTCTTGATGCATGAAATCATTACATTATTAACTAAAAAGTCCTTTAATCACACCCACCTCTACCCCAAATATATACATGCATTGATTCTATTAAAAAAACAACTTTCAGTAAGCTTTGGAATTACCCCCAAATTAGACAATACTGTGCAATTAAAGTCCTATCTAGATTATTAATGGATAACTCTTGCTCATCTCTGGGCCTAATGCACATGTTGTGCTGGTCAAAACACACACCAAATTAATTTAGTTGGGTGATATCTATAATCTTATTCTAATACCTTAGTTCTTTGTAAGGTCTACCATTTTGTAAGGTGACTGTGGAAAGACAGTGAAAACCATTTATTGAAGTCATTGTGGCTTGTTCTAATATCCATAGTAAGGGAGCTTTTTTCCCCTCATATATTCCCTCATATATTCTACCCTTAGTAGACCATCATCTTCCTTTATATTCAGTATTGAAAATCGTTTGGGGCAAGTGCCTGTGCAGTCAGAAATGCAAACTGCTTTTCTTGCACTGTTTTGTTCTTATTTTCCATGAAATACCTCTCATGTATTCTTCCACTGTAAATTCAAAGCAATAACCATGTTATTTCTTTTGTTCCAGTGACTCACTTTAGCTAGGAACAAACTCTGATGTGTTTGTTGTTACTTCTAAGATAATATCATACACTGCGTTCCAACGCAATAATGGATTTTAATTTGAAATTGTAGAAAAACAGAATGATCAAAAATAACCCATCGGTGATTGACTGAGCTACATGTAGAATCATCTTCGGGTCTGGATTCATCTGTCTGTCTTTTCTACAGATCAGTCTGGGGGTTTTTCTTCTTTTTTTTTTCTTTTTTTAAAGACAGTTCTTAATGCTTGAACAAATCCCTTTTTCTTCCCCTCGGTAATGTGGTTAACTGTCTGGAATGTGAGCCACTGGAAATTCTTCCCCACAGAAGAATCTCCATTAAGCTTTCAAACAGACTTACTTCATCCCCACAGCTGCATGGATAGAAGACTTTCTACTGCCTAAATACTTACTGTATATGTCATCCTTAAATTTAATTTTTTTTTTTTTCTCCCAGCCAGAGCTTTAGAAGCAGGTGCTAGCCTTTTGCTTCCTTTCTGCTTCCTCTGTGGGGAACGGGCTGGAAAGAGCCAACTAATTAGAAAATTCTACAGGGAAATTAATTCTGCAAACAGCTGAGGAATGGCATTTCAGTATAATGCTCACTTTGTCTGTCAGCAGAACCCTGGTTGGCTTGACAAGTGGCTGTTTTCCCAGATGTTACACGTGTTGTGATGAGACCAGAAGTGCATCATATGATGCCCGTTTACTAAAAGACCTGATGCTCTGGAAGAGTAAATACACCAAAACTAACCCCTAGGACATGCTATGTTGCTGTCACACGGCAACAGCATGGTATTTTTACATATGCTTGCAGTGTAGCAATGAAACAAATCGGTTTTGGGCGAGCTTAACTCCTAAACGTTGCCTTTGCTTTCATGTAGGGCTGAGACATGGGGGATGAGGGTCAAAAGCGACCCACTAAACTCCGGTGTGAAAGGGCTGGATTGTCAAAGATAGGCTTGCATATTGTACACATCTAGAAATATGTGATCGGTAACATGTCTGAGCAAAACACTTATTTAAACAGTTGGCTGGTTTACGTGCACACGAGAATAGTCAGGTCTGCATACACAGGCTCCACTGTTCAGAGGCACTGGTGACTGAAAACTCCAAAGATGGTCTGCTCTGAAGGGGCCTGTTGTGCGACGTTTGTGGAAACAGCACCGTCGTAGCGAAGGTGATGACAGCCTACTCATTTCTCAGAGATCTCACCAGTACCAGTTTTGTCATCTCAGTATTCCGTACTTAGGGACTAAAAACCCATTTAGCTGCTTACCCTATCTTAAGTGATGTGCCAGGTTCTCAGCTTGCTTCTCATGACAGACCCTGTGTGACCTTCAAGCCAAGAACAGAGTAAAAACCTCAGTCCTCCTCCCAACCACGTTCCTTATCTGTTTCTTCCCCCCCCCCCCCCCCATTTTTTTCTTCAAGCTGTTCATAACATGAGGTAACCCTCAGTAGCAGACTCCTCATGCACACTGTCCCCAGACTGACTTGGCATCCCTTGTTTCTGTCCTACCAGGACATGGCTCTGAGCTTCACTTCAGGGTTCAGCCATGCAGAAGTGTCCTCTAGACTCCAGATGTCTGAGAATTTACCCTGTGCTTAATACAGAAGGAGGGACTCCCTGGAAGGGGAGGCCAGGTTCAAGGCCAGGTTGGATGGGGCTCTGAGCAACCTGATCTGGTTAGCGGTGTCCCTGCTCACTGCAGGGGGGTTGGACTAGATGGCCTCTAGGGGTCCCTCCCAACCCAAAACATTCTATGATTCTATGACTCGTGAGTGCCCATTGAGTAATACAGAACTGCTTTTCTTATCTTTTTGGTCCAAACACGATGTTGAAGCTTTCAGTGTTATGAATACCTCTTTGTGGGGCAGCTGGTTCATTTTTTAGATGTCTTTTTCTCCCTCAGTGGGTCTTGTATTCTTGAGCTCTTTTTTTGTGCTCTTTATCTCTGTCATGAGTATCTGAATGCTTTTCCTTCCTGTGTCTCCCATGAACTAATTTGTCATATCTATACAAAAAGTAGTATATTCATGTCAGTCCCATGGAGATATGTCACTTTCTATAGCTGAAGATTTTCCAATGTATTTTCCTTTTTCTCATATTTGCCTTACTGTAACAGGACTCCTGACTTTTCTTTTTCTTTCTTTGGTTTCTTTTTTTTTTTTTTTTATTCTTCCATTTCCCTTGTCCTGTACTTCCCACATTCAGTAATATTCTATATTCTGTCTCTGTCAAAAAACCTCATCACTCCTCCTTTTCTTATCAGTCTGTTCTCTCCAGCATAATTACATTGCTTAGTACATTGCACAGTGTGGGATTCAAGGACTGTTTTTAATGGTGAACAATCTATATCCTATCACCAGCTCAGTGTTACCGTGCATGTGTCATTTGAGAATTACTTGGTTATGAGCTTTTTTTAATTAAAAAAAGTCAAATTTGTGCTATGCTTATACTGAAGCATGATCACCTTCCAGCACAAAGCACTAAACTAAGGGCTTTGACTTCGAAAGAATCATTTTCACAGATGAAGGTCACACTTGCAGATGAAAATAATGGCATTCCAGTCTTTGCCTTAAGAAAAATCAACCCAGTTTCTATACTTTCTAAATTTTACTTCATCTGATAGCAATTATAGCTTTCCTAATGAGATGTAAGTGCTTATGAAACCATTGAAATTAAATCACAGCTAAATATGAACACCTTCCCCTTATCTAATTATTAATTAAAAAATAATCTCATTGCATGTTATGGTTAATTTCTATAGTTGCATACATTAACAAACTGGAAAGACTAAAAGGCATCTGTCTCCAAAAGAGAGGTGCACAGACTCTTGAAAGTAAGCAACTTGATTCTCAAGTCTCTTTGAGCTAGAGAGGTCCTAACGTCCACACACAGAAGATTTATTCTGCAGTCACATTTTCTGAATTAATTCACTTTTTCATTTTGAAGTCCTAATTGCATCAATACCTGGCAGTTTTCCAAAGTTCATTGTGGTATATCTGATGCGTATATTATGGAAATTTGTCAAGTGGTCCACGTTTAATGTGAAGGCCTGTTTGCATTTTAAAAAAGGATACAATTACATTGTTAAATATTATTATCACATATTCTTCCCAGAATTACATTATTATGGAGTACTTACTAATTACAGGAACACTGTCAGCTGAAATTTTTAAAGTGATTGTCAAATGGGAAATAAAATGGAAATAGTGTGATGTTTATTGCAGGTAGATGTCTAGCTAGATTGCCTTTACATGCTGCCTAGATAAAAGTTGTTAGTGGTTTAATTTTCTATTTATTGTCATCCAGATGTTCAAAACACTGATCCAGCTGGCATGGAAATGTAATTTTTTTCAACTTATCATAATGGATTAAATAATAAAAAAGAGCCATACTACAGCTGTGGAGATTCCCTAGGATGATTTTCACTAAATGGATTTTTATATGGGATAATTTTTTCTCAAAATTCAACAAGAGTCAAGATTATATCTATAAGTGTTTAGGAGCCAAAAAGCATAAGTAAAGGAGAAATACATCTGTTTGTAGAAGCTGTTGAATAATTGCACATTTGCACTATTTGCTTAATGGTATAGCTGATGAATCTGTATGAGTTCTCCTATAGAGTACAGCAGAGTTAGAGTGGCATGAATAAGGATGTGTTCATGTGGTGTGGTGGTCTCCAGAAAGACCAGGAGGGGGCAAATGAGAAGGAAGACACATCCTGTTTTGGGGGCATGGGAATGTGTGGGGACACAAGGATGACAGGGAGGTTAGGTGAATTGGGCAGTGAATTTAAAAAAAACCCTTTCAATTAATTAAAATATTATGTTCTAAACACAATGCTTGTTTCCTTTGGGGTAAAGCAAAATGCTTTGGTTTGGCTTTGTGTGTTCAAGAGAACTGAGTTTTCATTTTGGTTTCAAGAGATCCACCCTTTTAAAATTTTAAATTCTATTTCAAACTGGTCATGCTGGTTTAAGAAATCAAACCTTTTATTTATTTACTTATTTCTACTTCAAAGCAAAGTAGTTCACTTACCCCAGTTTTGGGAACAAAGCTACTCACTGATGTTGAGCTGAGTTTGCAAAGAGTTTTAGTATGTCCTAGACTCCATTTTTTAAATAATATTGTATTCATCAAGAAATTTCATTCACCTCTAGCTATAATGTTTTGTTTTGCAAGATTTTTTTTTGGTATGTGTTTGCCACACATATTGCAAGACCTAATAAATAAAACCAATTTGATTTATGACTTGTTTTGCTTGGCCAAGTTTATGAATAGCAATGCTGTATATGTTTTTAATTAAATTCCTTCTTTCCTCCAAGGATGTCACTATCCAAAACAATTTGAGAATTTTGTTTAGAAAGTTTACTCACACCTTGTATTATTATCTATACTCTTGAGACAGACTTGCATCTGGGCTAGATATTTATAAGAATGGTTTCCAAAGTTCAGAACGGAAACTTTTAAACTTTCATGCTGTCCCTAAGTTTTAATTTCTGCCTGGCTTAATACTGCATTGCAATATTAACATAAATTCTTTATTTTGCATAATAGATACATCTCTGCAAAATGTGTTGTCTTGATGCATTTTTGCAACAGCTGCAGATAACATCCCTTGCTGAATTTCTAGATTGTTCAGTAAGGTCAACATTCATAAAACATTTTATCTACTACACTTAAAAAATTTCCCTCTAGCTGCTCTAAAAATGTGAGTGTTATTCATTTCTCTGAAGTCCCATTAATTTGTTATTTGTAGGCACGGCCTGGAAAGGAAGGAAGGATAAGGAGACGGTGGGAGTGAATCAATATTTTATTGTAGTGACACTCTTGTGTTATTCCAGAGAGTCAGTTTTACTCATAACCTTCTGACTGCACTGCTATCCATCGCAGTTGCTCAAGAATGACAGGCTCTATCCTCTTTGCTGCTAGTTCATGCGATGTATCACAGAAGAGAAAATAGGTAGATATTTATGCCAGCTTTATTCTCTGACCAAAGGCTTTGATAATTTAAAGCTGCGCCACCTTTCCCAAAGACCAGGCATGTGGGGGGTTGACCTGTGTACAAGGCAAGACACATTAACCTTCTTCTTATGGTGTCTCTCCTCTTCATCTCTCAAAAATAACGCGTGCTTCGGACGTAATGTCTTGGGAGCTCTGGGGACAGGTGGCTTTAGACCTTGGAAGTTTTATGGGTCTGCTGATCTGAGCTACTGAGAAGACTTCTGCAAATGTACCCTCAGATGACACGCACAGATTAAATCCCTTCAGAACTTCACTGGTCTTCTTAAAACAACATGAAAGGACACATGTCTGTGGTACAAGGAAATTAGGTGGAAGTCAAAGAGCTAGGCTACCCTCTTCTGAGTTAGGTCCTTAGCAGACCTTAGCAAACACCTCACCGTCCTTGCATCAGGTCATGGGAAGTGCCTGGTGCTAGTAATATTAATGCACATTCCTTAGCCTTCAGAACTTTCTTTAGATACTAGATTTGGCACTCGTAGCTATTAGAGATACATCTTGAAATGTGAACAAGAGCAGATACCTTAATATTTAAATGATGTCTACCCAATAATTAGGTTATGCAAGTGTTCTTTATCTAAACAGAACATAGAAAAGCAAGAGGGTTTTACAGAAGGGTTTTTTACATTGCTTACACAATTTTCTTAATTTTAATTGGTCATCTAATCATTCCACTGTATTTATTAACAATATCCAGAAAGACGAGAACTTTATTGTGCTAAGGATTAATCTAAGGATGCTATTTAATGTCTGCACATTGTGGCCAGAAAACCATTCTATTAAACTCACCTGAGGGCCTGCTGTTGCCATAAGAGAAGTGTGTTGGGGTGGCTAAGGGGTACCAGGTCAAGACCCTCATGGCTGAAAGAAACGAAGTCATGGCATGTGGGTAAAAAACAGATTTCCAGAAAGGACCGCTAGTCTTTTGCCATCAGTCAACAAAGTATTTACTGTTGACTCCTACAGAAGAAAAGTTAGGACAGTACTGACTGCTTCTGAAATCTCACCTTTAATACCAGCCTTCTTAAATGTCAACCTGCCTGACTTCTTTCCAAATCTTGGAAAAAAACATTGAAATCTCTGCCCTTCAACCCCACTGAAATCAAAAGAGGTTGGTTGGTGGGTTTTTGTTTGGGTCTTTTTTTTTTTTTTTTTGGTAGGCCATCTAGGAAAAAAATGGAATTGAAATTAGATGAACATAAAATTATTTTTGACACATTTGGCAAATGGTAGTGTTTTTGCTCACAAAAACTGTTGTGTAAGCATCCACTTGCTCAGTTTGAGTAAGAGGGTTTCTTGCCAGAACGGGGAAAAAAAGATCACCAGTTGGCAATATTAATCCTCTCCACTCCCATTTTCTTTGCCTATGACTCCCAAAGCGTTTGGTGGAAATGGCAACGTTGCTTGTATTTTTACAACTAAAGCACAGGAGATTAAAGTGAAGATATGAAAACATGAATGCTTGAAAAGTTACATTCCTGGAAAAGAGGGACACAGACGAGCTGACAGAAACCCGATGCTCAGAAGTACACTAAGAACCTTTAGATGCTCAGCATTTACGAAAATCAAAACACTTATTTAGGAGCCTAAGTTACGCACTAAGCAACTGCCCCAAACTTTCATAACATGCTAGGAAAAGAGCAGGAATGGGAACATAAAATATTCCCAGTTATCTGTCCTAACTACTAGGCTGTATATAATATCCCTTGTCTTAAATTTTGGAAAAAAACCCTTGTATAGCCTGAATTCTTATACTTATATTTTTAATTTTTTTTTTTTTTAAGAATAGAAATATAATCTGAGAAGCAATTTTTATGCTGGGTTGTTTTTTAACTGGGTTGTTGCTGAGGAATTAGAAAGAGCTGCAAGTCTCACATTTGGCTTTACGTAGTCAATGTTTCAATGACCGACCAATTACTTCTCATTCTGTTCCATTCATAAGATTATGCCGTATACAGTCATGTAGGATTTGTCCAGAAGTTGACATGTCCTTTCATTGCTAAAACCTTTGGTATGGAATGGAATGAAGTCAAATACAGGAAGGAAATTGCTATGGAAACTGTAAGAATTTGAGACCTCCGCTATCATCAGACACAACAAAACATTTCCTCCTTTTATTGGAAGGCATGTAATTACTGATCGGACAAAAATTGCCAAAAAAATATTTCAAGAAGGTATTTGACTTCTGAAAGCTAATTCTGCCATCAGAGTATTTGCCCAACAGAAGCAGAGCATCACATTGTGATATTTTTTTCTTACAGGAAGAGAAGTTATAGATGTAAAAAGGGTAAAATTTTGGAGCTGTCTGTTTCAAGTCTTTAAACTCTCAAAAGCTTCTTTATTAAAAGAAAGATAAACCCCCAAAAACGTTGGTAAGATATTCTTTTTTTCATTTAAGTGAATAAGATTATGATGGATATACCTGATTACATTATCATAGTCTAGGAATTTTAAGATAAACTGAGGCTCCAGAAAAATTCAAGCTATTCACAAGTCAAAATAATTTTCAAATATATCATGTGAAAGACAAATAGATCTACACACATGATGCTCATGCAAAGAGTTTTCTGAGTTTATTGGAGGCACGTAAATGTGGCACTGATCGCATGTGTTTAATCTTCACTCAATAACAGCATTGCTTTCAGCTGGAAATGATGAAGACATGCATAAACCATTTGCATATCTAAAACAGATTCGTAAACTAGACTTTAATGAAGCCATTTTCAAAATTTTATTGCCATTTTTATTCTAAGTTAAAATGATATATTGTACACAAGAATACCAAAATAACAACAGTGTGACAGTGTCACAGAACAAACTCGCATAAGTAAAAATATAGAATATTTATGCACAAAAAGAAGAAAATGTGTTGGGCATGGATAATAGTTATTCAGAAAACGTTAGCGTGGGGAAAACTAAGATATGTTAAGCATCTTGACTATTCTTGATGGTGATTTCAGTGGAAGCCACTTTTTTTCTGAATACAGCTGTTTGTTATTTGGACCTGCATCTTCGTATCTTAAAATTACCTTAAGGAACGTTAAGTGAAAACTAATTCTAATTAACTACTATTTAATCATTTAATATTTGAAGGGAGCAGCTTTGCCTGGAAGAAGTACAGGGCTAAATCTGCAAAGAGTACAATGCTGGCTAGTGAAACACCTAACTTTAAGGCATCTTGCCAGGTAGCAGGAATTTTTGCTCCAAGATTAGGCACATCTCTTCCTTAATGAACGGAGGAGAAGAGCTAAGTCAGCTCAGAGTAATGTCACTGGAGACCAGCAAGCTGAACTCTTCCAGAGAAAACCAGCAAGGTGTCAGCTGTATCCCTTAGAGTAAGGCTTTTAACTCTACTTAGGTTTCTCCTCTGTGAATCTGGTCTTTGAATGAAACACCGCCAAACTGGCCAAAGGAAATCCCATCCCAATATTTAAAGTGTTCACCTGGTGGGGACTTGTTTTCAAAAATCCCTTCTGCTTTAGCTTGAAAACATGTTTCTTCAGCTTCCAGGTTCTTTTTGCTGATTTTTTTTACTTGGTATATATTGCATACTTTGAGGGATGGTGAGGAGAGTGCGGCTGATCCATCAACTCAAAAGATATTGCTTGGCAGAGGAGAGAATGGTGTTCAGGTTCCTGGTGCAATGAACATTGGCTTTATTTTTGCAGAGAATTGCTTCAGCGGGAGAGGCTGGTACCTGATAGTCATAAAATGCCAGGATTACTGAGGGACAGCTGTGTCAATCAAGTCAATTGGTGCAATCAGTATTCACACACAGTGTCTCATATATCTGGAGACAGAATATCAAGCCAGAGGCCTAAGAATATCCTCTTTCTTCATGTAACCACAGAGAAAATCATCTCAGTATATAGAACAAAAATAACAGTAAGTACTTCTGCCTTTTCAGAACTTTTTTGTTAAATTCAGAAAAATCATGGAAGAAGCTCTTGTCTGATAAGAAAAACTTTATTAAGATGAATAAAAGGAAAAAAGGTAAAACCAGCAAAATCCTTTACTCTGCATACTTTTTATGGGAAGCCTAGAGAAAGCCACATGTGCAAAATGGCAGAGAGAGGAGATTGTTTTGTCTATCTCTGCAGCGAGTGGAGCTGCAGCCACCTGGCAGAGTGAGGAATCGCTGCTCAGCCAAACGCATATCACACGGAGAGGTAGCACTCTCCTGCTATTTCATGACAGAGTAAATAGTCTAATGTTTGTGTGAACGTGTGGCTGGAGGGACACCCTGTTTACGACAGGCTATGGATGTCTGTGGAACGTTGCCCTGGAAGGATTTGCAATGAGATTTCCAGCAGGAAACCCAAATGCTCAGCAGATGTATTTTCTTCCAGACCTAAACTATTGGACTCTTCAGTTTTAGGTTCAGATTGGCAGAAAAATCTTCACTTTATCCAGTTTAACATTTTTAAGATGACAGTCGCAAAACAATGACTTGTCAGCCCTATTGACAAGGACTGGAAGCCACTGGGAAGGTCATGCAGATCTGTGTTTCACTGAAGGCATGCAGACAGCTCATCGAATCTGCGTGGTCATCTCACTTAGGCTTTGAACTTAAAAAATCAAAACCAACCAAAGAAAGAAACCCAGCCTCCAAAAGCAAGTAGCACTCCTGCTCAGAGGTTATTTTAAGGGAGTTATTCCAACTTGATCTTTCTTCCACGTAGTCTCTATGGGAGGAAATATTTGTGGAGGAAGCAAACTGAAAAAGATCACAAAGATCCTGCCGCATAGATTTCCTGGTGTTATTGTATAGAGGGAGAGGCAAAAGTTCTTTCCTCAAATTCCTTTCCTCATGTAGACAGGGGGAAGAATATTGTCTTTTGTTAACATTTTGTTTTGCTCATTTGCCATGATCTTCAAAACATGTTCTATGAAGATGCAATTTATTAATCATGACTGTGTTGTGTTCTGTAACAGAATTGATCCTTTGGGACCGTATTTGTAGTATGTGCTGAAACGTATCTTTTGCTAAGTGGCCTTATCTGTAATTCAGAGTCTTTGTGTGCTTTGGAAGACCATTTGGCAAAGTCTGTGCAGGGAAGTAATTGAGTTATCTGGCTGCATTAAGGATGAAATCAATTTAAGATGAATTAGGACTTCTAGAAAAGTGATATGAAAGAAAAACAACTTAAGTTCTTGGCTTTGGAAGAACTAATTAGCCAGTACTGCAAGAGCCTTGCAATCGGATATCCTTTCGTGGATCTAGAGGAGCAATTTAAGAAAGTATTGTCCCCAGCTTTCCATTCCTACCTCTCAGCTGGCCATTACTTTCTTAACAGTTTAGTACGTACCCTAGCAAGCGCTTCTAGCCTGTTTCAGTGACAAAATAGATTAATTTAAATCACTGGTTTAGATTATTTAGGGGGAAGACAGCAAATCACTTTCGAATGATGTGAGACTTCCTTTCGTTTTGGGTCCCTGTCTCTTCCTCTTGTTGCTCCATGACCATGAAAATGTTGTAGAGGGGATGCTGCAACTCAGGTATCCAAGTGAAGGCAAAACTCCAGCTGGGATTGACTTCAGTTCCAGAAGGTTCAGGTTCATAGCATGAACTTAAGAGTCTGGTTATTGAGAACACACTGCTGAGTCTCTGCTAAGTGAAGATACAGTTGACAAGCATTTATTTCAAGTCATTTGCAATAATGTGATAAATCTGAGCAATTTTATTTCCAGCTCAACAGGACATTGGACATTGCTGAACTGTTTAATGTACATAACGTGATACTCTATGATAAAAATGATCCACGAGTGAGCTGAGTGACAAAAAAAGCGTGCCTAAAAAAATCCTTAAGGATAGGCCAAGATTGTTTGCATTTATTTTAATGATAACCAAATGGTGTTCTAACTAAAGATGTTAATAATTATGATGAGCAATAAAACTCTAGAAAGAGTTAAACTTACTGGCAGGCTTTATTCTGCTGCAGCGTTCCGTTTGACATGATTCCATAACCTCTTCCCTTCAATAAATGTCAACTACTTTGTTTTATTTTTTTAATTTCTTCAATGTCCTAGCTGTGAAGAGAGACAGAGCATGAAAATTGTCAGGGATATATCACGTTTTGCATTCACATGCTCATGGTTTTTGTTAGGGTGACTGAAAGGCCAGAGAAGACGCTGCAGGAACTTTCAAGCAACAATAAATATGGAAGTTCTTTCCAACTCAATGTTTTGAAATGCTTTAAAAGCTTTAATCAAAAGGCTTTGCTATGATCAACTCTGGTAGAGGAGTAAGAGTAATGTTTCCACAATAAATATTTTATTTTTGATGGTACTTTCTCTGAAAACCACCGATGGAGAAATGGTGGGATTTGATGACAACATAGATTTAAAAAATGCTATAAACTTATCTAATGGCAGAAGATGATGACAGTTTTCAGAGGTGACCGACCAGTCAAGAACTGCTACAGCCAGATGAAAAACCTTCATTACTTTTACTCTGAAGCTCAATTAATTAATGAAAGAGTCTGTGTGATGCAGTAGTATCTGACACAAGAGACCAGCCTCAAAGGCCTTTTGAAGTCCTTCCCTTTCAAATGTCCTTGATGGAGGTGGCCCTAAATAATCCTTTACCCTTCACATCTTGGAAGAAACTAAGAAAATAATAATGTGCAATAATTTTGCACAAACGTGAACTGGGGTCTATACAGATAATGAACAGCAAATGAAGCTCATTGTAATGAGTGAAATGGGGTTAAAGACAAAGCTGTCCCCGAGTGTCTTCCTCCTAAGGTCAAGACTGACAGAAACAAGCAAAGCTAATAAACTTAGTCCTCGACCCAGCTTTAACAGTATTTCCAAAGGCCGTTTCAGCAAATATAAGCACATTAAATAATAGCCAGAAACCTAATCTGCTCGGCACTCACAGATTTCTGCGTTGTGTGTTGAAGACATAGCAACCTAAATTACCCTTGAAATGACTCTATTTCAAGTCATGCGCTTTTCTGAGCTATATTTTTAGAAGACTTCGTACTAGTAGTACACGAACTTATTCCAGACAAGGACTTAGCTTGGGTTTATGTTAGCATATAATTTGTAAAAGTTTGTAATAAACATGCCTCGCTGAGACTGGCAGAAATTATAGAAAGGAAAACACCATTACTAACTTTGTGCTACTTGCTTTGATTCAGACCTCATTGTGTTATGTTTGTTATGTGAGCTTCAATGCTGCAGAGAAGTGATGAATCGTTGGGTAACTAAGACCAGAATTTCCAAAGCAGCCTCATCTTTTTAGAAACTCCCTTTTGATTAAGGATTTTAGCTTCCAATATAAATATTCACCAGAGGCCTGATGCTTAGATCGGGAAGTATACTAACAGGCTTTCATTCAGATAGGAAGAAATATGCAATGCATAATTCAAAACCTTACGCCCGAGCTGGCACCCTGTTATACACCTACTGAAGTCGATGAAATTTTAGGGTGTAGAGGAAGTGCCAAATGAAGTCTTACAATAAACACTTAGCGAATATTTATGTAAATATGGTAAACAGAAAAGAAAAATACCAGTATGCATGCTGGTGGTCAGTCTGAAATTACTACTCTTCTCAGGCCAGTTTTTGTATCCCTTAATCTAATAGGGCCATCACTATTTTTCCAATGCTTTTCGACTCGTGGTAAGAGAGAGTTTCCCTTCTGTTAGTCACACAAACTAAAAGCAGGTCTGTAATCTCAGTTTAGCTTCATTTGGAACCTAGTCTTGTTTGTAAATGATGAAAGGAAGCCAGGCAGAAACCCATTTACCAAGTTTCTCTGTAGAAGCAGTCAGTTTTTCCGAGGCTGTTCTTTTCTCTGCACTGAGCAGATTCTCTGCACCAGATAAAGTTTTTGAATCCTTCAAAATACCAGTTTATCATTGGTACAATTCAGGAACTTAAAAATTAAAGCATGCATCAATGTCTTTGAAAGTGTGTTTTAGAAACTACCGTGATACTGCACTTTGTGTGTGTACATGTGTTCTGTTTTATTATTTAAAACATGTAGATGTTTTGGTCAAAATTGCTGTGATGACGTTGTTTGGGACACTGAGCAAGTTCACAATGGGAGAATCAATTGCTCTGAAGAGCCAACATCATAATTTAAAGCTGTGGTTCTTGTTCTTCCAAAGTGAAGCTTAGTCTATTCCTTCACCGTCCAGGAAGCTACTGTTCCAAGGTGACGGGGCAATCTTGAATTAAGTGGAAAAAGGTTGCTGGTATGAATTAAATAAATATTTAGTTTTAATAAATGGTGGCATTTTAATAATTAGTGAGAAGTCTTGTGTTTATAGATTTTTTCATAACATAGTATGTAAGTAATGAAAACATAATACTGATTATTGAACAGACAAAGCCGATTTTACAGGTATCACAGACGGAGAGTGCCAGAGCCAGAAGAGAGTGAATATTTTTCAAAAGCTATGTGATCACATAACTAAATTGAGTGGATTAAACATGAGAATTCACAAACATCCAGGTGAGTTGGGTTCTGTTCTCACTGACGCTGGAGAAATAATGACATTTCTGTTTCCCTATATGTACGCCCTCTTTGGAAAACCATTTATTAGTGGCTGAAATCAGTAGCATCGCGGCCATGCATTCAGCAAGCCCCAAACTATAACATGACTTGAGTCATCAGTTACCCATAACAAAGTGATCATGGGGGCAAACAGAATGGAGTGCAAGTTCTTCCAAATTGCTGAAAAATTACAGGGATTACCTTGTTCATATTTATCTCATAGGCACAACCAAACCTGTAACACAGAAGAATGGCAGGAAGGAGAGTGGGAAGAAGAGGGAATGAGTGACCTTTTCATGATTACAGTGCTTGACAAAGCTGGAAATATTTCCACCTTCTCCAAGTCATAGTCTCAGAAGACCATATTCTCTCCTTAAAGAAACAAATTCATTTAAAAAGCCTTTAGGAACAGCACCAAGGCCTGTGTGTATCTATTAATGTGTCTATATATGCCAATCAAATTACTGTTTCTTTGAGGTGTTTCAGCATCCTTGATGCTGATAACTGCTGCATTTTAAATCATGTCCTCCATGGGGTTTTTTCAATCAAATAAAAGCATTTATTTTTAAAGGTGTTTTCTACTAAACAGATAGCCAGATGGAGGCTATGTCACAAGCAGAGCCAGCCAACTCCTGCCTAAAATGTGCAGGGCATACTTTGAAATGGTGCTTGCTCTTTGATTTGCTTCCTATAGCTTACTAGGTACCAGAAAAGACCTAGCTGTCATCAGCTTTTCCACCTATGGTGTGAAACAGGTAACTTGATAAATTCAGGGAAAATGAAATGATCGAGAATCATCTGTAGTGTCGTTTCCAGTGATAATTGTAGTTAGGCTTTCCATTTTCCCAGAATAAATTTTTCCCAAGTGTACCTGTTGAACCTGCTCGTATCTTCTGCCACACTGACGGAGATGAAGCAGGCGCGTGACTGACTTTATTGATTCCTGAGGTTGCGCATTTGCTCTGTTTCCTGTTTTATGGTGGGTTCTTTTTCTGCATTAAGTTCATATGTAAATGGGGCAGCTTTCATATGATTTTGGAAGTATGCGACCAGCCATGCAGTCTCAAAGAAATAGCCAGTTTTCAGTTTATATTGCTCTAGGTCTTTATTGGCTTTGATATCTTCCTCCTTATAAGCACCTTTCTATCAAAGAAACAGAAGACAGCTTTCTTACTCCCCAGCCACCCTGCAAAGTCCTGCATGAAATAGTCTCCTGTAGCCCACAGGTCTCATAGCAGTAATTCAGTCAAGTGCACAAATTCCACTCTTCACCCAGTGTTTCTCTTACCCTGATGTTGACAACCCCTTTGGGGAATGACAGTGAGGAGACTGGATGGCTCAAAATATTATTGGTGGGCTGCTGAAGGTCTGGCTGCAGTTTTTATAGATTCATGAGGGAAATGAGCATGCACTCTCTATTAATCTTCTATTTATTCATCCTGGGGGTGAATCCCACAGCTAACGTTGAAGAGTTCAGCCCTCCATTTAGCCAATTTGGTCAAAGGCAGGCTGGTGGCAACTGAAAGCTATGACCAGCTGGTGGCTATACCCAATGGTAGTTTGTGAAAATTGCTTTAGTGGCCTCAGTCCAAATTTTACTGACAAAATGTCAATATATCAAAAAAAAATTCCTCCAAAATAACTGCTAGCTGAAGGTTCAGGGGCAACCAAAGGTTTAAAGACAAGAAGGGTGGACTTGTCTCCTCCCTAGAAGTATTCCCTCTACACCAGCAATGAGGTGCAAAGGGGCACGTTTATGTCAGCACCACCCAGGCTGTCAATAGAGAACTTCTGTCCTCAGAAATACCAAATTGAGTTCATATGAATTTCCTACTCTTCCGAAACCACTTTCCCACCAGGCAGAAGAGATCAGAAAATTAAACAGCATTCCCTCCTTCTCACATCTCTGCTGTTTGTAAGCACTGTGCCTGTCATAATGTTCCCTGGAGGTTTCCTTAACCGTAATGTCTCTTCTCTGCAAGCAGCTGCTTCCTCTTTGCAGAAGAGTTCTTGGAGACTTCTTTCACTTATCAAAACTAAAGCACTGAAAAGCTAGTAAATAACTACATTCTATTGGGAAGATGAAATCCCACTGCAGATGGACAGATTTGCTTAACCTATAAAATAATTCTGGAATAACTATTGTTTTGGCAAAATTCTAAAATGTAACAAAGTTGGATTGTTCTTGGCTTCTCCTAATTTGCTTACTTTGGGGTTATAGCTGACTCTCAGTATGCACATGTTAGTCCCATTACTGTTACCAAGAGTTAAATACACACACATATCTAAGATAGGCTCAACCATTTGCTCTCAGCGTTCCAAGGTCAGCTGAAGTCTGGACCTTTTACGTTCTCGATGCCTCGCTAATTGAGAACAAAGCTTATGCAAGACTTCCTTGGGGAACGTGGGGTCTGAGGTTTTTACAGTCCACAAGGCTAAAATTCAAATATGAACCACAGCTGTTTGGATAGGAGTCTTGGACCTCTTTGTTTTGAACTATAGTGACCTGCTCAGTGTGAAACTCTGAAATCCCTGCACAGCTAATGACTGGGACGTGAAAATTGCCTGGCAGGCAGACCTGGCTAAAGTCACCAATTTATAGTGCTCTGGGATTTGCAGGTGGAAGGGCTGTTCTTTCTCTTCCTCTCCCCCCCACCCTCAGCCCCGTTTCTATACACATCATTTTATGTGTATACATATATGCATATGTGCAGATTTGAATCGATGTTCACTGTCCAATGGGCTGACCCAATGTTCCTGCTGCAGATGGTAAAGTTCCTCCCTTCTGCCAAGTACAGGTATTTTTATGAGTCCCTCGTAAGAGGTAAAATAAGAAGGGAAACAGAGTGTGGGATAAACTCGTCATTCAATTTAAGTAGCGAAAGACCTCCAGTACCCGACACTTTTAAATACATTCTATGTACCTGTGGTAGTGCCTGTATTTTGAAATATATAATCCGTATAAAAGTGCCAGTTAAACCTTCCCTTTGATTTAACTGCAATTACACAAATATTTGGAATATCAGCACTGAGTAATTTGGCAGGACTGAGACACGATAGTTAATCTATTTAAATGGACTGGTAGTCCACCTTCCGGTGGCCGTTGTGGCTTGCGTGGGGTGATAATCTCCGTGGAGGCTGCTTGGCTGATGGTGTTTTTCTTGAAGTCAGTGATAGACTGTCTTATAACCCCTTTATATTTGGAATCCAATTCCATTATCCTCTTTGCAAAAATTATGTGTGTTCTCTATGTTAATGCCTGATCGCAGCAAGACAAAGCATATCTTGATCTGTTTTGAGCGTCTGACTTTTCACGTTGATTTTGCTGTTGCAAAGCACATCAAATACTATGGGAAGACTGTGGAAAAAACGCAATTCTTTATCTAGGGATATAATGAATATCTTTGTGCATCCCAGATGATAGGGATTCCAGCATTCATGCTTACTATAAAATATAGCAAGGAAAGGCTAAGTAAATTCTGTTTGTTTTAATACGGAAATGATTTTGACTGCATCTTTGGCTTTGTGTGACATGGAAACTGGTGATTGTTTATGCTTTGCTACTTTTTTTGGTCTGCATTAATATCCCACATGAGAAACAAATTTTTCTCTAGGAACAAAATGTTACTTTTTTGGGACTGAGTTCTAATTAGCTGGGTAGTACGTCTGTTTCTTTTCAGCTGGGAAAATGCAATGCATATAAAATCCAGATGGATAGCACATGATGCTGGAACCAGCCCCGGCCAATCAGCCACATCGCTTGATTAAAAGAAACCTGTAAGAATCTAAGTAAAAACCCAAACCCAACAAGATAGTAAGAGCAGCAAACTGGCTGCTATGTGGGATTTCATCATAGCTCCGAGCTTTTCTCATGCCGATCGGCCTCCTCACACCCTATTGAAGGGTAACCTGCACTTGTGTTTAATTTGAACTTGTGTAGGATTTGTCATTAAGACCCTGAATACCAATGGTAGAAGACATGCGGTAAGCGGGATGGGGATGAAATCCATCATCAGACTACATCAGGCCACGAGGGCACCAGCTTTAGGGCCACGGGCTCCTTGAAGGAACTTGGCTGAGAAATGCAACAGAAATCCACCCCGGCACGAACCATAACATCACAGACCAGTTCTTTGTGCGTGGATTTTGTCCATGACTGAACAGTCTGTCAGAGCCCAAGCAAGCACATGTTATGGCGATTACTCACAGCCTTGCTGGGCGCAAAAGCTCCTGAGTACCCTGGGGTTTCACCAGATTTGGGGGGGAGATTTTCAGAGAAGTCTAACGCGGGCTAGGAAGAAGGCTGAAGGAGAGGCAGGCAGGCCTTTGGAGGGATGGAGCGGCATCTGGAATCCCTACGGACAACTGCAGGAATGTTTATTATTCTTTGTTTATTATTTTGAGTGTGTGCTCTCTCCCTCTTCCTCTCTTTGCCTCCCTTTGTTATTTGTGTAATAAAATTCCTCTAGGCATATAAAGTCAGTCATCTGGAATTGCGCAAGTCCTTCTGCCAGGAAGCTGGAAAAGCCCCTCTCCTCTGCAGAGAGAAAAATAATACAGACCCATCTCAACCGTCGAGAAATTACAGAAATACAGCATTTGTCCTTGGGTTACACTTATATAGCAAAGGGCTGTGGAAAATTATTGTGCTTCTTACTGTTATAAAGTCTGCTTTTATCCTGTCCAAGGTGTTATGTTGATTTAAAACTTGAGAAATAACTTGTACATTTGAAAATAAAGCATGCAAAGTGCATTAAAAAGGCTCAGTGTCAAAGCTGTTTTTTCTGCCAGCGGGTGCAGGGAAGGAAAAGGAAATGAGCAAGGAGAGAGGAGCATCTTTACAGCCACGTGGCTAGTGAAATTTTCTATTTATTCTTTGGGGAAAAAGCAAAGTAACTGCATAGCTGCTGGTTGGATAGGTGCCGGTACTATTTTTATTGGCAGGCAAGTCTGAGTGGCTGAAAGGTGGTCATTAACACCCTGACACAAAGTGCTGACAGGGCGATTATAAGATTAACACCCTATGTTATATTAACAGTGTCAAAACCTCCCCTTACCTGTCAGTGAGGAATAATGGCATGAAGGAAAACATTATGGACATACTGAGGTCTTAACAGGAAAATGCCACACAGCCACTAACTTTTTCAAATTGGTGACCTACTAAAGCCCAGTAAAATGAAAGGACATACTTTAAATGATAGTTTCCCCGAATTAAAAAAAAAAAAAAGAACACAAAATCTGAGCCGTCAGGCTTACTTCCTATCTTGTTGATGGCTTTTAGACCTGATCTTCCTGGGAGGGGGTCTTTCACAGCTGATGCCACTAGACTTTTGGTTCGAGATCTTGGAAAGTCAGGGGTTTCCCTTAGGACTTGATAAATTTGACAGACAGAACTTTTCTGGAGAATCTTATTGCTAATATGCAAGGCAAAGTTTGACTAGGATCTTCCTGTAAGTTCCCTGCTTATCCCAGGCAGCACTAAAACCTGGTTTCATCAGTGAAAGCCTTGGGACCCCTCTGCTCCCTGTTCAGGGCAAGAGGAAAGGCAAATCCTTGAGCACAGCTTCAGCTAAGCTGGTTTATACTGCCCAGCCTTCTGCCAGTTTGATCAAACAAAATAGGCTAAGGCAGAAAGTTCTTCCTGTAGAGCTAGGCCTACGCCTTCACGGGTAAATAACTAATTCCTCGTGGCAAGGCTGTGGATGGGAGCGGGGCAAAGCTGCCCCGAAGGCTGCGCCTGCAGGGGCCCCCAGGCCCTTCGCCCCCCTCTGCCAACGTGATCTGGGCTTTGCCGAAATTCCCCTTTCTGGGCCGTTTTTATTCCACAATTATCCTCCTCCTGCTGTATGTGCTCTGTAACATCAGTGATGCGCCGTATGATTTCTTTACCTTCAGGTTTCCAGGGTGCCTAACTTCATATTGTCCAAGTTTTGCCAGCTCATGCCTTGTTTCTATATGTTGGGTTTTTTTAATTGTATACGATGATAGTATATTCTATATGCTATATATTTTTGTCTGTAAGTTCTATAGGTAGAATATATAATGTATATCCTTAATATATACTTCAGTTTCTAAACAAGATCAAGATATAGTCAAAGCACCCCAAATGCCAGGGAGCGTTTATGTGTCGCGTAAGAAAAGTTCAGTTGTTTTAAGTAAGACTTTTGGGATTTTCAGAGAGCTGCAATGGCATCATATTGTGAGAGCTAGAAGTTTATTGAAACCCCTCAACAAAGCATACGTAGTTAACTTAGGACGTGTTACAAATGACTGAAGTACCATCTCAAAAGTTCAAATGTCTCGGAAACAGATCTGACGGAAGCCTTTAATAACTGAACGAGGATAAAGGATGGATTTATGACTGCTGTTTACTTTGGGGGCTGTTGGGAGCCAATGCAAAAAAATCACAAACACTTTCAGAGCTTCTGTTACATGAACCCCGTAATGAAGTAGTTATTCTAGCAACTGGTGAGAATTGCCAAAGGTAGGGAGTTTCCAATAAACAGGATTCTACGCTTAGGAACAACCTGTTAAAGTATTCATATCTGTAATTTTATTACAGCATCTGCTTTGGCTGAAACCAAGGTCTCCAGGGCAATTTCTGAACTTTCAAGTCGTCTATAGAATCGAGTGTTTTCATCTACATATCTTCTTTACTTCAAAAAAATGAAGAATGACATAATTCAGATAAAATTATGTTTAATCATGTTTTATTAATTATATTCATGCAGGTTTCCATGCTGACAAGAGGCTCGGAATATTTTCTGAAATGTTAGAAATGCCTTTAGAGATTTTTGGCATTTCGCACGACCTGATTTTCCAAAACGAGGAGGAGACAAGACACACTGGCAAGACAGCTGGGTATTTGGTGTCTGATGTATAATAAGGTCAAGTGGCCACCGAAAAGACACTTCAAGTAATGAGGGCTTGCCTACGGTTCAGTTTTCTGGGAATTTAAGTGACATAGAAAAGCTTTTTTTACCATGTGAATGGCATCATATTGCTCTCCAATGGCCTTAGCTTTAAAATGCTTAACTACGCTGGTTTAGCTGTTGAGCAAAGGTGTGTTTCACTCTGCTTTATTTCACTTTTACTAACAGCCCCAAGGTACTTTGTGGGAACGCCGCGTCCCATTTCTCTCTCTCTGGCAGTCAGCAAAACTCCTGTTTCATAGGAAAGGGAAGATGGGGCAGCTCTCCTGTCTGAAGGGCCTCTCTGTCTGTGGGGTGAGACCGGGAAGGGCTCTTCCAGCTTTGCTTCTGCTGGGGAGCATCAAGAGGGGATTACGAGCTTGGTAGAGCTAAAAATCAGTGATCAGCACACGCCACAGATTCGCTGGCTCCGAGCTCTGAATGGGAGCAGAGCAACAGGCTGTGTCTGCTAATCCTTATCCCTTTCTTCCTGCACGTCGTCCGTGTGACAAGGAGCGACCATGGGTCACATTCTGCCCCGGCCCCAGCCCTTCTTTCAGGCTTGCAAATCAAGACACACGTTGGGCAAAGCCGGGGCGGCGGTCAACAACAACAACAAAAAGCCGCAACACAATGAAAGCCACCAAATCGTTAAGGAACGATGAAATCATGGATAGATGTGAAAGCAGGAGGAGAACCACCTCAGACCTGATTTACAAAGGAGTAAAGGCATAGGAGCTGCCCTGCCCTGCCCACTAAAGGGATAACTTCATCAGGATATGTTTGTGTTGTGGAGACTCTTGCGCGTCAGTCATGCCGGAGTGCCAGAAGCTTTGCTGTAGTCCTTTGGGTTTGGATGGACGAGGTGGGGGGGTTGTTTTGGGTTTTTCATGGGCTTTTTTGTTTGTTTTTTTTTTAATTCAGCATGGCGTTTCTCTCTGGTTGGCAGTTTGTGAGCGCTACTACCTGAACACTGGAATCCTTAGACTTAGGTTCCCTTGTTCTGATGCCTTTGCACACTGGGCAGAAAATGAATATACACTCCTGAGGTGAAGGTCATGCTCCTGCAGCTGCTCTGCAGCCCAGTCAAAAAGAAAAAAAATGTAATTTTAAAATGGCCCAGTGTAACGGAGCATTGTCTTAGCATTGTGTGACAAGCAGTAAATCACCTTAGTGCTTTTAAAAAAAAAAAAAAAAAAAAAGCCATATATTGTATCTTTGCTTCAGACAAATTGCTGAGTGACTTAAAACCCACCTACAATAAAACCAGAATTCCTCCTCTGGTTTTGGGTGCACAGAAACCCCCTCTTCTGCGGTCCCCCCGGCATTCTCAATGTGCGGTGTTCTTTATAGCTATGTGTACTTTATCAGCTATAACACATGCATATTGTCCCTCTTCTCCAAAGGGCAGAATATGGAAGGTTTTATTTCCATTTATTTATTTCCATGTATTTATTTCCATATATCGTTTTCCATCTATTTGTTTCCATTTATCAATTTTTATTTCCAGCAGGCTGGAACATGAAGTGAGGAGATATGTTTGATGTGGGCAGAGTTCCATATGTGCTGGATTTCCCAGAAAGGCAGCCTGTGAGTGATCAGCAATAGTCTTAGGAAGAAATGGGGGGTAAATATTGCTGTAGGTGCAGGGAAAGAAGCAGAAATCATGTACGCTGCCTAGCTAGCATCCATGCATTAGTCCTGAGGTAGGGTATACTTTATCAGTCTGAGCCACCATTGTCCAGTGGAAGTATTGAATTAATCCTGATTTATTTAGTTTTAGAAAGCTAGGAAAAATGCGAAACTTCCTGTCCTTGAAATGTTGGCCAGTGTTGTGCGAGGTCACCTGTGTGCCTTAAGAAAGCAGGGGGAGGAACTGGAACGGAGCTCACAGATAAGCCACGGTGCAACACCAAAAGCTGTTGTCTACCTTCATGTCTTCTCATCTGCACTGCTTTGCCTTCCTTAACATATCAATAGGGAAAGATAGATTTTTAAGGCATATATAGAGAATACAGAAAAACAGTCCACTTTTTCACCTCTTTCAAAAATACTTCAGTGCAATAAAAATTTGGAGACTCTTTTTTTATATAGTTGCTTTAGGTGGATCAATTTTCTTTTTTTCCTCTTTACTTTCCAGGCTATTTTAAGCAAATAAACAGAATGCTTCTGCTGTCCTTTTTATACTTAAAGACCCCCCAAACAAACCCTTATATATATATCAGTGACATCATGGCAAATTGCAATCACAACAAGAAAGCAAAAGAATTCCTGCTTAGACTATTGCATGGTGGAGAAGAGTCAAAACTGGACAAAGTATTGAACGGTGCCTACTGTCAGCAGGTGGCTTTTGCCAAAAGCACATAAACCTTCCCAGATCCTGAGTGGGAAGTTCACATCATCAAACCCATCCCGCAAGCATCAACGGGTGAAATTCAAGCGTCGCCCGCGGGACTGCTTGGCGGCACAGCGCTGCTGACACCCACCGCATCCTACCGATGCAAAAATGGCCGCATGGGTGCCTGCCCCGAAGACTTTCCCATCCCCTCTCTGCAAGATGAAGGCTACGTTGTGTGGCGGGCAAACTACATCCATATTTGAGGAAAGGAACAAAGCAAAGAGCCTGTGGTAGCTCTGTTGGCTTTGCTGCTATTTGTTCATTATTGTTGGTCGGGATTTATGGGTGTTTAGAACAAAACAAGCACTGGTTTTGAAAGGTTGCTTAATGAAAGGAACAAGTTTCGACTTTATTCCCTGCCTTCATGCGATCAGAGGTTATGTTTATTTAGAAAGCTAACATTTATACAGATTATGCACTCTCAGTGGTTCCATGCCAAAAAATACACGACTCAAATGGGTCTTTCCATCACTCTTTCAGTTTTGACCTATGATTGTTTTTACAGGAACTGGATCTTTTCAGCAATAGCCTCTGGTAGAGTAAGGGGAAAGCACGGCACCTTGTGCAGCAATCTGCAAATGGTGGCTTGAGCAAAAGGCTATGCAAGATGCATTCGAATCACTCAACTGCCCAGACTACCCCAAATACCATTTGATTTGGGAAATTGCCAGTGAGAGCGGGAGGGGTCATCAAGCAAAGCTGGATGATAGGGGGGAAGGCCACCGGTTTCAGTAGGTCAAATTCTACACAATGTGAGACTTTGATGAAGCCACCCGACAAACTTTTCAAAGTATTCAAAACAGTAAAATAAGAATTATCAGGGATGGCAAATTGAGCTGGAAAAGTCAATGAATAATCATTCGAGTTGTAAATATGGTTTTGTTGTATGTGCTCCTCATTATCCTGCTCTTGAAGGTGTTTGAAATATTGCTGACGTGTGAGTGAGCAGGGCCCTAAGAAAGTAATGTTTGCCTCATGTTTGTACACAGGTGTGTATTTAAAATGCTTTTAAAAAACCCACTCACAGCAAAAATGGAAAATTATTATGCTCAGAAGGATCTACCTGGCCACTGTCTTTCTATTATGAGATTATCTTTAGGTGTAAATATCCAGCCTGATAAATGCTCTGTTCATCAGACAGTAGGAAAAATTTTTTCAGTGAAAAGGTTGTCAAGCATCGGAATGGGCTGCCCAGGGAAGGGGTTGAGTCCCCATCCCTGGAGGTATTTAGGAGCCGGGCAGACGAGGTGCTTAGGGACAGGGTTTTGTGGTGGGATGGCAGGGTTAGGGTAATGGCTGGGCTTGGTGATCTTAAAGAGCTTTTCCAACCTAAACAATTCTATGATTCTATGATCCGTCAGTAAGTAAAAATGATACAGACTGATGGGACTAGAGAGTGCTTGAAAGCTCTGGCTTTTCTCAGCTGAATATCTTTCCTAGGAGACCATGGGCTTCCTATGGAACCATTCTACAAATTAAGAATGTATGAAAAAAGAAATGTCTTTCAGCTTTCCAATATTTTTCCAGCTGAAGAACAGTGACAAAGCTTAAGGATGTGATTCCTCCCCCTCCCCCCCGCCCCATTCTCACACTTTCTAAATGTTTTCCAACTGGCAAAACAGTCTGTGTTACTTGGTGTTCTTTCCTGCCTTTAGAAAGAAAGTAAGTTTAAAGAACAGGAAAGCCCTGTTTGAAAACAGTGCTAGTATTTCTCTGTTTGGAGCTGGTTTTGGAGAAAAGAGTAGAAGCGAATTATTTTTCTTTTCATAACTATGAAATGAAAAATTCACCACTTCAGGCAACGTTCTCCTCTGAAACATCTTCCTGAGCTTACCAGAAGCATATTTTTACCTTGCACTTATTTTTCACTCACCTTTATGCCACACTCTATTTTAGCTGAGTCTGTCTTACAGAGTTACAGTCTCCCAACCGATTTTTCTGTATTTTCCTTTAGATAGAGATCTGTAGGCTGATTTGCATCAGCAAAGTGTTCATTAAAAAGGATTAAGCATGGTTAAGTGCCACGGCTCCTCAAAAGAAAGCGAGGCTAAACACCGTGCACCTCGTCTGCATTGACAGCAACAACCCAAGCGTCCTAATTCGGGGGCTTTTTGCCTCCCATACATCAGGAAACGTAAAACTTCCATAATACAGCACAAATTACCACTTCAGCAGGTGAGTAAATAATCAGTGTTGACTTCTTCCCTGCACTACATTTACCTCAGGGTTGTGAGTTGGTGGCATAAAATGTGTCGCAACGGGGGGCAGAAGGACGGGGGTGGCCGGGAGCTTTTCCTCATGGTCAGACATTCCCATCTTTCCCGCATTCCATCTCAAAGACAAGTTTTAAGCGCCTAACTCACTTTGTCTCATCCCTTTCAGTACTTAAAGGGAGCCTATAGGAAAGATAGGGAAAATCTTTTTAGCAGGGCCAGCTGTGACAGGACAAGGGGTGATGGTTTTAAACTGAAGCAGGGTAGGGTTAGGCTGGATCTAAGGAAGAAATTCTTTACACTGAGGGTGGTGAAACACTGGAATGGGTTGCCCAGAGAGGTAGTGGAGCCCCATCCCTGGAAACATTCAAGGCCAGGTGACCTCTAAAGGTCCCTTCCAACCCAAACCATTCTGTGATTCTATGATTCTTTATAAATGGTGTGTATCTTGTGGACCCACAGCTTCTTTAGGTGGCTATAAGCACATAACTCCCTGAGCATGGGGTTTAGGACCGCTGATGGAGGTAGACGTGCCTCTCCCTTGCTCCCCCAGGCCCAAGCAAGTGGGAATAAAACTTGGCCTGGAAAGACAGCGGGGATTCCTTTCCTTTCATCTCCTGTGCTTGCATATTCATTGGGGAGGAGGTAGTTGGACTCATTTCTATGACTAGGCTCTCCCCATTCCAGAGGCAGAGGTGAAATAGTCGAAGTGAGAGCAGGATCCAGAGGTGGGTGATCCTGCTCTGCATCTTTACAGACCATGCACAACTGCCTCAAAGTGAGGAAAATGTCGCGACTTATGTTTATTTGCTGGGCTGCCCCGTTCCGTTGTGCAGGGTTACCCCTCGCCACTCTTGCATGCAAGCGCTGCAATTAACTGGCACGCTGCTAGAAATGAGGATTTCTCTTCAAACAGAGGAGCGGAGGGTTCTGACTTTCAATATATTTCTAATCGCCCACAATCCTACAAAGTTGACTGAAGTGGTTGTAGGGTTTAGCAGCCTTTCATCCTGTAATTACATGTTGTGTCTCAAGAATTACGTTAAAGCCGGGGATGGAAGCTTCTCAGAAGGCTTAGTGAATATCTGAAATGTGTAAGACTCTACTCAGAAAAATCTGCCTGGAAAGCTCATAAGAAAAGGCTTTCCTGAAAGATTTTCTATACTTCCTACTTGAAGACAGGCTGGAAATCTGAGGAGAGTCTTTCTGTTCCAGCTAAAGTGGGTAGGTGCCAGGGTTTTAGGAGGCTGAGGGGAGGAAAATTTTCTTCAGAAATTCAGGTTCATTTTGAGTTTCGGAAGAACTTAGGATTCACTTTTGTTTTGTCTGAACAAATTTCTTCACTTTTATTTTGTCTAAACCCTCTGGCTGAAGTACAGCATGGGCTTGGCTTGCCTGAGAAGTCACACTGAATTAACAGGTCTATTCACAAGGTGTAAGTTGAAGCCTGTTTGTAAATCTCCGCGAGAGCTAATCTGCTCTGGGCACCTCCTGCCAGGCACACGGGAACCTCTTCTGCCCTGCGCGGCAAACCAGCTCAGCCCAGGTTATTTGAGATGTGCTTGTGCTGGCCTTCACCCAAGTCCGAAGCCGAGCTGTACTTCCACAGGATGATCTTTGGTCCAGGAACATCAGTCAAGATGAAGTTATTTTGATGCCAGGCGTTTTGTTTTCCAAAAGAACAGACTTCATTTCTCCCTGCTCGTGTTATTTAAGGCAACTGCAGCTCAGTTTTTAAGGTACTGTGGTAGCCTTCATAACCGATGATAACCACTTAACGGCATGGGAGCTGTGATCTGAAATAATCGGCTAGTTCTTGAATGGGACATCACCTGAAAATCTTAAGCAGAAATTACGGCGTGAAAGGCAAAGCACCCGGTAAATCCTTTACCAGGTTTTCATCTCTGGAGAGGAATACACACGTATAGAGAGGTGGGCACAGTGTGCGTGGGTACCTGTGGTACAGAGCAAGGCTCCCCCAGAGGAGTGGATGTGCAGCTACATGTGCCATTTGAGTACCTAAATAAATAGATACATGAGCATGTGGTGTTCCAGTCACAAGCAAAACGATCAGGATGAGTTGTGGATAATGGTCAACGATCTTTCAAGTGCAAAATTTAAGAAGCTAAAAAAGAAAAATGGGAACTTTTAATTGCAGGCACTTTCTAAACCAGCCATTTTGTCCCAGCCAAACTTGGAGCTAACTTTTCAGTAGCAAGAAATGTAGGTTAAGGATGTACAACACAGGTGAGCTCAGAACGGTGACATTTTTTCCGCAGAGAAGGGTGCCATGGCCACACAAGGGGAAGTGCGAACAGGACATCTCCCAGAAGCTCCAGCCCGCGTTACTTTTGGACTTTGAGACCAGGAAACCGGAGAGACCAACCACACTCACTCAGAGGCACCCAATGCTTCGAATGCAGCCCTACAAATGAAAGACACGCCTGCCCCCACCCCAAAAAGCGGCATCATTAAGATAGCGGCAAAAACATCATTTGCAAGAAAAAATGTACCAGCTGTCAGATTTTAGGTTGGCTTCAACGTGACTATGGTGTAAATGACACACAAAATGGTTTCTACCATCGATTCGCTGTCACCCTTCTCCAAAAGAGGGATGGGTGGTGCATTTTTCAGGTGCCTGGCTTGAAATAAGGCCGAATATTTTTTTATTTTGTTTTGTTTTCAATCCCCTAAATGCTTCTTGTCTTGAAACCAGTCCCTGCTAAGGTGTCTCATGTCTGATGGCTGTAGCCAAGGCTCTTTCGGTAGAGTAGCTCTGTCCTATACTGTGCTACCAAGAATAAACATTGTATGAGCATAAGTGCCAAAAGAGAAAAAAAAAAAATAAAAATCCCTCCCTTTCATTTTTTTTCTTCCCTTGCAAGGCCAAACATGCTGTCTTTGGACAGATTTCAATCCTGCTTTAATTCATTAAAAAAGTGAAACAAAATCACCATTTACATCCTTGACAGCTGGCAGGTTTTATGTGTTCTTACTGCTCCTGCCAAGTCAAAAAAAGTTTTCATTCAGCTCTGTCATGGATCTTTGGAGTGCTGGAAGTGTGAGAGATGTCAAAATGTACTCATAACAATGACATACAGTACCTGAAGGCAGGAACGTATTATGCTAATGTGCTGGTGTAAAGGAAGTTACAATTCTCCTTGTTACTTAAAAAAAAAAAGCAAACCAACAAACCCTCCCACACACACCCTGACAACATCAGAACACATACCAGTCCCGAAAGAGGGAGCATTTTGCTTTCTACAAAGCCGTCTGACACGTTCCAAGAGCTTTCTGTTCATCAGCTTGCATTCCAGTATAGACTGTGAGCCGAGACCAGCCGCCCGGCTCAGGTGCTGGGAAGGGCTTGCCGAAGGGCGACGGGCAGACCCCACTGCCAACCCAGCAACGTGGAGGGGGAACGCTCTTCCCCGCTGGGTGTCAGGGCCCTGAGAAGGAATGGGTTGCACTCCTACATGATTATATTTGCAATATGCCACACAACAGGGCACGGAACGGCTAAACAGTGCCTTGCAACTACTTCAGTAGAAATAAGGGACAGAAACAGTCTCCAACCTACATTTTCTGCAGCTTTCCCATGGCCCTGGTAAGACAACAACAGAAAGAAAAACCCCTTCCAAATAAAAAGCGAACACTCCTGCAGCAGAGCTGAAGCACGATGCAACCCCCCAACATTTTGTGCCGCAACGCACGTAGACCACAGCCTAGATCCCATTGCACAGAATATATAACTTGCAGGCACACAATCCAGTCCTATGCATCCAAGCTGTACACAGGCTATGTAGTTCTTTGCCAGAAAGGGGTTGTGCAGAAAAGCTTGGCAGCTGTTTGAACTCTGTGGCATTAGGTAAAGTTATCTAGATTACAGCCCAGCGAAATCTCAGTTGCCACTTGAGTTTTGATGGGGACAAAGATAAATTTGAAATTGGACCTGCTGAGATTGCATTCCCTTGTCTTGTTGCCCACCCCAAGGAAATGCAAATGTAAGTTAAATCCACCTAAGCACAAGTGTAAGAGGCAAAACTTTCCCCTTCCACCCTGCACAGCTGTTTACATTAGAGAGAAACACTTTTGGGAAAAAAAAAAGAGAAGAACGCCGTGGTATAATTGCAACCCACGAGCACACCACTGCTATCATTTCCAGAGGCATTTGGGAGGGAGCTCTTGCAGCTTTCAGAACTGAAGCCTCGCTCAGGAAGGACAGATGCCAGATCATTATTCTTGGCTTTAAGATAGAAAATAGCTTATGGGCATAAGATGCTATTTACTGCCTACAGTACATTTCAAAGAACAGCTATCTTGTCAATCATACACTCTTTGTATGGCTTGACTAGGTCATTTTAATTTTGCTGTGGTTAGTTATTTTAAAATCGGTGTTATTCTATGATCAGCTACCCCTTATCTACGGTGGTGAGAATAGCTTGGGGTTGCGACTGAAAGACCACAACTATGACTAGTCTTGGCTCTGAAACTTTGAGACCCATAGACACAGTCTTTTCTTACAAAATGCAATCATTATGGCATGCATATAGCCCTAAGCTATTTTACTTATTAAGCCAACAACTGCTTAAAATGGCAAGCTGCTCTTGGAAAAATCAACTTGCTGCTTTTTGCCTGTACAAGATCCCTTTTGATACACATAAATTTTTAGAAAATCTAAGCCCGGGGCAATTGTCTACCTCTGAGGTACAGTTACAAGAGGAGAACAAGCAGACTCTCAGTTACATTTCTGTGCTCATCTTTACCCACAGTATTGGGGATGCAACAGGCAGAGATGATTTGTTCACCGCAAGATGTACTTAAAAAAAAAACCCTACGCCAGTGGAAACGTGGCGTCATGTGAGGGACATCAGGATAAACACCAGCCTGAAGGAGCAGGAATAGCGCGGTGTCTTTTACCAGAATGGGTTCTGGGAGGTTGGAAAATGCAGATGTCTAAGATGGAGGCACATCAAACCTCAACATCCTCTGGTCACTCATTTTTAGGAGGGAGTGCGGCGCGCCCGTGCCCGGTTCGCAGCGTTCCTTGTAAAGTCCTCATGCAAGTGCCTGTGACCATGTTGTGAAGCTGAGGGGATGACAAGAAGCAGCAAAAGGAATGAGTTAAGCTGGAAAAGCAGGGATTGATGAAATTTATTTCTCCTTTTCCTTCCATTGCATTTTTGAAAGTTGTGTGTAGCAATGGGAGAATAACCTGGCCACAAATACGAAACTCCTCAGTGAAAGGAAATCGGAAGTATCACTATGAATGATTCACATGAATTCTTAATAAAATGAGACCTATGCCAAGCCAAGGCTCACCAAAGACCTTATGACTACACCTCTGCGACTGAGCAGACACTCTCTGCTCTTTGGGTAAGGCGTCTAGAGAGTTGCTCCTCTCCTTCAACAGAGCTGTGAAATAGAGGTAGAAAAATATGGTGGCACTGGGTCGTAGTGTTGTTCCAGGATGTTGGTTTTGGGGATCTGATCCAGCAGAGAGGTTGCAACCTCCACATTTCTTTTTTGTATATTTAAAAAAAAAAAAAAAAAAGCGGCATCTTTTGAATCATAATATATGTTTCGACCTCTTACAAGGAAGTGAGTCTTAAAGTACAACATTTCTTTTGGTTACTTCTAGATTAAGTGACAAGTTGCACATTTCTGTAGCGCCATCAAGTTGTGATCGTGAAGTCCTATATGGTATATGCAAACAAACACCAAAGAGCCTTCGTGTAGAGACGAAGCGCTGAAAGCTGATCAACCAACGTGAGGTCCACGCATGGCCTCTCCAGTGGCTCTGGTTGTAACAGCATGGCATTTCTGAGAAACAGCGCTGATAATAACCATGCATTTCCTGTGCCGAAATTGGCTTTTGGTTCCCCTTCCTCCTTGCGGCGCACGTCACGCCGAAGGCTGGCTGTCCTCCACGCGGGGAGGGGTGCCCTTCGCCAGGCTCTGATGCAGGGTTGGACACGTGCAAAGTGCTGGCCATGGCGGGGGCTCTGGAAGCCTTCAAGATAAAAGGCACTCTCTGAAAGTAAGATTACTTTTATCACTGAGTTGATGTGAAACTGTTTATTTTATTAGGTATCTTTTCAAATCATTTAATTATCGTATTAGTTGTTTTCATAGCTCCTATTCGATGGGCACAATTGTGTGAGTGAATGAAAGATTGCCTCCTGTCCATCACGATGTACAAACAGCCTGGAGCTCTTGCTGCCTTCAATATATATCCCAAAGTGGCCTGAATGTGTGGGGGAAGTGGAGAGAGACTTTGGAAACCAAAGGAGCTCTTACCCAGGTTCTCTTTGTCAAGACTTTTTTCTTCACACATCAGCATTTTCTAAAATAGCTAATGATCCTTCGATGACTGAAAATAAAAGCAGTTCTGTCTTCTGCTCTATGCTGATCAAATGATTTCACAGTTGTTTACAATCAATAAAATTTTGCTTTGGCCATGTCAAGGTAAATATCAAAAATCACAAAATTCTGCAATTGCACGTCTGGGAAAGTTCTGCTTTTCCACATGAGCTATAACGCAACCCTGGAATATTGGGACTGCCAAAAAGCACATGTCCATGCCATATAAATGGTGTAGGTGCAAAAAAAATGGAACTTAAGGCCAGCAGGGTTATAGAAAAATTATATAAAGCTACAGAGAAATCGGTAAATAGAATTGTTAGCAAGTATATATTTTTTTTTTCTATTCTGAAGTTATTCTCCCTTTGGATCGGGGAGTTAAAAATGTAATGGTACAAGTATTCCAAAATATTTCTGGAAAGGAAAAAAAACAACTTTGAGAAGATGCAATCTGCTATAGAACACCTCTCTATGTCGAAATAATATCCTTCCTTTTCCTCCTTCCAAAGAAACCACATTGTTTCATCAGCATAAGCCTTTTGGTCACAATTCAATTACATTTTTCAAAACTGCATTTTCCAGGTGAAATATTCTTCTCACGAGAGCTTTGGTCGATCCTCTGCCTTTTTCCTCATCTGCTGGTATATCACACTGGCAGGAAAAGCATCTCCAGTGGGCCAGAAAAACCGGTGGCCACCATGTTCTCAAGACCCTGTTCAGAAAGCCCCGGAGAGCACCAGACTGGTGAGCTCCAGCTCCGTATTCCCAGCCAGATGTTCCCCAGGGTGTCACCACAACAGCTGGTGCCCATAAAGCACCTGCACGGAAGCTGCGGTGCCGTTCCCCGCGACTGCGGCTGCAAGAGCATCGCTGTTTGCTGAGGTACTGAACTGTTCCTCACCCAGCTGGGCTCCGCTGGACTCTCATTAACGAAATGAAGCTGACAGCTGATAGCACGGTGACACTAACATTGGCCAGCCCACAACCGAAAGTTGTCCCTACACATAGCCTTGATTGGACTCCGTGTCCTTCCTTTGACCCTCAGCTCCTTCCTCTGACTTTGAGCAAGGGTTGTAAGCACTCCCAGCTATTTCAATATATCTTTTCCTATTTTTTTTCTCCAACACAGAGGATATACCTCCTTCACAGCTCATACTCATAGTTCTCTACCTTCTAAAGAAGCAAAAGCATCTTGTGGGTGGTTGGTGAGCCTGAGCTCATCCGTTGGGAATGGTTCATTAAATGCTCCGTTCTGCTCGGGTAGCTTGTGACAGTGACCTCCTCACGGTTTGTTGGAGGATTTTTCTTTCCAATAGCTGAATAAAATACACCTGCTGAAAAGCCTGATCCTATACTAGGACTGCCTGCAAACTGTTCAAATGTGGCTAGAAGGACATGTTCTCAGGGCTCGTCCTCTTGTATGGTACAAAAGAAAAGGGAGAAAAAAATGTTGCTGAGCACTGAATTTCCCAGGAGACCAGAGCTGAGCTTGTCTGCCACTGTCACAGTCGGTTGTGCGCCTGTTTGCCTCAGGTTCACCCTTCCCAGGCCATCTGTGAGGATTACACTTCACAGAGATGGTTGTATCAAACATGGCACAATTTGGGAACACGGGATGCTTATTATTCCAGGGTGATTTCTTAAGTGCATTACTAGCTTGTTTTTACGTTCTATTAGATGTACTGGAATGGTTGGTGGGCACCTGAAGGTGATGCCAAGATGGCTCCTGTGCTTGGCTGAAGCCACCTAGGGAGGCAAGTGGGCAAGGGGAGCCGACCAGCAAAGGGCCAGGACAGGTCTCCAGCTACCCAAGCCAAAAGGGTTTGGGAGCACTGCTGCGAGAAAAGCTTTTAGCAGGTACAATCATCAACTCTATACTCTCTGCAATTTAATTTGTTGCTCTCGGGCTTTCCTGGGCTTCCTGCTGCCAGCAGCGGAGAAGTCAAGAATGGCTGCAGAAAGCAATCATGGGGGATGGTGGCACAAAGTGCCACGTGCTATTGGCAATATACAGCAGCAAACTGCTCCTCCATGTGTCTGCAGGGGAAAAGTCTTAAATGCAAAGCCAGAACCCTCTGCGATAGACCAAGAAAACTGCCCTAAATAATTGGGGAGCAGAGAGAAGACCAGATTATTTTTTTTTTTCCTGTATAAGGTATAATACAGCATGTTTCCATCTGAACAACAAAAATGATTGAGAGGCAAACTGAAGAGATTGAAGACACGAAATCAAAATGCTGGCAATTCTAAACTGAATGGAAAGGGCTTTGTCAACGTGAGGCCAAAGTTACGCCCTACCCTGTACAATCAGACAACAGGCAAAGCATCAGATAGCTAGAATTGCATTGTGAGACCCTTAATTATGTTTTTAAGATGATGATGGTTCATTGCAAAACAATGTTTTAATGATGCTGCTCTGAGCACCTCCCCATCCTAAAGACCGCTGCCTCTAAAAAACCTAAGGCTCAGCATGGGAACGTCAGTGTTGGCTTGAAGGGAAAGATTTTTCTCTTCCTCGGTTTCCCACCATGGAAAATGTCTATGAATGAGCACAAAAGGCAGGCCAACAGCTTTCAAAAATGCAAAGTCAAGCTTACCTGTGGCCCACCTCTACAGCAATCTTGTTTACCCATCAACACCTCAGAAGCAATTTCTTCTTCGTTCACATTCCTCAGCAGCAGCCTTCATTATACGGTGCACCACATCCTAACATTAATTAGCACTTCACTGGCAGCCCAGGTATCGTTTTTCAAAAGGACTGCAATTAACGAAATAAAACAAATCCCTTTTTAGTTTGAGCAGTGTTGCTGCTTTCCCTCTCTTCAAAGTGATGGTGTCAGATCGTTGCCTTCCTCTTGCCGCTTGCTGCAAGCCAGCATCCATGGAAATGTTGCCCAACGCGTGGCAGTTTTTACTTGCCCTACCGCTTTTCACCCGAATATTTTAAAACACTTGGCAAAAGCAAAGGGTGGGGAAGGATATTGATTTTCTTTGGTTTTTTTTTTCTTCTGTTTATATGGGGATTTGCAGGCAAAGCAGTGGTAAGAACTCGCCTCGGGTCACAGACTCAGCAGCAGAGGCAATAATAAAGCCCGGGTTTCTCGATTCTCCGATTATTCTCATCACAAGATAATCCAACAGATGTGACGATTTCACTTCAGTTCAAAATTTGTTAATGAGTCTTTCTTGGGGTGGGAAAAAAGTGTTCTGTTTGCGTTAGGGAACCATCCTGTTGTATTCCTTGTGTTGGTGCAGTCAATGGCCAGCCTGGCCAGCCTTTGCGACCGATGGCAGGGACGGTCGGAATGCAGGGCTTGTGGGTGACCCTCACACAGCCTGAAAGCTGGCTGGCAAAGTCCCAGCCGGGACACTGGAATGCTACAGCAGTATTGGGCTGCAACAGCTGGGAAACCATAGAGGTCTCAATGGCAATAATCACAGTTGAAATACTCTCTATTCCTTCGGTGGTTTGCAACCTGATCTTCTCTCTGTGGAGAAAATCCTTAATGGATGGGGCTTAAAGATTTATTTCCCTATTTTTGGAAACAAATTCAGTGCAAAAAAAAAATAGATTGTTTGAGTTGCTTTATATAAGTAGTATAAGTGTGTATATATATATATGTAACTTATATAAATAAGTTTTGTATATAAAACCAGCTTAGTTTTGTCATTAAAATACCATGGCTGAAAAATGTCCACAAAATATCGACAGGCAATGGTAATCCAGCTCCCTCAGGGGCAGCCTGAGATCCTCATGGTGCCATGGCCTCTAGGCAGGATTTTCTGGCTGGATTGGCCCTTCTATCGACGGCAAGGGCTTCCCCTCTCCAGGGCTACTGCGGGGCTCAAGAAGGAGCACGGAGGCCTGGGACAGCCCCCGCAGTGCTCCCACAAAGCCCCAGGAGAGACTTGCTGGTGCTTTTGGATTTTGCTGGGTAGACCTTTCAGCTGGTGTTATGCCCAGAGGTTGGGAGGGAAGGCAAGCTTAGAAAAATACAGTATTGCCTCTGGAATGCAAATTTCTCTTTTGGGTGAAATTTTTTATCTCAAAAAAAAAAAGAGAAAAGAACAAAGAAGCTGTCTCCCCTCCCCCCCAGGTGTCTCTGTAGGGCCAGCTCCTTCCTGGGGGGGGCTAACAAGGCAGCGCCTCCAATGGTTTGTCTTCACAAGCCAGCTGAAGGCCTTAAAAGAGACATCCAAAAAAAAAAATAAAAAATCACCCTAAATAACCTCAGAAAGGAAAAGCTAATATTTGTTACATTCAGTTCAGCCCTATTTTGGGTGAAACGTGGCAAAGCCACGTGGCAAGCGGCCCTGCGCAGCCCACCCTGTGGCAGGGCTTCTGCAACGCCTCCCGACACCAGCAATATTTGAGCTTTTTAAGGAACTTTTAGGGCCTCCATGCAGAAAAGGGTGCTGTTGGCAAGCACCATCCCCTCCCCACTAACAGCTCCCATGCTGTGAGCAACCATGAGCCCTGGTGACTTTTTAGCACCTGGGAAGAAGGACGATGCTCCTTTGCTCTTGAAGATGACGCTGGGCTGTTGGGCAGATCTCGTGCTGCCCACCTTGGCAACTGTCCTGGCTTTTGGGGACCCAGACTTGTATGGCACAGCTGGGATTTAATCAACCCTGTCACACAAATCTCTCAGCTGTGTTTCTAGCCCAAAAGAAAAAAAAAAAAAAAAAAAAAAGGATCTGGGAGAGCCATTACAAAGGGACTAAGAGCTGTACTGGAGGTATCTCCCCTGCAGGCATTATTCCTCTGAATAGGCCAGAGTTTAGGGCAGGTCAAAAGAAAGCTGCTGATCTGGAAATAATGGTGGATGCCGGAAAGACCCCGCCGATGTGCCCCCCCCCCCTGCACACCGCCTCCAGCCAGCACCACAAAAGGGAACACAAACAAAGATTAGCTGCAAAATTATTATTATAGCTCCTGGGAAATTATATTATTATTATTATTATTATTATTGTTATTGTTATTGTTATTGTTATTATGCTCAGGTCATTAAAGACTGCAGTTTTGCATCAGAGAGGTGAAGCAGTGGTTTCAGAGATGCTCTTGGGAAGGGTAAACCCATGCTGCCTCAAACCACTCAAACCGCTCAGTGTTGTGCTGTTTTCCAAACAGTCCTGCTGTAACGTAACCTCTGACAACGCATTCTAACACCGTTTGCCATCGAACGTCAAAAATAAGTCACGTTTGCAAAACAAAACCACAAACCCTGAAAATCACACCATCTTACATGGCATGTTTAGCTGTTGGACAGCCCAATGGAGATCACTCCAGCTTAGTTTCAGTGTACATTCCCTTTTAAACAGAAATTATAACAAAAAATCCTCCCTTTACTGTGTTTCCTTATGTCACCCTTTGATGCATCCTCTAAAATGCTTTGATGCAGCCTCTACAACTCTGTTAGAGAAGCATGTGTTTATGGTCTGGGGTGCACGACGTGGCAGGCACCGTGTGCCAGAATGGTGGAACAAGCTTTTCCACAGGCAGATTTTTTTTTTTCTACAGGCTATAAATACTCCCCATCAACCCATTGCTAATGCCTTAGCGGTGCCTCACTAGAGCCTTCCAGCCAGATGGCAGATACGGCCACCGGGTGTAATTCTAACTTTAGCAGAAGTCATTTCACACGTATACGGCCTTTTAGAAAAGACTAGGAATGGCCAGTGAGACTCCATTTGGTTAAAACTTCCCTGAAACGAGGGTCAAAATGTGAGACCCGGTTGCAGAGGGCTAAGGGAAGGGACCCTACCATCCTCCTCCGTCAACTGGCTGCTCTGAAGCTCACACAAAGTGGGGAAGGGTCAGGAATGGCAAAACACCGGGCGCTGTTTTGATTTGACTCATCTGGCTTCAACTTTAGGTCTTTGGCCACGTACCTGGTGGGTGTAAAATGTCATGTAGGGGACATGGGCAGAAGCAAGCGAGGTAACTCATGGCCCAGAAGCCCCAGCTGAAGTAAGGACCCCCTGGACAGTTGGCACTGGGACCGGTCCCATTCGCCCCTCATCCCGCTCCCCGAATTTCTGCTTGCAAATTCACTGGAGAGAAAGCGCTCGGTCATGCGGTGCGGCACGCTCGAACCCCTCCCATCCTGGGGTCTCTTTACATGCAAACACAAACCCTAGACCTCCAAGCAGATTCCAAGCCTGCTTGCACTGATACACCCGTACTGGACAGCGTGACCTTCTTGCCCATCAGCCATAGATAACTGAGGAGATCAGAAATGGAAGACCTCCGTGTAACCCGGTGTTATTAAAAATACTGTAGTAAAATGGCACAATAGCCACTTTGTACTGTGCTCTGCTACTACAGTAACGCTTGCAAAGTGACGCTTGCAAAGCTCCCAAGGTCTGTGGAAATGGGTCAAGAAATAAAGAGACAGATATTTAATGGGTGAAAAAAATATCCCATAGTATGCATCTTGCATCCACCCAGGAGAGCCAGGAGACTTAATCCATAAACTCCTGTAGCCACGAATGGAGGCACCTTCCTCTTCACACAAGGAGTGTCTGCTAAATAGAAGGAATATTGCAGCTAAATAGAAGGAATATTGAAGCTAAATAGAAGGAATACTGCAGCTAAATAGAAGGAATATTGCAGCTAAATAGAAGGAATATCGCAAAGCATCCCTCGCCTGGGGTCGAATTTTGCACCCTTTGTGTTTTGTCCCAGGGTGCTGCATGCAGGTTGGTTGCCAGACTCAGTAAAATAAACCTGGCTGTGAGCCTGATGGCTGGTTTTCACGTGTATCCTAAACCAGCACAACCAGGGAAGTTTAGGCAGAGATGTCTAATGCTCCATGAGGACCAGAGCATAGCCAGAACAGTTACCATGAAAAAAAAAGGCACATATTAATCTATAAATCTTCTTTCCAAGGATATTCATAATCATGGTTGCTTTTCCTATGGAGAAAAATAAATTTTAATGAGTCTTTTTGCTCCTGTTGGCATTTAAAAGCCATTTTAGCTTTGGAAAAGTGACTGAAGAGTATGTTCATAAGGCTCATCACCTACAAAAACTAATACATCCCTTTCAAACGCAAAATCCTCATTACCATCAGTGCGAGCATTACAACACGTGCTGCCTCCTCAGGTCCTCAGGAGGAGCCTGCCAGGACGGCTATAAAAATGAGGATTTTTTGGTATTAAAGTCAGGTGTAGTGATAACAGGCACCCAAGCTTGGGACATTCACTGCTTTTCTCTACACCTTCAACCTGCAGGGGAGAACCAGGCTGCGGCCACCCTGAGAAGCTTCCTGCAGGCTGGACCATGAGGGTACGCAGCAGGGCAGTGGTGGCCACGGGGGAAGGTCTGCGTTCCCCTGGCACTTGTCCTTTCCTGCGGTGCCGCTCGTCCTTCGCATGGATTCGAAAAAAATAGGCGCTGGGACGGTGTGTGCCGGTTTGCTTCTTGCGCTGACAATTGCCGGAGCTCAGGTTACGAGTACATCGAGTCCCCTCTAAGAACGCCAAAGAGCGAAAATGGGCTGCTTCCAAGTGAACGTGGACTTTCCAAAAAATTGTTCCTGTGCCGTGTTTCCCCCGGCGTCATAATCTCCCCTCCACAAAAGGCTGGATTCTCTCGATGGGTGAAAGAGGGGGTGATGTGCATATATTCAGGTTATTCTCTGCATCGCTGAGGGTTTCAAGGCACTGAGTCCATGGGGCTCAGCGGGTAAGATACATCTTTTTTGGTGGCAAACCTGGCTGAAGCTGTTCCCAGCGACTACTGGATTCCTGCTGTTGTTTCCTTTCAAAGCAAGCTAAGGCACATTGCCCTCAAGAAGAAGAAAAAAAACCCTTGGCCTTATTTCTGTCTTTGATGTATGTTTAACTTACCGTTACGCTGGGAAAAATCTCAATTCACTCATGTCACATTAACTCACTGAACATTAATATTAAGCAAGCCCAGCAATTCAAGCCAAACCTAACGTGCTGATAAGGGTACAGTTATACATACTGAGATTGGTCTATACCATCTCAAGTCAACCAGAGCACCAGCAACAGCCGGTGATGCTCCATGCACTACAGCCATCTCGCTAAACCCCATGCTCCTCTGAAACACCCCGTTTAATTTAAAGTTGTGGAGCCACACCACAGCCGGCAGATGAAACCAGAACGTCCTACGACAGTTGTATTTTTCTGAACGTTTCCACCTCTTGGCATTAACTGTAATTTTGTTGATTACTACAACTCAGATAGTTCTTCCCCCACCCCAGTTGGGTTGGTTTTTTTCCCCTTTACGCTGCTGAGAGAGCTTTACTCACTGTCACCATTTCCTTTACACCCCCAATTAGTCAGCCAGCCCCCCCGGTGGTGCAGGGTTTTCATGTGAGTGTGAGAAAGCAGGCATGAAGAAACCTAGGAAAATATGAATGCAAAACCACAAAAAAAAAAAAAAATAATGGCAGGCATTGCCAAGGCCAGGTGCAGGCTCTCAAACCGTATGTGACTTGGTTCCAAGTCATCTTAGCGTACGCTCGTGGTTAATACTGTCACTGTTGTGTTGGCAGGCTCATCGTGAGCTGAACTCCGGGCATTTATTTTTTTTTTTTAAGGTACCATCCTCAGAGATTCAAGTTCAGGAGAAAAGTTCTAGCTGTGAGGTTTCATCAGGAGCCAGAGCGCCGCTTATCAATACATGGATATGTTTTAAATCCGATCTCACGTCCCTTAAGCAGAACCAAAGGAATGGGCTTATTCACTGCAGTCGTTGGTGCACAGCTCCCCTCGCTCTGTCCTCATTAAGCTGCAGAAAAAGCAGATGATTTTCAGGTTTTATCCTTTCCTTCTCCCTTTCTGCAATGCTTTTCCTCATCAGCGCTCGCTGCCCACCCCTCTCCCCCCTCCTCTTCCTCACAGGGCGCCTGCTCTTTCCCACCAGCCCTTTTCTCTCCCACCCTTACTCTTCGCATCGCCGGACCTCATCCTGCCCAAAGCCACCGGGACGAGGGCCGTGCCGGCCGCGGCTCCCTCCCCTGCTAGCGGAGCCCTGGGACAGGTTCTGTGCCCTTTTTGAGCTCACGACGGGGGGGACTGTGCCCATCCACCCATTGCCAGCAGCGATCCGCAGCCCCTTCGCGCCCCCACCCCTCCATCCCTTTTTGCTCCGGCTGCTCCAGCAGCCATCCCTCCTTTCTCCCCCCCCTTCCCAGGCATTCGGGACCACAGCTCTCTGGTCAGGCCGTGCTCCCATGCTCTCACAGGGCTGCCTCCATATAAGCAGTAATGAGCGTGATAAATTGCTGGGGGGGGGGGCGGAGAGATCAGATTTTCCCTTTCATTTCTTTTCCACCAGCGGGGGACTCTCCCCCGTCCATCTGAGGGCTCAGCAGTCACCGAGGCTGCGTGGCGGCGGCTGGGTGGCTGGCGAGGCACACGCCAGCTAAAATCAATATATCCTGCACTCCTTTTCCATTTATTTCCCCCCTCCCACCCACCCGTGCGGGCGTACATAAGGAAGAGGAGGCGAGCAGCGCCGTGGAGCGCTGGTGACACAACTGTTCCTTCAATCACGCCGGGAATTACAAAAGCAGATCCCTTTGATCTGCTGTGAGGTACCAGGCAGCTCTTGGATGGCCGCTGCTCTATGATCTCATGCAGATAACCCACCTGCTAGCGGGCTGGAGCAGCCATAAATTGGTCCTGGGGATGCTTGGGTAAAGAGTTGTCTTCTCTGCTGTCCCAGGAGAGCGGATTTATCTCTATAAAATATCTATCTTGCCTGCAGAAATCGCCGTTAAAATATTAGCTCGGTAATATTTTCCGTTAGCAATTCCTGAGCTTTCCGTGCTCCCATGTGCGTGCGGATGTGTGTACCTACATACGTACACACATGTCTGTTGGAAGAAATGCAAGCATATATAACACTGGAACATTAATACAACTGTTATGGTTCAGTGGAGATCATAAAAGATGGGAAAGGGTAGAATGAATTCATATAAAAAAAAAATCCAAACAACCAACAACCAGCATCAGGAATAGATAGCAAGGAATTTTTTAAGTCAGTTGTATACTTGTTTATGATTCCAGTTCAACTCCTCTTTTTTTTTCATGGATAACATAAATTTGGAACTCTCCTAGCTTCCAGAGGTTTGCTTTTGATACACCTTTAACAAAGTTATCAACAGATTCTATAGATCAACATTTTTATTTTTTTGAGGGCAAAAATGGACTTTGCCGTAGTCTTTTCTGCTTTATTTTTGAGTCTTTATGGATCATTTTCAGAAAAGAAATACTGGTCATTTAACTTTTTTATTGTTTTCCTCTCCCGTTCTCCCTTTTTCTCTTTTTTTGCCATCACCCATAACAGAAAATCTAGTAGGCTTGTACCAACTCTTTCCTTTTCCTCACGCTGTACTTTCTCTTCATTTCTTCAGGTTTTGGAAAGCCATAGAGTGGTGAGAAATGGGATTTTTCATAGAATCATAGAATGTTTTGGGTTGGAAGGGACCCCTGGAGGCCATCTAGACCAACCCCCCTGCAGGAGCAGGGACACCGCTAACCAGACCAGGTTGCTCACAGCCCCATCCAACCTGGCCTTGAATGTTCCCAGGGATGGGGCCTCCACCCCCTCTCTGGGCAACCCCTGCCAGTGTTTCACCACCCTATTTTCAAAAGTTACCGAGCCACAGAATGGCTGAAGGAAAAAGCAGCCCCCCACTCTGCCCGGCACTTTTCAGTTCATAGGGGTAAGGAGCAAAGAGAACGGAAGGCAAGCGGTGATGATAACGCTGCTGCTGCTGAAGCGATTCCCTTCCAAATATTGCCAAATAAAAATAACTGCCATGGCTCAGAGTGTTTCTCGGGAACACGTTCCTCTTCTTTTGTCAAACCCTAACGCAGGCATGAAGAATTAAGATCTGGCTTTTGCCAACCAAGTGTGTTTACGGACACGCTAAGCCATCTCGATGATAACACCGTACAATGCCCGGGCAAAAACACAGGCCAAGAGCCATGCCAGCAGGGAACGGGAACCCAACACACCTCGCAGCTTTCGGAAAGGTCTGGTGCTCTTGGAGCACATCTGTGCCGTGGAAAAAACGCACCTGATCCTTTCCTACCCACACCAACCCCGTGCCGGCTCTGTAGACGACCTGGTGGTTTTTACAACGTGGCAGAATGGGGAAAGCGTGGGTGTACGCGTGGCAGCGAGAGAAAGGGAGCGAGAGGAGGGGGCTTTCTGCGCTGCTGAGATATCCCCGTCTCCGTGTTCAGAATCGGGAGCCTTTTATTGCACTTCACCTCAAATCTAGCAGAAAACCTCTTCCTCAGACACGGGTCTTGTGCCAGTTTCGAGATAGATATTCCAGTTTGTGTTGGTTTTGGATGTGAAGCCCACGTTGGCCTAATCATGGAAACTGAGTCGCAGCTTTAAATTTGGAGAGGCAACCGGTTCTCCTGAGTGCTTTTAAACACTTCCAGCCCTTTGGATCAAAAATGCTCACGCCTCTTTTACCATTAGTCACTTGGAGTAAGATTGCTGGCTCCATGGACCAGTTAAACCCTCCTAGATACACAGCTGCTTCTTGAGCATCCTTTGCATTACATTAAGCACCTAAAGAAAAGGCATTTATACAAATGAGTCGTGTGCCAAGCGGCACTTTCTTTCATTCCAAACAAAGACACGAGGTTTACAGATGTAAAACACATCGCTCCGTGTGCCATACATTTCCCACTGCATTTGCAGGCAAAATAACACGCTGGATGCCAAGACTACGAGTCGTTCAGCAGGAAATCCAGCTATCATTAATGCAGGTATCCGTCCTCCAGTGGAAACGGTCTCCATCAAAAGCAGACAGTCGTGGCTTTTAATATAATTCAGTGGCAGATAATACAAAGCAGTACTTTCACAACTGGAGCATGGATGAAAAATGACACAGTCCAGGAACATGACAAGTAACAGGCCTGTGGGGTGAAGTTCTGACTGGCTTTAACTGGAAAGCTTGTTTTCTCTCGAGCACACGTGTTTGCCAACTTCAAATGGCACTTACTATTTTTGGTAAGGCTGTTGCAAGCCCTCACACATGCTTCATCCAGCACCAGTTCAATAGTCTATGATAATCATTTGGTATTAAATGCTGGCAACGGAGCCAGAAGGTTTCCTTCACGCATCCTCCTACCACTGCCAAGGCAATCAAATTAATTCTGTTAACAGCCTGCCAAGTCAACTAGCCCACTAAACTGTCCCGTCTTAAAAATGAAATCGAGACATTCATATCAAGCCGTGCCGTTTCCCCACCGAGTGCGACGGCTGGAGCCCTGCCAGCGGGAACGACTGCTATCATCAGACGATGCCATGCGATGGCTCTAATGAGCTGACATTTCCTGTTGCTAAATTGCCACGTCTGAAAGCCAAACCAAATAGTGTTCGACCTCTTCAGAAACCAGACGATGGTTTCTGACTTTTCCTTCTGCCTTCTGTTTCCTCGCTTTCGACGTTTCTCCATCCAAACCTGCCTAGATAAAGAGGCCTGAAGTCAAACACTGCTCCCGCACCACATGGAAGATATTAGGCTGCTCTGCAAAGCGTAGGTGTCTCATATTCCTTCCCCAGCCTTCGCAGTCTGCCCTACAAACCGAACCATCCCTGTGTGAATCGAAAGGGGGGGCTGCCGTGGGTGAGCACCATGGGCACAGGTTGCCCACACTGGCCTGGCTGTACCACAGAATCACAGAATCCCAGAATGGCTGGGGTCGGAAGGGACCTCGGGAGATCACCCAGTCCAACCCCCCTGCTAAAGCAGGGTCACCCAGAGCAGGTTACACAGGACTTCATCCAGGTGGGCTTTGAATATCTCCAGAGAAGGAGACTCCACAACCCCCTGGGCAGCCTATGCCAGGGCTCTGGCACCCTCAGAGTAAAGAAGTTCTTGCACATACTCAACTGAAACCTCTTGTGCTTCAGTTTGTGCCCATTGCCCCTTGTCCTGTCGCTGAGCACCACCGTTTTGCCCTGGGTCCAGCCCTGAGCTTGGTTTCCTTCCATACAGGTGACTCTCCTCTGGCTGCTTCTTTTAGCAACAACCAACACCAGAGGCAGAAGGCAGATTTCAAATACCCTTTCTAGGATCTCCAGGGAATCAGCGCAGAGCATTCAAGTTGCTTTCACTATTACACCATTTGGCACCATGAAATGTTAATGCTTCTCTTCTTCTGAAGCCGGGGCACAACAGGCACAACCAAGGGATATTAATGGGAATAAAAATTCCAGGCTCAGGCCTTCCATGCCAATACAGAGCTAAAAAACCAGCCAGCAATCCTCCGTAATTCTTAACACAAGCTCCTCAGCATAGTTAGTGAGCTATCGGACAGAGTTGAACAAGCAAGAGAGAGATGTTTTGCTAGAAAGAGGGTGGAAAATGGGAATGGCAGAAAGATTTGGCACACAGCAGTGTAGTTTTTCTGCGTTGTTATTTGCTAGGCTAGGATAGAGCTGGAGAAGGGATTTTATCTACCTGCACCAAGCTGCTCTATTAAGACTGAGGACTAAATAGGGACCTGTTTAGCTGGCAGCATCATTTTCTTCATAGCCTTTACTTTTGCTCTCCAAACGGTGTATGAATTTCATATACCTCAAGATGTACTTGCAGACTTTTCCCTAATCCACTGCACTGTAGCCTTGGCTATCCTCCATCAACCTAACTATTAAGTCTCAAAAATCTGTTATACATTTTATAGACTTGGGGGAAGCTCATTTTGCTGGCGTGCAGGCTACTTGCAAGGGGCTGACACTCATCCTTCAGGTTGGTTTGCTCTCTTCTGTCGTGACATGTTTCATGTTAGCGGCACTAATAACTAACTAAAAATTATTCCACCTATTTCTTTGGATTAGGTTGCATTCAAGGAATGAAAACTACCTCCTACAGGCAAGTGTATCCTCTGGCAGCAATGTGCCTTATACAGCAGTGACACTGAAAAAAATCAGCAGTACAGGTTGGAACGGAGCGCGTCTTTACACTTTCCAATATTCTACACTATGTATTGAAGTAAGCCTCCTCTCTAGGGATGCATTAAGTGACAAGGAAAGACCATCAAAAACATGAATGCTAGGAATGAGAACTCTTCAGATTTTGGCAATTTAAGAGATTTTCAATGCAGGTCTTTTTCCCAGAAGGAAAATAAGGTGGTAACGCCCCAAAGATATCTCAAATAGACTTTTACCTAAGACAGATCCCATAAGATAACCTGTTGCTTCCCTGACGATTCTGGGATAGAGAAGTCAGTGCATTGTGGTGCAATACAATCGCTATGTACAGCATGTATTCCTTATCATTTCAAAAGCATCCACTTCATCCCTCCCCACATTAATATGGCAAAGATTTCCAAGGAGGCTTAAAGCATAGGGAAAATTAATGGAGAAAATAGGTGCTGACGTGGATAAAAATAATTTCCCTCTCAAAGCACCGAGGAAAGCTACTGATGCCACATACTGCCCTCTTCCTCACCCCAACCACTGCCTCTTGCTGGGGATTTCCATTACCAAGACACTGCAATTGAAGTTACCAGTCTGCATGGTTGCACAGAACCAAACCAGCCTTCTGCCTTTGTGTTTAATTAACTTTGAAGTCCTGAAATTACTAATTAGGAAAACCTGATGCTTCTCTGAGGTACTGATCTATTTTGTGTAACCTGGCCAAAGGCCCATTGTATACAAAACAGATGTAATGAGCTGTGTAGTTTAAAGAGAACTATATATTGCGTCAAACAATCAGAAGGTCAATAATATTCTTATACAACCATTGCTCCTTCAGGCTTTTCTTTAAAAAGCTTTGTGTAGGAAAAAAAAGAAAAAAAGAAAAAAGCAACATAAATATAATAGCATTCAAGGTACGCAATGCAAATAAGAATTGGGTAAATTATGTCATGTTGAATAAGAAATGCCCCAAATCTCAACAGGGGACTGGAAATCAGTTCAATGCAAGTGTGCTCAACTTAGCCAGTCCTGAGAAAAGGTTTGGATCCTGTCAGAATAAATGTGCACATGAAATCCTGAATTTTGAATAGTTTGGAAATACAGCAAGGATATATAGCATGACATATGGTGGTTAGCATTTCTCTCCTCAAAACCCAAGTAGGAAAGGGCTTCAACCTTATGTGAAAAATCAGTAAGTACTAATTGAACCTGTCAAATTGTTTTGCTCATGTTTAGTTCAAGCTCCAGATGAAAGCTGGCTAAAGTGCCACAGTGAGCACTTGAACTGAGCCACCTGAAAGCGGTATGGGCCACAGAGGGTGCTCAGCATTTTGAAAAATGCAGTCACTTTCTTACACGCCAATACAGGAGCTCAGATCCTAACAGTAAGTACCCAACTGAAAATTACCTACGAATATTAGATTCACAAGTCTGAGACGCACAAAGCAGCAAACAAAATCTGCAAACCGCCCCCTCGCCCCCCAGAGCAAATCTCATCCCATCTCATCCCAGTCAGGAACAAAGTGGACTTTTCCATACACTGGAGGTTTTTCTGGAGTTCGTAAAGTGCACTTATAGGAGCAATTTCCAATTTCAAGACCTTCTTAGGAATGTATATATGTGTCTGATTTTCTACCTACTCAGTAGACTATAAAATCTTGTCATTCCAGCTTAGAAAGAAACTATCACATTCTCATCACAGCAAAAGCTCGAGGTTTCTTCTATGTGAGATTCTAGTATTAGAAATTCTCTATCTTTGAAGAATCTGTGCTGTTTCATTTCCAACCATCTGGCATACACAGTGCTAGGCACCATAACAGTTGGGTTTGATGTGATAAGTGGCAAAGGACACTCAGCAATTGGCTTCAGTGGAGAAATGAGTTTGGGTTTAAGGGCAATATCGCTTGAAATCTAAAAGGCAATATTTAAAATATAGGAGGAATTATTTGCGATTACTGTGTTAATACAGGCAACGTGTTTTTATGTGCGTTATGATCTATATTACTTTCTGTTGACGCTTTTTTTGTTTTCTGATGCAACAGCTGGGTTCATATGAATTGCGTGTAATTACAAGAGGTGGTCTTCCAAATTACTGTTTCTCAGAGAAGTCCCAGAGAAGAAGACAGGACCTTGTGTTAAATGAATGCCCACAGGATCAGCTCTGCTCTCTTTCGACCAAGAGGAAAACGCAAGAAGAAAAATTCAAGTGACTTACCATTCCTATTTGCATGATATTTGCTTTTGTTACCAGGCACACGTAGGTACGCTGACATGTTGCTGGAAAGGCGATCACATTGAAAAGAATGAGAAAAGGAAGGTTACACCCTGAGATGACAATGTACATTAATTGATTAAGAGAATATTATGTCATTTTTGAATAGGCTTAGTGTCAAATTCATGCTCCCCTCACACTCTGGCAGCATTAACAGCATGCTGTTGATAATATAACTGGAGGTCTCACTAACTTTGACAGCTCTGCAAGGCTATTTTGGAAGGATTTAGTGGTTTTGAATAGCTTATTTCACTAACCCATAAAGAAACACTTTCCTTCCACACAAGCACGAGCAGTTATTTTCTATACTTAATAAGGCCAAGGTAAAGAAATCCCAACTGCATATTTTTAAATATTTTATCGTTACACAAGCCTGGGTTATGCAGAGCACAGAGCCATATACATACGTTCACAGAGAAGGTAATAATATCTGACAAAATCTCAAGAACTTCCTAACTCGCATGTCAAGTTTTTCAAGCAGGAGTACAAAATTCAAGAGAAGTGTTATTAAGGATAGGAACCTCCCCACCCAATAAGACGCTGCATCTTCTGCTCATCTTCAGGGGCAGAGAAGCAACGGAAGGTCAACAACGTCTATGCGTTTCCTACAATGCTGCAGTATGATATCAAACCATCATTTTTTCATCAAAGTGTGTGTGGAAGATCTATGCCTATAAATAGTCCTGCAGCCATATGCAGGGCCTATGTATTTATCGTAGAGATTCCTAACGTAGGGGGTGAGAATGTGGGAAAAATGGAGAGAACGAGCTGCAAGAGTGAAGGAATTCAGACTTTTCCCAATACTCTTGGGTAAGTTTTTTCATCTAAAAAGTCTGTGCTCTGGGGTAAACTTCTGATAACGTACTGATTTCTAGCCATTACAAAAATCCCATGCAACCAGTGCTGAAAAGTTAGCTTTAACTTCTTTTCTATTATTATTACTATATGTAAAAGAGTTTCAAAACCCCTCACTGTTTCACATAACCTTTCTCACATGACATGAGAAATACTAGCAGGCTAAAGACTGCTATGAAATACGTTACTACAGAACGGAATTAATATCCATCACCTCTGGCTCATCTGCATGAACAATCCAGGGGAAGAAACAGTTAAGAAGCAGAAATAATTAAAAATAACCATCATCATCTACCTCCTTGTGAGTCCCTGTTCATTAGTCACCGAGTGTTTTGGTGGTTATTTTTTCATCTTGTTTAGATTAAGGGTCATGGTGATATCCTGTCATCATCACAGTACTGTGCCTATGTGCCCCAACAACTCATAGATCGGTGTACATAGGAAACTCATTAAAACTACAATCATTTACTACTAGCTTTGGATTTCTTCAAAATTGACCCTCATCTCTGTAAAAGCCTTTAAATGTTTTCTGATTGGCAGCCAAGGCCTTTTTTCAGTGGGTCAGCGGAGAAGGTTATGTCCCCCCTTTCACCGGGGCTAAGAGTGGTTTCAGATGTTACCTTCTTCATATCCTGCCCCACGCTGTCCCAAGTAGATCTGGGATCCATTTGGAGCTCCGCACTTAGTCACCACGTTAGTCATAGGCGACGAAAACATTCTGTTCCCGTTCGCCGGCCAAACACTAAATCTCTGCCCTGGAGGATACGCAATAAATACAACACTATTGTGCGCCCAGAAAGCCCGGCTCAGCTGGGTAATGCAGGAAGCCCATCGTGTGATTAATTAATACGTGTTAAATGCTTTTGAATGGTAAACTTCTGAAGATGACCTCCCCTTGTTTTTCAAGCCTGACCTTCAGGGGCGTTAGAAGAGAGGAGAGAGACGCCCCAAACTGGCACCGAGGAGCGGTGCGTGCCTCGTTCCTCCGCCGGCTGTGTCGGCACTCATTTACGCTAGGCAAATGTGGTAAAAGGAAGGAAAAAAATAAAAAATTGATTCCAAATGCCATCATAAAACATACTCTATTTTAATCGTTGTGTTTTACAGAAAAAGACTGTAAGCAGACAGAGCCAAAATGCAGTCTCCATAGCTTTGACCAAGCACAAACACTGAGCGTACGTCTCACTTCCAGGGTTCTATGTAGCCTTTGACAAATATCTTTACTCGTTGTTTGAAAATAAAGGATAAGCATAGTGGTAAGCCCCGTGAAAAGCAATCAAATAAACGCCATCCGTATAAACCTGCGAAAAAATCTGAAAAGTAAACAATGCCTCCATCGGCAAATTGTTACAGCACTTCACTGTTATAGTTACTATAATGTTATAATATCCTCCTTAGCAACAGCCTATGGTTTGTTTAAGCTACGTAAATTTTGAAGAGGTTGACATTGTGATGACTCAGTGGATAATATAGTTGGGTTCTTGCTAAGCTACAAGTAAAATTTAATCCCAGCTCATTTCAGCAATGACACCTGATTAAACTTGTCTGGTGTCTCATACATCAGAGGACAGCCACCCTGATACAAGAGCTGAATTGCCTGAGAAAAATGACTGGAGAGGACCAAAACAACCACCATAGTAATTCACTCCTCTACTTCAGTTCGAAAAGGAGGTGACCATTCCTGTATTGCCCAGACTTGAAGAAAGCGACTTTCCCAAGGTCACTCAACAGTACATGGACCAGAGTCCAAATAGCCAGGATCCTACCTACCCCAGTACGCTCCCCATTAGGTTAGAGAGGAGATGCTTCATTTCGACGCTGTCCTTTACTTCCAGCAATGAATGCACACTGTACCTTCTCTGTTTAATGCAGCGTGGATTCTGTTTGCACATTTTAACTCAGGGGCAGCTCGTTCCTCTCCCATCATCACCTACACATTAGGGAGCAGGTCGTTCGGTGTGCATCATAGAATCACCTCGGTTGGAAAAGACCTTTAAGATCATCGAGTCCAACCATTAACTGATTTCATTGATCGCTTTCTGTCTCTTTGCACCCATATTTCACAACACTGCTGGAATTAGCAGTTTCTGAGCATTCACAAACCAGTATATTTCACTACTGAAGTTCCTCCAGTAAACAGTAGCAACCCAATTACGATGTTCTCAGGGGTGCCCCCCAAGTCCCTGGCATCTGGAGCGCGTCACATTGGTATTACGCTGTGACTTTTGCAGCCGGCAACCGGGCTCGTGTCTCCCCCTGGTATGAAACCTCCTCTAACTCAGCCACAAGTCCACGCCTCTAAGTTTCTAGGGCCATTTGGCCATTAAAACGTCAGGGTTGGGGTTTTCTACAAAGCCTAGCTAGGAAGGTATCTTTGGCTTTTGGTGACAATTCCCGCTACAGTGAACTTTGTGATTTCCTAACAGCAACCGACCTGAGTCAGTGCAGAAAATAAAGGAGTAGATTGCTTCGGAAGGCTGCGGAAGCAAGCACAGATCAGTCTTTGCTGTAGTATCACTAACGCCGTATTCTGCTCCCCCGCTTCACCATCTGGAATGAGAGCGAAGAGAGCTGAGAAGTTACCATGGTGGCTGCAATAACAACCGATTGGTTTTCTCTGTCTGGGAGCCATCTGATCTGTTTTGCATTCAAAGCCCTTGCTGGAAGGAGTTACGGCTCTGTGAATATTACTGCGTTCTTAGTCATACGTTTATTAGATACAAAAATATTTTCACCGAGCACTTCCATTATAAAGCACTTTAACACTTTTATAGGCTTTAGCCAGCGCTGTTCTTTGCCTTGGTGGCTGTGCCTCCCACTCTCCCTTTCCCTCTCCCAGATACAAGAAAATGATGGTTTGGTCCAGGAGACAAATGCCGAGGGCATCAGCAGATGTGGTTTTGCTTCTCCGCGCTCTGACTCAGGGTCTTCTCCAGATCCCCAGGTGAAGTCAGTGCAGCTGACTGCTTCCAAGGGGGGTCGGATCAGGCCCTTTTCATGATCCTGGGGAAGTCGCTTTGCCCCCTCTGCCCAGCACACACTTTTGCCAAACAGGGGTGGCAAGAGGAACCCGTTTGCCTGGGAGCTGCCGTACACCTGACCGCGTGTTATCATGACGATGGATAAGGAACCAGATAATGGTCAGGCCATTATTACTACAGGTGGAAAAGAAGTAATTTTAGTTTATAGTTCATTGTTATTTAAAGTACTCAGAACTAAGAAAGGAAATATCGGATGACTGATGATGTGTTTATATTGACTTTCTTCCCATCCACTTTTTCCTAACACGAAGAAATACTTCCTCAGCGCAGGAGCACGGTGTTAAAGAGGAAGGTGGGGCCGAGTGCGTTGCAAGACCCTAAGGGGGCTCCTTGTGGTCCCAGAGAGGGGACAAAGCTGTGCTGGCCCATCGGGGGCTGGTGGTGGCCAGGACGAGGAGCCTCATGGCTGGCTGCCCCGCTCGGAGGTGCTTTGCTGCTGGGGGATTCCTGGTCCCTCCCCACCCTCGCTTCTCCGCGTGTCCCTGCCTGCTCGCCGTGCTTGCCGAGTCCTCCGGCTTCATTGATTTATTTGTTTCTTCACGCAGAGCTCTCCAAGATCAACCCCGAGCCATGGGCAAGCTCCGGGAGAGGCGGCAGAGGAGGAGAGCAGCAAGCTCTTAAAAGTGAGGCTCTGCGGCCGGCGCAGGAGGCGGCTGTGCCAAAACGTGAAAAGATCGCCTATCCCCGCTTTTGCAAGGTTTTACAGCTCCGTTCACACTTCCATCTGTCTCCCTCCCCTCCCTTCCCTCTCTCTCCCCTCCCTTCCCCTCTCTTTCTGTCGGATGCTTCAATGAAAAGAAAATGTATGGAAGTGGTTCCAAGAGCTGTTTTCTCTGCCCTGGTGCTAGTCGGTGCATGCTCCCGGCTGGCTCAGCCCTCCCTTCTCCCTGCCCGGCTCCAGAACTCCTCCAGCCTCACACAAAAGATGGATCACGTTACCATCCGTTTGCTGCCTCCTGGGCCCCAGCCCCCAGAGCGGGTGAGTGCATCCTTAAAAGTGCCAGGTACACGCAGCTCCCTGCCCCTCCTTGATGGGATAAAATTCCCTTTCCACATTCCCGCCCTGGGAAAAGTGTGAAACTCAAGGCTTTCCCGAGACAAAAAAGTAAATGATGCTAACTTTCTGCATAGGGACGAGTGGTAGGAAAAACCAGGTTGTCTTCCTTCCTGGTCTAATCAGGAGATCGCTTGATAAATTTCCTAATTCAGAGTACACCCTCAGTTTTGAGGACAGGCTGCCCGAGTGGCGCTGTGCCGTCCCGCATCCCCAGGCTCAGCTTCGGAGGCGTTCCAGCAGGGAAGGTGGGATCCCTGCTCCCTCCCGCCTCTGCTCCTGCCTCAGCACGCCGCAGAAGCAGCTCGCCTGGCCTGCATGGCCAAATGAATTTTGCCAGGACTTCTGAACTTGCTCTGGTCATCCAAGCCCAAGCAGCAACTGCCAAAGCCCTTCCTCTTCCCTTGTCCTTCCTCTGCCTTCCTCGTCCCATCCCATTCCTCATTCTCTTGCACCTTTGCCTCCCTCGTTTTCTCCCTGTATCTCACTCCAGGGCTCTCGGACCTCAGCACTGCTCTATCCCCGTGATAAGGCTGCAAAGTCCAAAGCTTGAAAACCTCGACCGAGTCTCTAACCTGGGTTTCATGCTCCTCTTCTTCCAAACCCCGACGGCCACTTTCGTCTAGGGTTGGATCTGATCTCAGCAGCTATTTCAAGAATTCAGAGTTGTTCACCGCCTCCCTTCTACTGGCTCAAACCCAGATCAAATCTGGCTTTCAGGGGCTGAATTTTCACTTGGATATTTCTGTATTCAGGTGCTGTTCACGGCATAGAGACCGCGCTGCGGCCGGCTGTGCGAAGGGGATTTGCAAAGGGCGTATTGCAAACGCAACGATACAGGTGCTTACTGAGTATCATAACACAATCATAGTTGCTATTAAGAGTACTGAAATAAAAACTATTGGCTTTATGCAGTGTTAAGGATTTGCAATGATTGATTTTTATAGAGAAAGAGAGATCCTCAAATGGCCTAGTCTGAATGGATAGTTAGCATCCTGGAAAATATTTCAAGTAATAAATTCATAAAACACACTCAAAGAACATGTTTACTTGACTAATGTTGGTATAAAAAAAATGAGCTCAGAAAGTAAGATCTTGTATGGCAGGAGGCAGCCGAGACTGATTTTCCGGAGGTGAATGGGAAACTTAAAAACGGAGTGGCCAACACTGACGGGCCTTGAGCCCGGTGGCACTCGTGGTGCCGTTCCAAAGAGACATGGTGCCCGGCTGAGAGGCACAGCAGCAGTATGAAAATAAGCTCATTTTCCAGGTTTGTTTCTTGGCCTTCCCTCCGCAATGATGCCTCACCTACGCTACAGCCAGTGACTCATCTGCAGTGATTGCTGCTCTCCTTCTGCTCCAAATGCCTCGGAGGAAGGGAAGCACTGCTAGAGACACTTCGGGGGATTAAAATCACCGTGTCTGCCATGCTTTAGAACAGCTTTGCTATAAGGAACCCGCTTTCTCCGTGATTACTTTGTTATGAATTCACTTGTGCAACACGTTCTTGGAACAGCACAGTTTGTTTCTGGAAGCAGGAATTAGTGACAGGAGATTCATTATAGACAGGCAATATTTTCCTTCAGGAAAAGCTGTCAGGTCAAGTCAGGCTTTTATATTACTGTTTGTAAAACAAGGTGTTTACATACCTGTAAACCTGCCATATCTATATATTCTTTTTTTTTTTTTTTTCCTGATGAAAGTCACCTTTAGAAAAGTAGGTGGAAACAGCTCTTTGGCTCTGGCAGCAGAGCGAGAGCAGAAAAGGCCAAGCCGCTGCGCTTCCCTGCCCCTTTCTCCTTTTGCGAGGTGCCCGGGGGTGGCCGAGCACCCCCCAATCTCAGCAGCAACCCCTGAAAGCACCAGGGAGGTGCGGGGCGCACCCCACTGTGGCTGGCAGCACCCCCGGCTCTCCCGCCCCGCAAGGCTGCGGGCAGGGAGGGTGCAGGCTCCCGCCCATCACTTCGGCTGTCCCCAGCCTGGAGGGAGAAGCCCGAATCTTTGCCCTAACACTAAGAACGAAGCTACGCTAGGTGATAAATAAAATGGCTAAGAACTCACCATGCTGTGTATTCCTCCTCTGCAGGCAGCCAGACAACTGTTTTATCGAGATTATCATCTCTGAAGGAAAGTATTTATAATTTGGCAATGGTGGCCATAGTGTTTAGACAATTCAGTCAATGGAAAACCCTGAGGGAAAAAGCAAACTAAAACAAAAGCGTGAAGACAGAGGGATGTAAGGGGAGTGCAAATCCCATTTGATAAACTGTGTTTTTAAACAAAACCCGGCCTCTTTTGCCCATGGTGAGTTCATAAGGACTCTTACTTTCTCATCTTCACAGTGTTTTGCCTCCCAAAGGTGAAGGGAAGCAGATAAACAATATAAATTAATGCAGTAATCAGATGCTCAAATCAAAAACGGGAAAACTGGAAACCACGCAGCATCTTCCCTTTCCTTACCCTGGGGCTGGTGCAGTTGGCACTGGACATTTTTACTCTGGAGTGAACACGCATGTCCCCTAATTTACCCTGCCATTTGCCCACCCCCAGGAAAGCAAAATTTGCGTTCAGATAAACACAGCCCCACTCCCGAGCCTACGCAGACTATTTAACGAAGAGTTTCCGAGCGGAAACCGCACATCATTTCCCCAAATTAAGGGCTGCTCGATAGGAACCCTTCGTCCTGCTCCGGGATAAACAGAAATCAGGCAGCGAGGGGCCAGCTCACCTCCTGAGCTCCCATCCCCGTGCAAGCACCAAGCGTTCGGCTGTGCAAACGCAGCCCTGCGCCTCTGCTGGGAAAAATAAAAGCAGCCGGGTTTGCTGCTGGCCTGGCTCCGGCGAGGGTGGAGCTGGCTTTGCAGGCGTAGGGGCTGGAAATGCCTGTCTCCTCGGCGGCGAAAAACCTGGAGGGCGGCCAGGCTCCACTGGTCTGACGGCTGCGGGGAGGAAGGAGCCGTAAGCCAGCAATTAGTAATCCTGCTACTAACAGGAAAGATTGCTGGGAAGTATAAACAGGGTCGCTGTTTATATGTGAGTTAGCGTAGGAAGTCGTCTTGATGATGGTTGGGGTTTTTGGGGTTGGGTTTTTGGGTTTTGGTTTTTTTTTTTTTTGGGGGAAAAGCTGCCTTGTGTAGGAAAGGCCGCGGTTTGTGAGAATCGTAGCGCCTGGGTGAGGAACAACTTCGCGCACGGAGGTTTGGGACTGGTTTTAGGGACTTACCTCACCGATAGTATGCATATATAATCATGCATTCATGAGCTCCATAGCATAAGATGGTATATACTGAGTTTTACGGTTACATTGTGGGGTGCAGGGGGAGAGCATTGGATTTTCAGAGCGATTGCTTTTTATTTTTCCTTCTTGTTTTAGCAGTATTCAAACGTTATCACGTACACACAGATCGCCCACAAAGACCCCTGCAGGTTTTGAAGGGGTAGGAGCTTTCCCAAGCGGCATGAAAAATAAACTCATGAGCGACCCACAAAGTAGTGATGACAATAATAAGCACAGAGTTAAGGAAAAGACAGACAGTATAGGCTTTAGAAAGGGGATTAATTTGTTTGTGTAAACTGCACAGCAAGGAAATACGACTCTCGAAGAACTGTCGGCATCAATTAATGATCCAGAGGCCTGAGATGAAGAGAAAATAAGGCCCAGAGAGTAACCGGACTTCTAATTTTCACCAACTGCACAAGGCTCCGCTGTTGTCAGTCACCTTCTGCTTCTCTTTTACTTGCACAGTTCCTCCGAAATTCGAAGGGCTGTGCTGCTAGTGTGGAAGAATATGGGCACGGTGCCCCTGTATTTGGGAGGTGGACAGAAGCCAGGGGGGTAAACAGCAAATAAAGCCCTAGATAAGCTTTTTTGGTATGTGTGAGAAGATAAACTCTCAAATACAGAAAGGAGATGTGCGGAAATCTTAACTTTCCTATCTATCCATCCATCCATCCATCTATCTATCCATCCGTCCATCTATCTATCTATCCATCCATCCATCTATCCATCCATCCACCCCCAGGAAAGAGAATGGATTGCACGGGGGGCGAGTTGGAAAAGGAGCCATCAGAGCACAATGACAAATATCCCTGAGTTCTTACAAATTAAGAATTTGGCTAATTTATTAATAATACTAAAAATGAAGAACGCTAGGCTAGCAGACAATGACAAAGCATGCCCCTTGGAATGTCATCTCATATGTTTCCTTGCAAATGTAAATTTGAAATCAGTCTCTTAAACATACCAGCTGTGTCCCTACTGGAACTCACAACCGTGTGTAGTTTGGCCGGTCCATCTAACCGCTGAATGAAAGGGAAAAACAGACGTGCGGTGGGGTGCAGGAATGATTAGTGATGACATGTATCACATTTGGAGCAATGGGGCAGAACGACAACATAACACGAAGAGGAAATTATCTCTGACATGCCCTTCGTTTGCTTTAATGGCATATCCTTTCTGGTCCAAATGATGTAAGGACCTCAAGCGCTGTTTGACAGTACCTGGAAGAGACAACCTGAAAAATTTGCCAGTTTTGTCTTAGTTAAATAGATACGGTTTCTTCAGTGCTCCCCGCAGTTCCCGGTACTTACTTTAGAGTGCTCCTAATCGGAGGCAGCGATATTTAGCTCTCAAGCAATTGGCAGGTTTTAAAGAATCATTGTATGTTTTTGTGCTCAAGTGATAAATCTGGATGTGAGCTCCTGGCACGGCCAACGGGAATGTGGATGTGTGCTGCAGAAGACAGGTTTACAGCATTAAAACCTGGGAGAAATAATTATGTGAGCCACTTTGGATGAAATCGTAATTAAGCCTTATTGGGGTTTGAAAGTTTGGATTTACAATATATTTCACTCATCGTTTTTCATTTTCATGAACTTCTGGCAGTTTCTGCTTCCAGCTGGGACAAGAAGCAAAGTGGCTAAAAGCACTAGGAAGAAAACTGTGGGGAAACCCATATACTTTCAGGAGGGCACGCTGGCGAGAAACCTTGCTCTTTTGAGACACAGAGCTCCCTCATATTAACCAGGCTGAAGAGTATGAAGTAAAAATCAAGGAGCTGCAATACTTTGTGGGTGCATTCAAGGGAATTTCCCTTGCGTTTTCCATGCAAGGGAAAGAAGACGCCTGGGATTCAGTTCTGTTTTCCCCAAGGAACCCTTGCCTTAAGGCAGGGAACTGCAGAAAATGCAAAACTCCCATCCTGGGCAAGGATCAGAGAAAACCAGACCCCATTCCCTCCAAAGGGAAGTGCAATGCACCTCTCTGGGCCTTTGCTAACGATCGCGTGCACCCGTGTTGTGTTCCCCAGCCTCTATGCGCTGTGCAAGCGGGAGCAGAAAGTTGGGTGCACTAGGAAGGACTGCACTGGTAGCCTTGCTTCTGAATTTGTGAGCATTTCAACCGGTGCTGAATATCGTTAACTTGCTGTCTTAAATATTTTGCAATATTATTCCCTGGATTGTTAGAATAGACTACTGTCAGTACAAACAATCGGCATTTTAAAGGCCCTAGGTTTCACTGCAGGTAACATGGTCTGCAAAATATTGCAAGAACTGGACCACAGACTCTTGCAAAGGGGAAGGATGTAGAAGTCCAGAAGAGACCATGAAAAAATGCGTTCTGTTGTCAGACATATGTTTGGCACTTGTCCACAGTTTGTGAAATGTCTGAGCCTGGTTGTGTGCTCACCTCAGCCACGAAATGACTTCACAGACTCCCGCATCACAAATTTACACCTGCACCCTACCTAGACCTCGGAGCCCATAGGAAAGCTGATTCTGCTCACCGTCACCACCTTGCTTTCTCACGTGGCTAAGGAGGTAGCAACTCCAAGGTTAGGCTTGCAACAGCGTGACTATGCACTTGTTTGGAAATTTGGCCGATATGTTCATAAATAACGTAAATATCAAAGAATGCAAAAAGTTGTACAGTGGCAACACCCATTACCTCCAGCACTAGCAAGCATTATGTTATATAAACATTTATGTAATACAAAAATTCCATTAATTTAGATAATAAAGATTAATACACTAATCTAAAACCACACACCCCTGAAGAGAGCTTGAGTGTTTTTTCCATCAGATCCTTGGAACAAGAACCCAAACAACTTCTGGTTTCAAATGCCTTGAATAGGTCATTTTAAGTATAGAAGTTGGATTGTAGCTGCCTTCGTGCCTCTTGTGTAGAATCCATAAAATGAGCCTGTTATCTCCAGAGGTTATTGGGACAGGCTGAGAAGAGTAGACTTGCTGGTAAGAGAAATGGCAAAGAAGTGGTGGAGGTGAAGGCCCTGGGTTGGAGGAGCACCTAAGGACCTCCCTGACTGCTGGACCTTTGAGCCTGGAGAGCACTTTCTGCTTTATTGGGACTACTCACATACTCAAAGCTAAAGAGATGCTCACTTTCCTCTTTGCTCCCCACATAGAAAACTTGTGAAGGGGATGTACCTAGCGTGTCTATTGAGGCAAGAAAGGGGACAATCAGGAGGAAAAAAAAATCACTTTGTGCAGTGAAACTACTGGATGATAACATGGTGAATGCTCTCATGAGGTTAAAGAACACAACAGATGTTCCAGAAGGAAAAGATACCTTCTCCTGGGGTTATACTCGCTGTGCTAAAATTACAATGACCTCCCAATCAATGTTTACTTTTTGATGGCAACACCTGGATGGGCTGGGAGGAATCTTCGTCCACAGGAGTGAACTCAGCCTCCCCCTACAGGCAGTGGCTGGTCCACCCAGGTTCCTTTGCTCCCACAGACTGTGACGGTCCCATTCAATTTAAGGAGGTGACAGTGCATCTGAGGTAAAACATCCTAGGTCTCGCTCATGGGCGAGCACCCTGTCAAATTCAGCTGCCAAATTTCCCGTTTCCAGCCACGACACAGGTCACGTGCAAATCAAGGAATGGAAAAAGACATGCAGGACGACACAAGTAGCTCTGTGGATGGATACCAGGGGCTCAGCCTTCAAAATGAGGGCTGCCACGAGCTTCTTTCTCACCTACAACACACTTCAGATAGGATATTTCCCAGCTCAATTCAATAGTTGCTTGTCAGTTTGCTGACTTTAAGTACCCGTGCAATGACCTGCTGCGGGCTTCTCCTGGGCTTGGGACTGGGCACGTATCTCACTGCCTTCCAGAATCAAGATTTAAAAGCAGATTTTAAGACCTAAAAATCAAGCAATACAAAAAGGGTGTGGAATTAGGCTTCCACTTTAAGTGTCTCAGTAATCGAAGCTGTGTCCAAACCCTCTGTCTGGTTTGGGCTATCTGGAAGTAGTCCAGCATGCTAGATTATCCAGATAGATAGTGAGTTATGTATGTTAATGGGGAATTTAAGTAATACGATTTACAAACGGCAAGTAAACACTCCTCTGGTTTCCCAGCTAAATCTCAGGAATGCATCGCTTGGAATTTCACAGAGCAATCATAAAATCGCCAGCACACTCCTTGTATTCCTTCTTAGGGAAGTACAGTACTGAAGACCATTATAACTCCCTTTTAAAAACTGATTTTACTACTTAGGTCTGATTCTGTAGAAAACACCACCATGCCACATTGCGAACCCACGCTTTCATCACAGCCTTTGCGCTTCGTTAGTCTTTCTCATTCCCGCACACCCTACCAACAGCAGAACGCAAATGAAGACTGGAAACCACCAGCAGAGAGACAGAGAGATAAAGCCAGATTGATACCGATTTTCCTAATAAAATCCCAAACCATTCCATTTCAGGCTGAGTTTAATCCTAACCCTTACAATCTCACACGGTCACGGCAGCGTTGGCCGAGTTTAATCCTAACCCTTACAATCTCACACAGTCACGGCAGCATTGACCGAGTTTAACCCTAACCCTTACAATCTCACACGGTCATGGCAGTGTTGGCTGCTTTCTCTTAGAAACAAGCCCCCCCCCCCGGCCACTGCTGGAGGCACAGGCCCTAAATTAGATTGCCTCTCAGCTGGGTATTGCATGGCAGCAGCGAGGAGTGGAAATAGCCTCCCTGCAAGGGTAATGAAATGCACGCTGAAAGCTTTTGCTGAAACTATACACCTTTCCTTATTCTTCTATTATCAAAATTGAGTTTACAGGAATTTTATTTAGGAGAGTATCTTTGCTTGTAACATTAGCAACTGCTATTAAAGATAATGAGTACGAGGCAAGTGGTAATAGGGAGAAGGCGATAGTTCTGACTGACATCTTTACTGGCGTGGGACGATGGAGCAGTTCATGAAGTTTTTCTAGTGGTGGCCCAAAACCCAATCAAGATTGGCTCCATGATGTCTTGCCAAGAATGCTGTAATCTTCCTCCGCAACCTCTTCAGCAGGAGCCACTGACATAAGAGCTTCACAGGAGGTCACACGATTGCATCGGCAGACGTGCATAGGCGTTAAGTCTGCCCCCAAACCTGGGTTCTCTCTCTGGGGGAGAAGGAGCATTTGGGTAGGTTTAATGGGGGGGTAAAAGGGCCCGTTTCTTTTTGAGGTGATCGCTACGGGCATGCTACCATCATGGAGGAGCCATTCTGGTGTCTCCAGAACCATTCTGGAGTATCTCTCTCCTTAAAATTACTGCACTTGTCTACGTCTGAGGCTGGAGTTAATTTTCACTCAAAGGGGCAGGGACGGGCCCTGATTTCCTGGTGGTTCTTGCTCTCTCTCCTCGCCCATATTGTTTGTGTTTTCTGCAACCTTCAAGCGATAAAAGGAGTATAATATTCTGTCTGTTGTCTCCCAGCCAAACTGTCAGCTTAGCGGGTTCGGCAGATCAGCAGCCTCGGAGAGTTTCTAAAACAACTTCCAAGCCGTACATACGAGATACGGGGCACTTCATAAAGCAAAACCAGATCGTTTCTCAGCCTAAAGCCACCCGTGAAGTGTCAGTCTATGGGAATCAATTCACACGTGTTTTAATCAACTTGTAAGTTACACTGGATATATGGGAATAGTTAAATTTATAGAGCTTGGAGTCTGGCCCGTTAAACTCTGTCTATACCGTTTTAACGCTTCTGGAAGCCTACATTCAAATTTGCCTGGGGTCATGATGGAAATGAATACTCCTAGTTCCAGCGAAATACCCAGCACAGATCCGTCGATGTGTACTGAAAACAGAACGAGAGCTTCCCCGCGCCGCCTGCAGGGAGCGCGGGGCTGCTGAGGGACCAGGGAGCCGTGCCGGGGGGCATCCAACCACCCAGCCCACCGCTCCGGTCTGCGGGAAAGCAAACCTCGCCCAACAGGCACGAGCAGAAACGCGCCTTGCTGTCATCGGCCGAATCATAGAATGCTTTGGGTTGGAAGGGACCCCTAGAGGTCATCGAGTCCAACCCCCCTGCAGTCAGCAGGGACACTGCTAACCAGATCAGGCTGCTCAGAGCCCCATCCAACCTGGCCTTGAATGTTTCCAGGGATGGGGCCTCCACTACCTCTCTGGGCAACCTGTTCCAGTGGTTTACCACCCTCATTGTAAAGAATTTTTTCCTTATATCTAGCCTAAACCTACCCTGATTTAGTTTAAAACCATTACCCCTTGTCCTAACACAGCTGGCCCTACTAAAAAGATTTTCCCCCTCTTTCCTATAGGCCCCCTTTAGGTATTGAAAGGCTGTAATCAGGTCTCCCCGCAGCCTTCTTTTCTCTAGACTGAACAAGCCCAACTCTCTCAGCCTGTCCTCACAGGAGAGGTGCTCCAGCCCTCGGATCATTTTAGTAGCCCTCTTCTGGACCCGCTCCAACAGTTCCATGTCCTTCCTGTGCTGAGGGCTCCAGAGCTGGATGCAGTACTCCAGGTGAGGTCTCACCAGAGCAGAGTAGAGGGGCAGGATTACCTCTCTCGACCTGCTGGCCATGCTCCTCCTGATGCAGCCCAGAGTACGGTTGGCCTTCTGGGCTGCCAGGGCACATTGCCGGCTCATGTCCAGCTTTTCATCCCCCAGCACCCCCAAGTCCCTCTCAGCAGGGCTGCTCTCGATCCTTTCTCCCCCCAGCCTGTATTGATACTGGGGGTTACCCCAGTAATGAGATGAGACCGAGCTGTTCGCTGAAGCCATCTCGGTTACCGGCTGCTGATTTGGATGTTTTCGAAGCGCCTGCAAGGTTTGCTCTTATTGACAGGGTAGGGTTCTCTCCTGCCTTTGCTCTCGGAGCAGATTTGCCCGATAGCATCGGGGTTTGCGTGGTAGCATTCGCAGCCCTGCCTACGCAGGTAACGCAGGAACCAGAGGCAGGGGTTGTGCCAGTCAGGACGGGAATGTTTATTTGAACGTAAGGAGAGAACCAGGTCTGCAGCTGCAACGACTCTCAGAGGGGCACCCAAGGCAAAAATTGCCTGGCTTCAAGAAAAAGCATTGTGCCCTGTGAAACGGAAAAGGAAAAAAAAAAAAAAAACCAAACCAAACCCAAACTTTTGGGGGAGTATGCGCTCCCCATCCTGAAAATGCATTTTTGGTTTCCAGAAAAGATGGCTACAGCATGCGTGCCTCAGGTTGCCCAGTGACAGGCAGGCTTACGTGCCCAGTATTGACGCCGGAATTTGCAAAGGTAATTAATTCAATTATCCGGTTACCTTGGCAACCACACAACACACACTCAGGCTTGAATGAGTCACCTGGGCCCACAGAGCGGGGCTCCGAGCGGAGGCAGGCAGGAGCCATCTCCCAGAGCTCCCCGGGGAGGGCAGGGGCACCTCAGGGGCTCCAGCAGCGCCCACCATCCTCACCTCCCTCCTCTCAGGAGCCCAGCAGTGGTGTTCGGCTCAGGGTGGTGAGGACACCGGTTTGCTGCCTTGGACACCCCCACTTTGACCAAATGGCAACTGGCGTTTGGGGATGCCCATCAAGCCTAAGTGTATGTTTTATTTTTTTCCCCCAACAACTACGAAAGATTGTGGTTTATGGGTTTCAATATACCACTGGTGACGCAGTTGTGAGGGTACGGGGTCAGAGCAAGTGCCACTGTCACCAGAAAAGCCTAACGTGGCTTAGTGCAAAATAAAGCAAATGTAAAAAACCCCATAATTTCAACTTCTTAGGTACACAGACTGTGTATAAAACTGCCATTAATGAGCCAAATTCTGGCCTGGATGCCAGAGGTGTGAATCTGGAGTAACGTCACTGAGTGACTGCAGCTTTTTTGTGTATGCTCAAGAACTCCAGCTGATGGGTGAACAGGAGTACGGCGACCGTTTTCAAAACATCGCACTGCATAGCCTGCATAACTTGTTTTGTGTATGTTAACACCAGCATGTAAAATATATAACTTTCATATCTCATTCTCTATGGTATACATCTATACATTACACCTGTGTATCTAGGCACAAAATAGTCCGGATAGGCTGATTTTGATTGCCTTGTCTTAATTACATAGCAACTGCAAATATCCAGAAAGAGCAAGAAAAATGATCAAAGTTCGTGGGAAAGTTTGTATTAAGATGACAAGTAAGAAAAATATTTTATGTATTCAAGTGAAGGAATTGACTAATAGGAAATATTATTATGTATACAACAAGGCTCGTGATAATGAAATGATAACGAACCCAGGGCTCTTACTCATCTCTGTGTGCGGTTTGACAAGATGAAGGCCTGAAAATAAAAGGAAAATGCACACATCTACACACATCTGCACACATCTGCATTTTTGGTGTGTAATCCCTCGCCACGTGCAATCCTTGCACACGCGGCTGCAGCAGTGTGTGCAGGTCAGGGTGCTTTGGAAACCCCAGGTATTTACTACATTTGCTAAATCAAACGTTTGCACAGGAAACCAATTCTCCCACAGAAACTGATCCCAGGGGAAAGGTCAGAGCGGAGCCTTGCTTCAGGCCAAGCACATCCCTCTCCAGCTGCTTTTTAATGAAATATTAATTTAAAATTCGACAAAACCCACTTCTGTTGTAATGAGGGAAAAGCAACTGAGAAAGAGTAAAGAGCTTTTAGTCCAAAGTTTTGGTGCTTGTGAATATTTTGTTTCTGAAAATTTGGTCTTTTTTATTTTACCACTGTGCCAGTCCCATCATAGGTACGTTAGGAAAAATTTCTTCGCTGAAGGGTTGTCAAGGACTGGAAGGGGCTGCCTGGGGAAGTGGCCGAGTCCCCATCCCTGGAGGTATTTAAAAGCTGGGTCGCCGAGGTGCTTAGGGACATGGTTTAGTGGTGGGATGGCAGGGTTAGGGGAACGGTTGGGCTTGGTGATCTTAAAGGGCTTTTCCAACCTAAACAATTCTGTGATTCTATGCCTACAAACTGGTATTTTTTCCCAGTGGTGGTGGGTGAAAGGCTATTTGGCAGAGAAAAGACACCAAAACATTTGTATTGGATACCCAGAAGTGACAAGTTCAGCCTGATGTACAAACACTACATCTAGTGCCCCTCTGACTCTAAGAAATATGCGTGTTCCTTTCCTTCTCTTCTTTTTTACTCTTGCTTGCCTAGCGTTGTTTTATTTTTAACTTGGAGGGGGGAAAAAAAAAAATCAGTAAAATCGGCAAATCACTTTGCAAGTACACCGGGATAATTTTGCCTAACATCTTACCAACACCACTACCCTAAATTAAGCAATATGGAAGAAATGCAGCGAGGGTTGCTGCATATATTTCCCATCAAGGCGGCAGCAGGGAAGGAGAGCTCGGAGCGTGCCCAGGTGTGGAACAGAGGGAAATCTTGAAAACCAGCCGCGTCGTGGCAGCAGCTATAGGGTACAAAAGTAACAACATTTCCCCATGTAATCACAACAAATTATTTTTAATCACAAACAGATGGGATTCATAATCAGTTTTCTAAAGTCAATCTAATGAGAGCCCCAGCAGCTCCCAGCTGAAGAATTACTTTAGAGGGCAAGGGAATACCTATAGGTCAATTTACACGCCTTGGCAGCAACATGCAAGCCAACAGGGAGATCCAGAAGGAAATAAGGTCACAAATTGGCAGGGCGGCAGCTGCATTTACCAGTTTAAACGAGATTCAGTTGTTGAAAAATCTACATCTTAAAGGCCAGATCAGCAACTTGTAGCCCAAACTATTCAGCTGCAACTCAAATGTTATTTCCATCTGAACATATGGATATGAAACCTGGGTGTCCCCCAGAGGCAGAGAGGCAGCTTAAAGCTTTTGAAAGAAAACACCTCTGAAATGCTAAATGGAATGAAAATATGAAATGGAATGGATTTGTAATGAATGGCAAGAGCTATCAAGGAGCTCGATGGCTCGGTGTCTCTGGCAAATGAAATGGGTGCATTTGGGAGACACGTGAAGAACACAGGCAAACATCCACCCTGTTGCGGGTGTCGCAGGGTAACCAGGGAAAGGGATGCGTGGGGCTGATGGACTCCATCAAACATGCTCAGAGGATGCACGAGAGCAGCACGAGGAGATGGATGGAGATGCACGGCGGCACTGCCAGCAGCGGCTGAAACTCGGGGTAGGGTGTCCTGTACAACTCATCAATTGATCAACCTGACCACCTACCCAGCTATCTCCTGACGTGACAAGATATGATATGATCTATACGTATGATATTGGTCCTAATTAATACAAGGCTCCTCTACTATTTGCATATCGTTACAGGAATTAATGTCAAGTTTTTCAGGACTGTATAAATGAACAAAATTTTCCTAGACCTTTTTCTCCCCAAGGACATTTTAGTTAGACTGTGTTAAGCTTTTTAGGGATGTTACTTGAGTCTATAGGTTCCTAGAAATATTAACATGGTATTAAACTGATATTGGAACTCCCGAGTTAATAATTGATTACAGCTTGAAGGGAAAGATAATTATCTTTTAAGAGTGGATTTTTCTTAATCATGGGAATATATTTTTTTATATGTAAGTTTTCTTACATTTATAAGAAAACTTCTGCCTTGTAACCCTTAGATACCAAACCCACAGATAGATTGATGTCAGTGAAACTAGACATTTCATTTAAAAAAAATGCATGAAGAATAGCTAAATTCATGCTCGCAAACACCTCCAGCAGCTGGGGCTGGGGACTCACTCGGGCAATTTCAATGCAAATTTCCAGGGCGCCACAAACTCTGGCAAAGCACCTTTCCCAAAGGAACCGAAGGTAGTGCTGTTGCTGAACGGGAATCTGGAAGCAGCTTTCCACCGAGCTCCCTGCCCTGCCTGGGGCAACCTCCTGCCCACTCTTCGTGCAGACATACACACCCAGCCTTGCTGGATTCGGGGTGTCTACGACACGGGCAACCCTACCGCCTACCAAATGCAGTGGGTAGGATTGGGACAGGTTTAAGCTCTCACCATCAACCCCAGCTAGTGAAAAGGCTGCTTTCTAGGTGGTGCAGACAAGCTCTGTTTGGAAATCCTTCCCTAGCATGGTTTCTTGTGCTTGGGGGAAAAGATTTAGTTTGTTTTCTGATCTCGATGTGAGGGTATTTCAGATGCTGTGAGCAATCCACCGTGTTGGACTAGATGCACAAGCAGCAGGAGGTAGCTCATACTCAAAGGAGAACAAGAGAGAAAATAACGAATTACTGGAACAGCGCTGGCCACTTCAGTAAGAACACCAGTCATCTAATGAAATTATTGACATTTATGGGAATCCGCAGGCAGGGTTAGGCATAGTTGTGGTCTGCACTACTGTATCACTTTTCATAATGTTTTATTTCTGTTTACCTTCCAAAACAAACTACTGTAACTAATATGTTTATAATAATTAAGGAGGAGACAGCCAAGTTCGAGAAAAGAATGGCCTCTGAAATTCATGCCTCTCCCAGCTGGAAAGCTTAATTGGGCTGGGGACTTCTTTTCTCTCCTTAATCAGATAGGAAAGCTGGGGGAAATGAACAGGGGCCCTAATTATCGCTGGTATTACTTCATGAAAACCACTGTGCTGACACAAGGGATTCATTTAATTCATTGTCCTTTGCTAATCATACAATTAGCAGCTGAATAACCAGGAATAATATAATTGTATATACGTATATGTGTGTTCATATGCATGTATGTACACGTGTGTATATCCATACATAAGAATGTCATATATATGCCACCCCAGTCCCTTCTGAAGCTGGAGGTTGTGTGTGGTGCCCGGTATCAGTCTGATAATAACTATCTCTGGGACAATCTTTCTTGGGGCCTCGAAGCAGCTTTTGTGGTCTGTCATTGCACCGGGGCTGACAACGCACAGACCATGCCTGGAAGGGACAGGGAGGCAGCTTCCTCAGTGAAAAGCCTGTGACTATTTTGCAACCAAAAACTGTCCCAAACCCCAGGGGTTTCTCCCCAGGAGGAATGCGATTGCACCGAGCGCCAGGAAGACACGACCACGTCTGCGGTTTTTGCAAGACTGACTCAGCCCAATTGCTGCAGCGGGGAAGTCCGTCCCATGCACGCATTGACTCTGATCCCTTAATCTCACAGAGAAAAACATATTCTTTGCACGTTCTCTTAATTGCTCAATGGGGAAGGCTTTGCTCAGCATGTAGAAGAATTCAGTTTATTATGCTGCCTTTGGTCATCTTGCTCTGGGAGCAAAACAGAGCCACCCTTCTTGATCTACTGGTGGTGAAGGCTTCTCCCCAGGTATGTCCACACAGTGCTCAGAAATCCATCTGTCACCACAAGGATAAGCATCTATCGGCCTCTCATCAATGGCTCTCACGGCTTCCCATCTGCCCAGCCACGCTCTTCCGTGGCGGGGCTGGAGAGGTGATTTCTTAAAGGTAATCATGACATGGGTCAACCAGTTATGAAGTCATGTTTATTACTTCTGTATCAAAAAATTGTCTGGAGAACATGTTTTAAAGCCAAGGCACACAATCTCTTCTTCCAAAAAATCTGTATGCCTTTTCAGGAGTTAGCAATCTGGTTTTTGGCACTCTGTTAATCGTGTGTGTCAGCTTGTTCCTTAAAAGTATTGATTTTGTTTCCAAACAAGTGACCAAGTAAATTAATAAAACCAGTCAAACCCAAAACAAACAGTGAAGATTTCCTTAACTGAAGATTGAAGGGTCTAAAACAAGCCTGACACTCACATTGAACACTTTGTATCGCTAAAAGAGATTAACTGACACGCAAAGCCAGCAGAAACGCAATTCTTACTGTCAACATTTCTTTCAAATTTTAAATTACAGGCCATGCACAAAAGATTTCTTTGGGTTCTGTATAGAGTATACGGGAAAATATTGACCTTGGAAATATAACTCACTCTCACTACAGTAAATATCTTTTCTACAGCATAATCATTGTTGTCCAAAGTCATTTATCATTTGAAGACTACCTTGTAGCACTGACAAATGCTACGTTTCCCACTTACTTCTAAACAAACCTCTCTACTGTTTGCAGATCCCAAGTGCTTTATGCAGTGGTTACAACCAGAGCATCCGTTACCACCCAGGTACTGGGATCAGCCTCTCCTTCTTAAAATAGGCGAGCACTGCGTGGCAGCTAAAAGTTTAAACAACAACTTTTCTGAGATAGGTCAACCATGCCTAGATCTGGGAAAGGATGAAACTAATCTGAAATATTTCATTTTTAAAAAGGATGGTAGAAAAGATCAATTTTTCCAGTTATCAAATCTGAGAGTGAAAATCTGATTTATATAGCTTTATAAGTTACGTAGCAGTTATGCTGGGAAGTTATAATGTATCTGTGATACCATAGCTTAAGAAGAATCATGATAGAGCTTTAAATCAAAAGATTTTATACCATTATATCCTAAACCTGCAGTGATAGAATATGGCAATATAAGGATTAACATAATTTTAAAAAGCAAGATTTTGAGAGAGCGGTGCACGCTCTGGCTCTCAGCTTTCTCTGTTTCTTGGTGGGTGGTGGGTTCTCCACCGTTCTGCTGAAGGCACGGCGGCAGGGAGCCCTGGCCACCCTGCAGAAGGCCCTGCAGCATCGCCTATCTGGAAAATAGAGAAGTATTAGGAGAACCTGTTTCTTAAATCTGTTTTTGAAACTTCCTGTGCTACGTTTTTTTTTCTTTGTGGGGTTTATCCCATGACCAATTTTGGATGTTAATAGTCTGCATTTGAGAAAAAGATCTTGCTGGCTATTTATGCCCTATATCTCCATTTCAGTTTGTGCATTCAGTAGCTGGAGTCCATATGGAAATGTTAGTCATTTTAACTGAGTGAAGACCTTTGCAGATAAGGGATAGGAAATATGATCTTTTTTTTCCTATTTGGTTCCTAATCATATGCCATTAAAGAGAAGTATGTATGGAACAGGATATTTTTCCTAATATCACAATTTACTGTATCAATTTCAACCAGCAGCTTGGGCCCTGGTGTAGGAAGCAAACAAAGGAATGTTTTATTTTAGAGTTGTGAGCAGGAATTAATGGGGCTGAAGGATGCACTACCAGTTTGAGCAAGACCTTCTTCCTGTAGGAACCATCGTCTTTTTCACTTTCCTACCTCTGTCAGAAACATTTCTGCCTGGGAACCAGCTCATAAAAAGCCCTGCCACCTCCAGGAGTCACACGGGTTTGCTAATATACACCGATGCCGGACTGAGGTTATAAATACCTAAACAAAATTCGCTGGCCACTTTATTTGGGTGGCACATAATGGTAGCTCAGCTGTACCCAAAGAAGCATGCAGAGATCCAGCAGAGACCCAGAGGACCCAGCTGTGTTCCCAGCAAGCATCCCACTGTAAACACCACGACTCCTGCTCAGCCCCGCTATCTACATGGAGAAGGTAGCACAGCAGTGTTGACCTTGGCTAGTTATTTGCAAGGCTCCCAAAAGCACGCAAGGTATCCTACGAGAAGGGGGGGGGAAGCAACTAAACCTTGGCCTGGAAAGCTGGTAATCCTTGGAAAGATACAACGAGAGATAGGGAAAGGCAACAGATGATGTGAGAGACGGGGAGAAAGTCCCCGAGGTGATTCTACAAGCACGTCTGGTGGGAAGGGAGGGGACGTGTATATTCGGTAAGGCTAACGTCATCTCAGTGCCAGGGGCCAGCAGATTCAGTCTCACAGAGCTAGAAGATTTTATTTCAATTATATATGCAGGCTATTCCAGTAACCTTCAAATCCAGGTGGCTTTATCGGCACAATGGGGTACCGTGCTTCCCTGACCCGACTTGGGTTTGGTCAGCAGAAGATAGAGAAGATAGAGCAGAAGATACAGAAGATAGTAAGAAGTGAAGCAGACTTTGTTTTCTTTTTACCTCAGGAATGTAAATGAATTTCAGTTTCCAGCGACGCATCAAACATCTGTATGTTCCACTTCCTCGAGAAGCTGACAAAATAAATTCAGCATTAAAAGCAAGAAGAAAATGAGTCTGACAGACTCATTCTCGTCTGGGCATCCTTTCCTGGTTTACTTTTTGCCAAGCCATGATTGCAAAAACAATTCCTTACACCCTTGAATAAACGCCACAGAGCTGTTCCAACAAGTACAACCAGATAAGTCGACACGGGGATGCTGTATTTAATAGAGTTGATAGCTGTGTGTAAGAGAGTTAGGAGCAAATGCCACTACTGGAAGTCCAAGGCAGCAATGGAGCTGACAGGAAAATCAATTACAGAGGTGCAGTGAGGCAGTGGAAAGAGAATGATGGAGAACTTGAAAATTAAAAATATATATACACTAGAATTCCAATGGAATAACCATCTTGCACCTGTCATGCCTACACAGAGGAGGAATGGCTCGTGCAAAACCTCCTCACTGAGAAAGGAAGAATATGAAAACCATAAGCTATCGTTACCAAAACTGTTGAGGCCAGCTGGAAAATTCATGTAATAGTAAAGAATATAGCTGGTGTGCTGGTTTGCAAACGTAAAGAAAACAAGCTGCACATCAGCTTTATTAAACTTCTAACAAGCAATGATTTTAGGCCAGCTTACCACAAACAACTGTAAGATGTTACCGAAAGAAAATTGCGAATGTCCTCACAAATCCTACATTTTAAAACTGCCAGTTTTTCTGACAAATTTGAGGCTGAGGAATCAGAGTTCACTTAGCAGCCATTTCTCGATATCAAATCCTTGCTGAAATACATGATTTGCTTTCAGAAAGGCAGAAACTGCTACACATAGAGATGCAAATGTTTTCATATTAAGCTCTTCAGTGACCAAAAGCTTCTTGGACAGCTAGCTTGTTTGTGCAAGTCAGTGTCGAGCCCGCCACCAGTTATTTCAGGTTTCCAAGAGCGATACAAATCCTGTGATACCAACGACCATGAGTTAAGATCTTGATAGTTCGACACCTTTCCCAATTAAAAAAATCCCCCCACCCAACTTTTATCATCGGAAAACCTTCTCACCCATGAGAGCTTTCTAGAAATATCAACCACTGCCTTTTTGCCTGCGTATTAAGATTTGCTCAGTTGACAGCTCTGCCCCAAACACAAACACTTGCATCATGCTTTCCCGCGGGCAGAAGAGGGGAGGGAAAGGAGCAGATGTCCCTGCTGGTGTTCGGTTTGGCCACCTGGGATGCACATGATACGAACAAGCAAAAGAGCAGAGCAACGAGCCATGACACCCAGCAAAGCTCAACTTTTTCTCTCATTCAGTTGTGAGCACCACCGTGTATTTCTTCAAGTTCACTGACTAATTTAGGAGGGGGGTGTTAGTCCAGTATTACTCTGATAGAACGGAGAATTTGGAGTGCAATTTCTATTAAAAGGACCTGCCTAATGGTTCTTGTGACCACCTCTATTCTAGGACTCAAACTTACAGAGGAAAACACCTTCGCTTTCTCTATTCGACTCTTCTGCTTCAGTGATTTCTCCTTTACTCAAGGGCCCCCAGATCTACTACTGCTTGGCAAAGCCAGAGCACAAACACAAGAGCCAAGCAAAGAGCTGCTGACAAAGTACTCATTCAGCAGATGATTTTAGTCCGGTCGCCTGAGTATCTTTATTTCTGATCTAGCAGAGGAATGGGGTAGCTGAGCAGGGAACACACCGCTCCTCTCCCGGGCTCCTGCCACAGATCCATCACGGTGATTTGTGTGGTGGTGACGCAGAGAGGCAGCGCTTTGAGAAGATGCCTGCAGAGCCTGCCAAGGAACACGACCTTTTTTTTCCCCTGTCTGCCAGCTCAGGGTTCACGGAGGAAATCATTAAATTTGAGCCAAACATTCCTGTTGCAAAAATGAAGGGCCTGCTAGGCCAAGACAACAATTGCCAGACAGGTTTGAGCTGCACATGTTTAACACAGAGTAAATACTTTTGTTCTGGAGTTGATAAATATCCTAATAAAAGACTGCATCATTAAAATGGAAATTTATGCCAAGCTTGCGGTCTCTACTGTGGAGCACGGCTCCCTAGATCAAGGTCTCCATGTACTCCAAGAGAAGACAGGATAAAAGCGGATGCCGAGCCTCAGCGTAGGGAAAGGCTGAGTTTCCTCGTGGCTAAGGTGTGGCCAAGTCGATCATTTGATGTCAAGGTGTTTTGAAGCAAAAGCAGCAGACGATGTCCTGAATATCTGCTGTAAAAAACAAGCGGGCGTTGCTGGGTTTGCGAAAGCCACCACTGCTGAACTCCTTGTGGCTGCAGACATCGCACCGGGATCCCACCACGAAACCAGGATCCCAGCAGGGCGCACGGTGCCCAGGGGTGCAGGACATGGGGGACCGCAGCCACCGGGAGGACTTGTGAGGTGCTGCCCATCTCTGCCCAAAAGCAAATCACTGCAGGGGCCAATCTGGGGAGGAAAATGCTCACAGCTTGTTTTCTCAGGTGCACAGAGTGTCTGGCAAACTCTGACACATCACCCATACATTTTCCCATTTTATTTTATTTTTGCATGGGCAGTTTTGCAGTATGAAATTTGCAGACCTGAAATAATATTGAAAGAAAAAAAAAAAATCCTTCTTTGCAAGGTAATTTGAACTCCAAACTGAGCTTGGACTTAATGGTGTTTGCAGGCCTGTTGTGTTCATTTTCCCCTCCACATTTCAGCGCTCCATCCTTCTCCATGAGAATACTCATGGAAAGTGAATTTCAGGTAACAGCTCTTTGGACTTTACAGTTGACTTTCATGCTTGCCCTTTGCAAATCTCATTATAGCAATTAGTTAGATAGATGGCGAAAGAACAGAAATATCCCATGAGGGAAAACCTAGTGAAATCCAGGAGAGTTTTGCCAGTGGCAGGATTTCATCCCATATTTGTAATGGGACAAACAAGGCAGCTACAAATTTCAAGCATTCATGACTGGCAAAAAAGAAGTTTTCCACTCCAAAGAAATGAGAGTAGTAGTCAAATAGTGGGTGCATCTACCTCAGGTTGTGGACAGGAAAAAAGCAGTAGTTGTTTATTGTAATGTGAGTTATTGACTCAGGCTAGAATTCCAAATCAAAACAATTTTGCCAAATTTACAAAGAATTTGAGTGAATTAAACCTATTCCATAGACGCGGCCCTGGTAATCAATCTACAGTTCCTGAGATGCATAACCCATAAGATGACTCTTTTTACAGTTTGTAAAGTTGGCGGTGGAAAAGAAAGCAGCCCTCTTCTCAGGATGCGTTTAAAACCCCTGAGAAGTGTTGTGAGGAAGAGCTGTGTTATTGTTCTAACACCGAATTCCAGATTGATTTACAGGGTCAACATGAAGAACTAGGGTGTGGAAGTTATGGGAGGGAAAAATAGCCCATTCCTTCTAACATTTCATTGCTACCATTTCTAACAAATTAAGAAAATTAAAATAATATTAAAAAAATAACCTCCTGGAACAGGTTGCCCAGAGAGGTTGTAGATGCCCCATCCCTGGAAACATTCAAGACCAGGTTGGACAAGGCACTGAGCAACCTGATATAATTGAAGATGTCCCTGCTCATTGCAGAGGGCTTGGACTAGGCGACTTCTAGAGGTCCCTTCCAACCCAAACTATTCTATTATTTTCTCTTTCTAGATTAGCCTTAATCTTGGATTGAACTTGGAACAAGTCTTGAGATTTCTTTTACCCTAAATAGTCAAACAGATTTTCTCTGTTAAAACCCTTCTTCCTGTACAGTGGGGTTTGTTCCAGACCTATTTCTTTGTCTAATTGGTGGATTAAATACAAATAATACAGAACTTAAAGAAAATACTTGGTCATTTAGTCACTGGTGACTTGTTTGGATGAGATGATTAACTGGCAGGCTTACAGTTTTCTCAGAGGAATTTATGCCCATGCACAAAGTAGTTGTCTGTCTAAAAGCAGCAAAGTCTTGAGACATTTTATCTCGCTGGTAGATCACTGTGCACTCTGTGTACGTGCACTCTTTAATTCCCAGCCTCCTTGCTGTGCTGGAAAGCCTGACAGGCCCGGTAGCGCCCCTCACGGTGCTATTTCAGCCTGTGCTGGTTAGGGTGGGCCCGTACCTCTTAATTCTCTCAAAACCTTAGAGAACAAGAGGAAAGGTGAGCATGGGCTATAAAGTGACAGTCCAGGTATGGTGGTTTAAGTTTCTTTCCCCGCTCCAAAGCCGAGTTGTGTGTCAGGAAAAATGACAGGGTGTAAAAACAACATTTCAAATGAGCTGGCAGCACCGCACGGGGTTGCTGGGCCATCGGTCCTCTCAAGGTTTCCTATCCCAGCACCACCTACTAGAGTAGAGAAACAAGATGGGCAACCTAGATGCTTTACACAGAAGTGTGGTGTCTCATTTTATAATCTCTTCACTGGCTCTAGGGAGAAAGGGAATTATTCAGAGAGGAATTGTGTAAGTGCTGTCTATGTCAAACATGTGCAAAACGAGAAATAAACATTTAAAACAGCTGAAGGGCAAAGAAGGCACTGCCAAAAAATGCTTGTTGGAAAGAAAATTAAATTTAAACCAAGTGCTACTAGTATTGCAAAAGAGCAAGAAACAGAACCTTCTTGTATACACAGCACAAGAGCCACAATGCGAGACCCAGGGGGGGAAGGAAAGGGAGGGGAGGTGCCAACACGGACAAGGGGAGCAGCACTGGCACCGCCGCGGGAGCACGTCTGCGGGAAGCCAAGTGCGAGCCGGGGCCGACTCGAGCAACGCCTCCACAACAAGGTCTCACCCTACAGCCATGCCTCCGTCTGCCAGCGGTGGGACTGGCCCTACTGCCGGCTCCAGAACGGGAGTTGCCTGCTCTCGTTGCAATCACTTGCTTGCCTGCCCCTTACACCCACATTCTGGCATCCCTCCCGCTGTCGCACCCCAACCGCCTCATAAATAGACATTTGCAAAAAAATGGAGCCTTAGTAGAACAGAACTGCCTTGCTCTGCTTCGTAGCAGTGGGACAGCCCACGCTGTAGGACACACCAAATCAAAAGCATTTCCTCTATGTTTTCTAGCAAGTTTTGGAGCCACAGATTAAAACACACGGTAAGGTCCAAGGTACAAACAGTAAGACTGTGAAGCAACTGCATCGCAGCTTATTTTCCGCTACAGCTCCCAGTATGTCTACCTGATGGGCATGTTTTAAAGAACATCTTTTGGGGGTGCCTCCATCCTTCTGTGAACTCCAGAACCGCTGGCCCATGTCTTGAACTTCTGATCTGCACAAGGGACCAGCACCCTGCGTTTTCAGGGCTACCAAGTTCCTATGCTTGAGCATCAGACTGATGAGCCTTTGCAATCCATACGTAACCCAGTGCCCTGTTCGTGGAGGGCCAACAGAAAAGCATCTGCGCTTCAGGAAAGGCTGTTCCATACCATGCCTGCAATCGTGCCTTCCTGCACGGTTTACTACAGGCTTGATTTCAAAGTGGATTATAAATAAGCTAAGGGGAAAACATAAGGAAACAAAGGGCATGGCTGCTTAGAGCCCAGAAGGTGGCCCCAGCTGATCCTTGGCCCGGGATGCTGAAGGGCAGGACCCTTTCCCCTCTCGTAGAGCTGGTGCAGCTCCATGGCAAACGGCGTGCAGCCACCAGCTGCAAGGAGCTCCCCTCTCGGGAGGAGACATCTGCACTGGCCTTGCAGCCTAAAATTTGCTCATCCCATCTGATTTTTGTCTTTCTGTACTACTTGCAGGGATAAAGAACAGCCAAGACATAGTTTGGCCCCACTGCTCTCTTTTTGTTATGATTACAAAATATCATCCTGATCAGCCGAAGGAACAGGGTGTTTAATTTATCTCTCTTACTCTTTATGGAGATGGGCCTGAGCCATGACATTTGGATCCAGCCCCTGCACTGAGCATTTCCGAAGCTACGGGTTGTTTGGACGTGGGCTTCCGCCTCAGCCCTCTCTCCTCATGCTTCACCCTGGGCGCTGCCAGCCACGTTTTGGATTTTGCCAAAGGGCAGAGACATAAAAATCTGTGTTTGAGATTCACGATGAGAAACTGGGGTATGACATATCCAAACAACATCCATCTAAGTTCAAGAGTGGCTTTCAGGTCGTGTGTGCAAACCCTGCCCTAGCATGTATCTTCTACAAGTATCTGACAGCTGATGCTCTGCTAATGGGGTGGGGTGGGGGAAGAATTATGAGCTCAGAAAATCAAGTATGTTCAACTGCAAAACAGACGTAAGCTTTTAAGGGCTGAAGTTATTTCACTTGCACTGCAAGAGGCCTTCGTCTTCTAAATTTTTAATCTCCAGTAGACAAATCAGGGGACAAAGCAACAGGAGAAATGGAGAGGTTGCGATGGGGAGAGGAGAGCAGGCTCAGCTCTCCATTGCAGGCCACCACTAAGATAACCATGAGCAGCAGAGCTGGTGCTTACTTTGGCAGAAGCAAAGAGGGAAAAGGCAGCCTCTCAGGCTGCCAGGAGAAAAAGCTGCAGAGAAATACCTGCTTCCTTCTTGCCGGTGGCAGCTAAGGAGAAGGATGGGAAAAACTGTTTTGGGACCACCACCTCTACCAGGCTGAGGGGATGGGTGATGCTCAGATTTGGTCTTTCGGTGCCTGACATGCAATGGGTGGGGGGCCTGGGGCAAGAGGGGGTTGCAAATGGTTTTTGAAGGCTGTGGAAGAAGGAGGGAATATATTTCTTCTTGCAGAGCAAGACATAGCCAAAGAGGTGAAGGAGGTGATGCTGAAGGTGGTCAGAAAGACCCAAGGAAAGAGAGGGAATATAACAAAGAGAAGAGGAATGGATGGCCAGAAGCAAGAAAGAGTGGAAAGGAGGAAAACCCCTGTAGATTGAGGGACACTTCTCCTTTCCTCTAAAAAGGGAGGAAAAGCTAAGGAATGGACTGAAGGGAAAATTGCAAGGAAAAGGGCATTGCGTGGCTCACGCTGCCACAAATGGCAGAGAGTACGCTGGATCTGTCAGAAGAGTGATCCCAGGAGATTTATTCCTGAGCCTTTCCAGAGACTGGTCCCAGAGAAGAGCTTCTGCTCTTCCCCAGAGTCTCAGAGCCGCAAGATGAAGGTAAGAACCAGATTGCAACAAGCACCAACTGCAACTTAAAACACACCATAAATGTATTTGTGTTAATAAAATATAGCTACATTTCAACCTGGTTATATGACAAACTGGAGATGTAAAGGAAGAGATCCTCTATGAGCATATCGGGACAGGAGGTGGTACCAGGCTGATCTTAGGAGACACTCTCCCTTCACAGCTCTGATTTTGGGAACAACTCTTTAAACTCCACATCCAGTTGTAAACTGAGCTTTCCAAGTTTTGCCCCTTCCCTTACGTACGTCATATGATCAGGGAATGGGAATCTCACAATCTGCCCCTGGCTTCTGTAGCTAAGCAAGACAAACTGCAACAAACTAAAGAATTCCTTAGGAACCTGGAATGCAAATTAAATGAAACCATTTCCCCTTTCCGATTATAGATGTTTTGCATGAAGAAAAAATCCTAACATTTGAGCAGACGATTATGTGTGAATTCCTCACTGAGCTGGATTTTATGTGGTTTTAAGATGGTTCCAGTATCCTATTTGGACACTTAAAACCAAAACAAACTCGTAATTTTTCCTCCCCCCTCCACCCTGGAGTGAGTGGATATTACTATCTAGAGACATGTAAATCTGTACAAATTTATGGCCATGTTCTAATTCAGTTTATTTGTTGATTTATCCATTTCACCTCTTTAAGGAAAACAGAGCTAAAAGCTCTTCAAAAACTGTGTTTGTGCTGGAGGACCGCAGCCACAAACCCACGTTATAGAGGCAGCACCCAGCTCTCTGGACTTCTCACACAGAAGTCACCGTCTTGTTTTAAAGCTTGCGAGCAATAAGCCAGTCCTACCTAATGCCAACAGCAAATGCCATGCATGGCAGACCAGCGCATTTTGTCTGCACAAATGGAACGGATGCCTTAATTCCCCCTTCTGCGCTCCATAACTTTATTTGGGGCATGGGGGTGAAAGAGAGGGATCTGGTGGGGTGCATGATTTTCAGGCACCCTGGCTTCTGCAGGGCACGATGCTGCCGCTCCTCCCACCCTGCCCACCCTCTCCTGATCGTCTCCCATCGGTGGGAGAGGAGGCTGAGGAGCCTTCCTTGGCGGCTCCCACCAGCGTCACCCGGGGGGTCAGGCAGCAGGGTGTGATCTCAGCTGCCTCCTTCCTTCCTTCCCTCTCCTCTGCGGGGACCCAGGACCTGATGTGAATCCACTGACGTCAATCCGAGCTGGATCAAAGGGGCCTGGATTAGACCCCAAGGGCATTGCCTCCAAGAACTATTTATGGCAAGTTGATGTGACTTCAAGGAAGTGCCCTGACTTCAAAATGAAACATAATCTGATTTTAAATATCAGGTGGAGCAATCTTCTCTTTAGGTCCTGATCCAGGAAATCATTGAGTACTTATTTAACTTAAGCATCTCGTTAAGTTCTGCGCTGTCCGGCATGAGACCAGAATAAGAGCATTACGCAAGTTCACAAGTCCTTGGTTTAAGCACATAATTAAAGGTAAGCATGTGGCTAAGTGTTTTGCTGAACGGGGATGAAATTACTTGCACGCTTAGATGCGGTGCTGAACCACGGAGACAGGGGCTGCTTTGTACTTGCTGAAGTAGAGAGAATGTGAAGCCTCTACCAGGCTGCTACAGACCGAAGCGGCGAAAATACACCAAGCAAACTTGAGGAGCAGCCATTTCTTAGGAAAATCGTTAGGACTTCGAGCCCTGCTGCAGAAATAGTGACAGAAATAGGGAAATCTCTGTGCACCTCGTCAGTCTGAGCAACTTCTGCAGGCTTTTCCCCAATCTGGCTCTTCCTCCATCACCTTTCTAAAGGGGTCTTGCAGGGATGCTAAGCAAAGCGTGGCCAAACGCAGAATAGCACAAAGAAAAGCAAACGCGAAAACAGCACAAGATGGAAAAGCATCCGAAATATTATCTAGGAGCTGGTAAGCCGTTAGATATTTCATTCCTGCTGTAAGGCGAGCAGAGACCTAGCGTTCCTTACTTTAGGTATAGGGGCACACCCTAACCGTGAAGCTGCTCCCCGAGTTGTGTTGCTCAGAAAGCGAGGCGCGTGGCAGCTGGATGATGCTGCAGACGATCCAAAACCGAAAGCGAGCAGCATATTTCATACATGGCCATGGAGAGGGCGAGGCGGGAGGGTCGGGCGGCAGGGTTCGCTGGAGCACTGGTGCCACCTGCTGCCCCCCCGCATGGTTTGGCTAGGGGGTGTCTCAATAAATGAGGCTTTTGACGTCCTTTCATAAGCTCCAACCTTCTCCTTGCTTGAAATCTTTGAGCAGAAACATAAAATAGTTTAGATTGGAAAAGACCTTTAAAATCATCAAGTCCAACCGTTCCCCTAACCCTGCCATCCCTCCACTAAACCATGTCCTTAAGCACCACATCTACCCATCTTCTAAATACCTCCAGGGATGGGGACTCAACCACCTCCCTGGGCAGCCCATTCCAATGCTTAACAACTCTTTCAGGGGAGAAATTTTTCCTAATGTCCAATCTAAACCTGCCCTGGCACAACTTGAGGCCATTTTCCCTCATCCTATTGCCCATTACCAAGGAGAAGAGACCAACACCCACCTCACTACCCTCTCCTTTCAGGCAGTTGTAGAGGGCGATAAGGTCTCCCCTCAATCTCCTTTTCTCCAGGCTAAACAACGCCAGTTCCCTCAGCCACTCCTCATCAGATTTGTGCTCCAGACCCCTCACCAGCTTTGTTGCTCTCCTCTGGAACATCTCTCTTCCTCTTGCCTTTCTGGTTCAAAATATCCAACTCAGTCTCCAAAGCAAACATTAATATTCCCAGGCTAGGTGTCAGAATTAATATCTTGTTTAACTGCACCTTCATTTATCCCCAAACCTGCTGAGCTTTGCAGAAACAAACCCGCACTCATGCAGGGATGGGAGAGTTACCCAGCCTGCACTTTCAGAGCATCTGGGCAGAGGATGAAGGTGTCCTGCACTGAGCTACATCTCCTTAGGCTTCTTCATTAAGCCTTACACCCTGCACTGGGATCGTCAGGTGTGTGGGAACAAGCTCTCCTTGGAGTCACACCAGTGATGACAAGGCACTGCTGTGGTGCACTGCCACACGTTACACAGGCAGAATTTGGTCACCTTGTCATGCCAGAGTAATAGCATGACACCGGAGTAAAAGGAGGGGCACAGATTAATGCAGAAACAAACTTGTGAGAAAACACTAACAGTGGTGAACACGGCAGTTTGGACAGCTTGAGATGCCCAGAGTGAAGCCTCAGTTCATGTAAATCACAGTAGCAACATGGACTTCAGCTCTGGTGACTTGCACGGGACCTGTGTCATTCCCATGTGCGTGGTGCAGCAGGCCAAGCAGTGGCATGTAACTGTGGCTCTGCGGATGGAGCTGAGGAGGGAGCTACCCAAAAACAACCCTCCTCTGCAGCACCCGCTTTCCAGGAGCAGAGCCTTCCCTCAGCAGGGCTAGAGCAGGGAGAGCCTTACTGAACACCCCTGCCAGCGGTCACATCAGGCACACACATTCCCCGACAGTGCCATCCGGTGGTCCTTCCAGGGCTTTTAAAAATCTGAGAAAAATGTGGCGGTGTTTGTTACTTTTACCCCTGCAAAACATTTCACAGAATCACAAGGGCTGGAAGGGACCTCGGGAGATCACCCAGTCCAACCCCCCTGCTAAAGCAGGTTCTCCTAGAACCTGTGTAACAACACAGGACTTCATCCAGGTGGGCTTTGAATATCTCCAGAGAAGGAGACTCCACAGCCCCCCTGGGCAGTCTGTGCCAGGGCTCTGGCACCCTCAAAGTAAAGAAATTCTTCATGTTCAAGTGAAACCTCTTACGTTTCAGTTTGTACCCGTTGCCCTTGTCCTGTTGCTGAGCACCACTGCAAAGAGTCTGGCTCTGTCCTCATGGCTTCCACCCTTAAGATATTTGTAGGTGTTGATGAGGTCCCCTCACAGTCTTCTCTTCTTCAGGCTGAAGAAGCCCAACTCTCTCAGCCTTTCCTCATAGGGGAGATGCTCCAGTCCCCTCATCATCTTTGTTGCCCTCCTCTGGACTCTCTCCAGGAGTTCCTCTTCTTTCTTGAACTGGGGAGCCCAGAACTGGACACAGTACTACAGGTGAGGTCTCACCAGGGCAGAGTAGAGGGGGAGGAGAACCTCCCTCAACCTGCTGGCCACACTCCTCTTAATGCACCCCAGAATGCCATTGGCCTTCTTGGCAACAAGGGCACACTGCTGGCTCATGGTCAGCTTGTCGTCCACCAGGACTCCCAGGTCCCTCTCAGCAGAGCTGCTTTCCAGCTGGTCGATGCTCATCTTGCCACTCTGGGTCCTTCCCAGGAGAAACCCATGGTTATCTTTACAAACGCAAAGTGGCTGATATTTAGGGGCACGTGGTGCCCACCACCTCTCTTGCCACCCTCAGGGCAGGTTGGGGAACAGAGCCAAACTGGGCCAGGTTCACCCCCACAACGAGACAACCGCTCCCGGGGTCCTCATCCCAAACGAGGGGAAGAAAGAAAGAGGGAGGGAGAACACCAGGCCGCTGGGTATTAGGCTGCATCAACAAGCACTAGAGATTCAGACGGGCCTTTTGAAAGAGAAAAAAATGCACATTCAAAGCATTTAATGCAGCGCACCACGCGTATACCAACAGGCCAGGACTACACATACAGCGCGCCCGTTCCCGGCCTGACACCCAGCTTAGCATCCGCAGACGCTTCCCTTCAAGGGCTGTGCACTCGGATTTATTAGGCAGCTTTATGGACTGATACTTCCTCACGTTTTACTCGTTCGATTAATTCAGCTGGCACCTCTGATCTCGCTTCCACTATTAACGGTGTCTCTTGAATGGGATGACTCTGTAGTCTCACCATTCATGTGCTCGAGTCCGATTTTACATCAAAGATGCCCTGGGTTTTATACTGTCAGAAGCAATTTTGTCCCAGAAGAATGAAGATTGTGATTATCCCAGGAGGAAAGCTGTCAACTCAGCTCTGTGTAGAAAAACTGCTGTCTACAAAAGCTTATACTGGACACCCTTTGGCAGACTGCCCTCTTAAAAAAAAGCCCACTGTTACCTACATGAAAGACTTTTTCTAAGAGCAGTTGTTTGCTGACTTGATTCGTACAGCAAATTCAAATGAGAAGAAAGAATAAGTACTTTTTTTTTTCATAAGCACTCATTTTTGCAGGGCAATGTATAGAAAAGCAGTAAAGGGAAGGGTAAGGAAGGCATGTTTTGAGAAGGCACTGACAGACTCTGAGCTTTGATGATGCTCTATATCTCCATTAGATCCAAAACACTGCTGGATCATATGTTTTCAAGAAATGACCAAGCCTCTGTTCAGACTCTCCATAGGCCTCCAAGACTGCTCCAAACACAGGGGCTCTCCCAACTCCTGCGTGCTTCAGCAGGTTTTGTCCAAGAAAGGCCATCACTGTCTGCCCTGTAGGTGTCTGCACTTCAGAGGTGGGACACCACGGTGCCAGCTCCCAGGGAGGCAGCTACCTCAGGCTACCCATGATGCTGGACCATGCAATAAACTCTCACCCTTAAGCAGGCTGACTGCAAACTGGTTAAAAACCAGCGCACACCATATTTTGTGCAAAGAGCTGGCTTGCTACAATCCCAGCAGCATTCCTGTTGTGCTTGCAGGATGGGAAGAACATCTCGCAGAGGTCGCTTTTCATGTATTTAGGAGCATGGGACACTTCCCCACCCCATAAATCAGTTTTGTTTCCAGCTGAGCCAGTGTGGTCATCTGGGAATTTTAACACCAACAAAACCTCATCTAGTTCAAGGATTATTTTCTTTTTCTTTTGACTTGTTTTCTAAAAGTACCCCAGAAGAAAAGACTGCCAACAAGCAAACCTGGCTTGCCCACGTGGACATGAGATCTAGGAAGTGAACCAGGCGCAAGAAACGCCCTGTCCCCAAAGACTAAAGGACAAGGATTTTTGGTTATGATGTAACAGCGCACTTGAGCAAGACCTTAGTACCCATTCGTTTCAAGAGAACCCCAGTACAAGCTTACAGGGGAATATGCATTCCAGTGGTTTACTGATTCCAGGCTTAATTACATAATGTGCAGTAAGAGATAAGGGGAAAAAACCCCAAAATTGTGAGAGATGAAAAGAAGAAATCTGAGTACCAAAGTCAAAAGGTAAAGCAGGTAAAACAACTAGAAAATAGCTATTTTTGAAAATTCTACAGTGCGAGCTGTAAGCTGTCATACTGTTCAGAAACATAGGTTGCTCTCTTTAAATGCGTGCCTTCCAGGCTGGTGGTATTTCGTATAACTTAAAAAAATCTGCTTAAAAAAGTGACAGGGTACATTTCTATTACTGGAAATGGAATTTTAAGCACCGAGTTTATCTTGTCAGTGTAGCTCAGCGGTGATGGGAGCTTGCAAGAGGTGAAGTGGATCACCGATTGCCAGCAAGCACACCAATAAACTGATAAGCGCAGGAGCTAAAAGCTTTTGGAGGGGAGATGTTTCAGTAGAGGGGGGACTGTTGGAACAGGTACTTGTTCTCCGCACATCGGCTTCTCCCACAGTTCAGTAGCGATTGCCGGACTTTTGTTTCTCTGATCCCCAAAAGGAGCATACTGGGGGTGGTTTGGGCCAAATCAGAGACGGGTACATACCTGTACACTTTACTGCCAATGCCAGCTCCACCCTGCAAATCTCACAGCTCTGTTTATGCTACATTTTTCCATGGCTCCAGACAGCCACAGTTTTAATTGGACTGGCTGATTGTTTTTTTTTTTTAAACCCTTTTTATTTTATTTCATTTTATGATGCTAACCTTGGCATTGGAGAACCTGTGCGAATACAAATTACAATATCAAAATATACATCAGCTAATGTAACAAATGGCCATTCTCCTAAAATTAGGCAACCATAAACAATCAACCAAATTAAACCCATGCTCCTCCTCTCTTCCTTTTGGCCCAAGCTGCTCCCCAAACATCTAAGGAAGAGACTCTTCACATGGGGAAGGTGGATGGATGCAGGCAGGCGAGAGGGGGTACACGTACCAACCCTGCCCTGGGCTTTCAAACCCTGCCATGCATCTCCCTCCTCGCGAAGGGTGAGCAGCAGGCAGCAAAATAGAAAACCAACCTTGGCCAGCTGTGACAAGGAAATTCTAAAAGTGGCAGGGGGGCTAACTGGACACAAGTTTTTCCTTCTGAAGAGTTGCCATCACTGGCAGGAAGAAACTAAAAGGAAGGGAGAAAGGGACTGGCCCCGCTTTGGGTGCTTTACTCTGTTTAGGACTCACCTCCTGGGGCTTCCTCCACACCCCCCCAGTCCTCAGCTATTAGAAGCAACAGCAGAAAATGAATAAAGAATTTCAGGAGCATATGAAAACCCTCACTCCCTCCCCTCTAATTTCAGCAGCTGTGCAGAAAGTGCATTTTTTTGTCTTTTTCTTGTTTTGCCACTGCTCTTCCTGCATCCCTTGACATGAAGTGACTTAAGCCAAGCCTTGATCCTGCAAGCAGCTCATGCTGGTGGCGTGGTCACAGTGGGCGAGTCAGTGGCTGTATCCACATAGACAACTCTGAGGCTCTGGAATGGTAAGCCTTTCCAGCCTCAGTTCCTCAGGAGAGAGGCTGGGTCTTAAACTTATTCTGGAAAGGACCCTCAGGACTTGAGCTGGTCTATCCAAGGGGTCCACGGGCAAGGCTTGAGCCTGGGCAGGTCAGGATCGCCCAGCAGCGACAGCAGGCAGGGTAGAGGGAAGGGGTGAGTCGACACATGCTGCTACGGCGCATTTTGTTTTTCTTCCAGGTTTAGGCAAAAGTTTCCCTCACTCCTATTTGCTCAGAAGGTTATTTATGAATTAGGCAAGCTAGTTTTATGGCACATAGCATCTCATAAATTCCCTCAGATCCCACTGGACCACTCCATAAAACGCTTACATATGCTACTGACTGTCAGAATAAGAAATGATTTCCAAATAGTCTGAACGCTGGCTATCACTAAAATAACCCAAAAATGAGGTTTGTGGAGGTTCTCATCGCCTTGGCCGTTACCTCGGCACTGCAGCTTACTGCTGCACGAGAAAAGATACCAAGTCTTGTATTTCCCACTGAGGTTACTGGTTTTACAGTCTAAAGGAAAAGTGCAAAATAACATGCCAGACAGAACTTTAAAAGCATTTTTGTTTAAGGTAATTATGATCTCTATTTATGCCTATTAAATTACAAAGATTAATATTAAAGAACACACAAAAACTGCCAGAAGGCAACACCTGAGCTGTGTATGTTTAACACCCGCGCTGTTTCTAAAGTAACTGCTCACTCATCTCCTTCAAGCTGCCTTGATAATTGCAACTTTTTTTATCTAGAGTTCATTTGAAATGGTAGAAAGCAGGGATTTCCTATTCCCTAGCCTGGGAACACTTGGTGGACTTTGATCCGTTGTTTACGCACTGTATCTTTGATAAGGCATTACAGTACGGCGAGATTTTCTTTACCTAAGCACGGCGGGATGTTTGCTGGAGCCACGGCCGTGCCAGCTTTTCCATTTGAATATTGCACACACACAATTTCCGTAGTTTTCCCAAGTCACAAATAATCGTAGATAAATAAAAGTATATTGTAATATTTATATTACTTGGGCATACACGTGCTACCTAGCTCCTAGGGGCAGCAGTAGCACTGATATTTATCAGTGTAGTTTTCTTTTCAACTTTCTTCAGAGGTCCATTTCCTCAGCGTTTCAGCTCAGAAACAATACTGTAAAGTGAGTATCGAAAAAAAAACCCTCTACATACTGTCCAAATTTTTTGCAGGCCAAAAAAGCTTATCCTCAGGTTGCAAGGAAATATTAGAAAACAAGTTATATGCAGTTCAGCCAGACCTCTGGTGGCTCACGCTGAATTAAGACAAAGTTTGAGAAGAACGATAGAGTCATCCAGATATTATGGATTTCCAGAATGAGCTTTTTCTATAAAGCACCTCTTCTGAAAAGGCTCATATTAGACAATATTAAACCTCTATAGCAGATGTACGTGACAAACACCTGGCAAAGAAACCCACCCTGCTATTTTTGCATTGACCCCTATTTTTGGAGCAGTTGAAAATAAAAAGGACTTGTGCAAACACCTTTGTTTACACCTGCTCACCAGCGGGGGACAAACCTGTTGCGTTTGTGCCACCTCTACCAAGGCTTTTCTCCCGACATCTCCTCGCGATGGAAGAGGATGGTGGCAGCAGACTGGCCATGTGGATGCCCAGGTACCACTGCGGGTCTGGGGGGTGGTGGGCCACGACCAGGGCTGCTGCTGGGTGGAAATGTCCTGCTGGGCTTCAGACGTGAGCAAAGAGTGTCATGATGTGAGGTCCTACCATGCTGTCCCAGGGCGCTTGTCTCAAGGAGAGGGGGAAATGACAAGGGTGGGTCTGAGTTTCAAATACTGCTCATCACCACGATTAACCTGTAAAAGATGCTAGGGATTCTCCCTGTTTCTACAATTTATAGCCGATTCCCTTCTACTGCCAACCATATTCAGGCCTTGGGCATGTTGGTAGCCATTTTGGTTTGTAAGACAGACTGTGAAGATCTCCATCCTAGCGCCTCCCAGTGATGATCCCAGTGAAAATTGGTAATTTTGGTTTCTTCACAAACCAAGTGCCAGTGAAGTATAAACTTTTGAGGAGTACCACTGATTTTTTGAGTGTTATTAACAGCTGCTTCAAGCCAAAGAAGAAAAAACCAAAGAGAAACTTGGCATCTTCTGTCCCTCTGTCTGAGCTGGAAACCTCAGTTGTGAAAACAGGATGGATAAGAAATAGTTCTGTCCAGGTCTCATGTGGACTAATATGATTAAAAAGCACATCACTCAGCACATTTCTTCGGTTCTTCATTAATGAAGGGTAGCTATGTATGCAGCTCTGTTGGCATGGTGTTTTATTAAATGCCAGAACCTTATATTCTGCTTGCAACTCTTGATTTAATCTGCCCACAACATTCACTTGTGTGGAGTTACTCATGCTTCACATCACAGGTACAGGAAGAACAGCTGGGTACTTCACACCTTTCTGTAGGCGATAAGAAAACCAAGCCTGTCTGGTATTTGCTATAAAACTCTAGCCTGGGTTTTTGGGTTCAACATTTATTCTCTGGCACCAAACACCACTTTTATCCATGCTTTTACAGGCTGCAGGAGCACGCTAGCAGCGCGCCACAACAAGTGCACGTGCTGCCAAACTCCAACCCAGGCTCCGAAATGCTGTGAATGGCTCGATATGGCACTTCTGCAATTATTTTTTTTTTTAACAAATGAACCAAAGGAGCACTTGCATGAAAAAAGAAGTTCATAGCATGAGGTATGTCTGTTTGCGAGGGAATATCATGGTTCATTGCCCCAGCAGGATCTTTTCCTTGAACTTGCCTTTGAATTGCAATTGTGGCCAACCCAGTACAGTGGCAGCGTGCGATGCAAGGACAAAACAAAGGAGTGGGAGAGTTGGGCTTAGGTGGGCACTGAGCTGAGATTTCCTCTTGCACCACAAGCTCCATAGCCTTCATTATTTAAACAATTACATGGGTATGAGACATGTTTAACAGTTTTCAGAAGACCAAGCCTCACAGAAGTCTCCGAAAGGGGAAATGTGGATTAGGCCCCATCTGAAGGTTCTTGAGAGGCACTCTGCTCTGCATCCAAGAACTTGGAGGTCCTCCAGGGTGCCCTCAGACTTGGCTGTGAGGGCCAGCCCTTGTATACAGCCTGCATAAGAAGAGCAGATGTGGACAAAGAGCTTAGATCTTGCCAGGAAGAGATTACATGTCACCTGACAACCAGACCCATGTCATGCCCTTTGACTTGCCACCTTGGGGAACAGCTTCAGATCTTGACATTCATTAAGCGCAGCACACAAACACAGGAGTCCTACTGCTACCACCACTTTTCACTACAAAAAGCCTACAGAAAATGCCAAGGGTCAGGCAGGGTCCCCTCCATAGAAGAAGGTATGGTCATGTACACACATTGAAGCTTGACGCGGCACGGATAGCTGAAGGGTTTTGCCCAGGGATGCTGCGAGGAATGGTGGCAAGGGTCACACTTGGAGAGACCAAATGTGGAGATGTGGCCCCCAGTAGACAGGCCTGGACAGTCTTGGGGCATCCCAAGGGCTTTCCATGGAGAAGTGAACAGGGCCCCTCATCGGGGGCTGCCCTCAGGAGCCACCTGACAGAGCAACGCTTACATGACCAATGATGTCCCACCCAAATGCCTTCACAAAGCCCATAAACTTTTCCAGTGAGTCATCAGGAAGAAAACAATAAAACTACCTATTTATTTTCAAGTTTGTGTAAAAATAAAGGCTCCCGTATTGTTTCTGTTATGAAGAGCTCTTTTCCCATAACATTTCAATCAATGCTTTGCCAGCAGTTACTAATTCCACATGCCAGAGACACAAGCTGCTCCTTCCTCATACCCTCCCCTTTCTCATGATTTCTACCTGCAGGTAGGAAAAAAAACAAAAAGAAATCCCTTCAATTGCTTGTTTCAGGGCTGTCATCAGTTCGCAGTTTTTCTTCCTACCAGATGACCAGGCAAGGTAGAAATTATAGAGCTCCTACGGAAGATTATACGTTTAGCCTTTCAGAGCGGGGAGGTATGTAACCTTTCTTTCAAGCATCCCTCTGTCACCTTCCCACCCTTTCCCCGAGGCTCATTCCAGCTTGTTCACAAATCAGAGGGAACTGACAGCAGCAAATCAGATCACATAAATCACGCGCTAGCAGGCGAGGCGCTGCAGCGAGGGAAGGCGAGGGCGCACCGCCGCCGTGTGAACCGGAGGTCACCAAGGTGCTCCTCACCCCTCACCTGCAGACCCCGCTGGCACAGGTGGCCCCCGTGCCCCTCGCTCATGTATGGGACCACATCAGAGACCTTCACCCCAGCCATGGCGGGGGGGAAATGCACTATTTCAGGTCAAAGTTGGGGGGCTTAATAGGCACCACCTTTAAGAATTAAATCTTAATCTTCTCTGATGGTCATCTTTTCCAAATAAGGCCACTTATTAGCGTGCTTCAGAGCAGATTTTAACTCTGAAACCTGTGTATGCTGGTTTCTAACTTCCAAGTTAGGGAGGGAACTGCACCATACGGCGTTACCGTGACAGGTTTGTTTACCCAGTGGCTCAAATACAGCGCACGGGGAGCTTTATTAATATCTGCCATGCCATTAATGAGAACTATGAACATAAACCCACAGAGACATGAAAACCTCTGGGCCAAACCAATAAATTAAAACAAAGTGCTAAGCAAGAGAAATCTCACAAGTAATGACTGGCTGTTCGCCGGCTGAAGGCCATCAGGGAAATGATCTGCTTCAATGGATCACTAAATTACCAAAAATGGGGCGGGGGGGGTTAAAGTTGAATAATTTTACACCATTTTTAACATCAAAGAGTTTTCATTTTGCCAGAAAGAACCCCCAGCACCTGCAGACTGACATCAAAACAAATCAGTAGTTGCCACTGCACTGTCATTAAGTTTTAGCCATTTATACCATATCAAAATGGGACTGATCAATTTTTGTTGGAGAAATTGCTTTCTCCACCCTATGTACCTACCTAGGTCCTTCACTTTAATGAAGTATAGCTTCTGCTCAGAATAGCCCCAAACGTATTTGGGTAGAGGTGCTGAAGTGTAAATATGGCTGTGAACTTTCTCTGATACGCTCAGCTCTTCAAATTTTGCTGCAAGTTTTGAGAGGGAAGGAAAGAAAAACCACCCTGAAAAAGGTAACATTCCCCCTGTGAGGGCTTAGGCACTTGAAATTGTTTTGCAAGTTGAAAGTAACACAAAATCCTCCTGAATGCAAGCACAATGCTGATGCTATTAGCCCTAAACCAGGAAAATAAAAAGGATTTTAAAAAAAATAATCGAGAAACTAAAACAAAACCAAGAAATCCCCGTGTGCTCCCAAAATACAACAAGCTTAAATTAATTTTTGTGTTCTTATTCTAACCTGTGCAACTTTGTTTTAGGTGGCCATACACTATGTCCAAAGGATATTTAACCATTGGCTCTCTGAACCCTTTTCTGGTGGACTCCACGCTGTCAAATAAGTCACATAACACTATAAACCGGCTAGTTTATGAACTTTGATTTACAAACGCAATATATTGCTTTGCACAACATGGGACCATACGGTATTTTTTTCACCTGAAGATCATTCACAAAATCCCACACCGTGAACTCGCATCGCTCAGCACATTCGCTTCCCCTGCACGAGTTCTCCATCTTACTAAGAAAGCTGGGTGCAAAGACTCTAAACAGCTTCTGGGCATTAAACAAAACCACAGACACACACTAAATAAAGGCCATTTTTCTTTTGAGGGTATCAGAATGATTTCATCCTACCTTGGCAGGGTGAACGTTCAAGCACAGTGCCCCCTCAAAAGGAGGAATTCACCCACAATGAGGTTAATTTTGTTTCTAATGCTGCTGCCAAACGAATATTTCCTTTATCATTATTTCTATTTCTGGTTTAGGTCAAGATCAGATGTTGAAATACTACAATACTATGAGAGAAGCTCTTGTATTAGGGTAGCTAAAGCAAGGGAGCGTTTGAAATCTCTCATTGGATTTCCCCAGATGAGGAATATTTGCTCTATTAAAAAAAATCGTATGAGAAAACACATCAGCAATAAGACACTACAATTTTCAGGCTTTTTATCTGTTGCTAATACATACAAATTTAGAAAGAGTTGCATAAGGCATATAGCTGAAATGATAGAAGACACTGTTGTGCTGAAGCAAAGGCAAAAAGAAATCAGTTTTAGTCGGGTGAAAGGAGAGCTCTAGGAAGCTCAGTAAAGACCATATAGTTATTTTTAGTCCCTGCATTTCACTAGTTCCTTCCCAATCCCATTCTATTCTCACACCTACGCAGAGGAGATGGTATCCTATGTCCTGAAGCAACTTCTGTAATGAACAAAGAATTACTAGTTTACGCTAAAAACTATGCTCTCGTGCAAGAAAATGTGTCACGCAGTTCTGTACTGCTCTTGTGAGCCCAACAGAAAAATCCCAGTGCCGAGGGTGAGATAGCCTTATGACAGCATTTTCATGAAAAATATCACCCCCCTCTGCTCCTCCAGTTTAGCAATCCCATCTTGGAGGTGCGGTAGCTAGATCTGAGGAGCACGAGTTGCATGTTCGGGACGTGTTCACGTGAAGCATGGCCACTAGGCAAGAGGACTAGTTGTCTTCGTTATCTATATTGGTTAGCATCATCCTGGGAAGCCCAGTACCTGCCCAACTGGACTGTTTTTTTTTTTTACAGATAGAGGGTAAAAATCCATACCCCTCCAGTCTATTAAATCTTTAGAACAGTCGTTGTACTGTTGAAACTGTTATGCAGTGCTGTTGTACTGCGGTATTTTCTCAGCTTTCCATCTCTAATTGCAATTGCTGTAGCCTAATTCCTAACACTAGTTTTCCCAATGTGCCTTTTTATGGCTGCTGTTCTTTGGCCAGACATCTCGCCGGCTAAACTCTGCATTGCAGGTCTCAAACTTGAACAATTTTACCTGCTCCTACCTCCCTAAATAGCTGTTGATTACCTTAGTGTCTAAATCGGACTGCAGGGGGAAATGAAGCTGTCTCAAAGACATTAAATCTAGGGAGCCTTCAGTCTTTCAGAGTCAAGAAAAACCCTCAATTTCAAATCAAAGGATAACGTTAGCTGAAAACTCTTTTCTAGCCTTATTCTGTACAGGGAGTTATTGGCACCACCAGAACAATACAAAATATTTCCTTTATGTTGGAAACCTGTTTGATATGTCAGGTTTTTTCGGTTGATATCTGCAGTACTGCACATTTTTCTGCTAAACATTTATTTCAAGTTGGGTAAAGCCAAGCAAGAGGAGAGGAAGGAAAGCAGGACGTGCCACTAACAAGCTGAGGAAGAGACCCCTTTGCCTAAGCAGGTTTGCGAGCAATCTGCCTCCTCTGCTGCTGGTCAGCTTGACTTTCTGTCATATTTTCTATCTTGGAGGAATTTTGACAGGTTTATGCATGACACTAGGTTACCCTGTGAAGTGGAAAGCCTGTAATTAGATGCTGCGCCATCAGCTACCTCCCACTGGCAACCAGTCCACCTTAAATCTGCCATCACACTTCATCAGGAAAATGCCTCCAGGGAGGCCAGTGCCTCTACAAGCCACTGAGGTGCCACCTGTGGGACCTACCCTAACACCCGCTGTCTCCTCTGTAAGGGACCTGCCCTGGAATTCATGGGGTGGCCATGGATGGGGCCAAGCACATGCCCCGTAGCACTGCCTCTGTACAGAACTTGGGAAAAGATTTTTCTCCAGAAAAGAATGAGCAGAGCCCCAACCTGCCACTGCTAAAGCCACCAACAGGACCCCTCCTGCACCTCATGGGGGTACAGCTACATACACTTTATGTAAGTCATTACAGAATCTTTTCAATGGCTTTGGAAAGAGTTTAGTCTAAAACTTATTTGAATGAAACATTCTTAACATGTACGTGCTACTGTGCTTACTGTCAGGCAGCTGCTGGTTTTCATCTGAAGAAGGAAAAGCAGTATTTGAAATAGCGGAAACTATACAATGTGGAAGATGGGCATAACAATAAAATACAATAAAGCTTAAGAAACACGTGACAGGACAGCCGGCATTGTAGAAATAAATTGAAAGTTTTCCCATACAAAGCCACTACAATATTTAGAAGTTTTTTTGTTATTTCTTAAATGCCACCTACAAAAAAAAATGCACTACGTAACAGAGAGGTATTGCTAAATACCCAAACACATGCACAAGCCACGTGATGCCACAAAACTTCAAAGGTGGCTGCCTAATTAAAACACTGTAATGGTTTTAATAGTGTATTTCTTGGAACTGGTTTTAACCTACTCAGGTAGGCATAGATGTTTACTTCTCAGATAACAGTGTGCAAAAAGAGAGAACAAGTCTGCTCCATGAGCATAGCTTGCACGTCGTTGTTGAGACAGTAGCCAGCAAGGAGAAAACCCATTCAGAGGGACAAGAAGGAGCTGCTGTTGTAGATCCCAATTAAAGGTGGGGCACCATAACAGTCCTGAGTTTCTCAGACAGGTATCAGTGCTTCTGGGAAGAGGGCCTAAACCCAAATCTCCCTCATTACAGTCAAAACTGAAGTTTGGGTCTAGTTGTTCATTGCCTGCAGAGGTGGGTACTGGCATGCATCCCCCATGATACACGTGTGGCACGTAGGATTGACTCCCCATCATGGGGACTGGTGACTGCTCCCCTTGGCATGACACTGAGACAGGGGAGGCATTAATGAGTCCCCATAGGAAGCCTGACACACCATCGAGATAAGTGTTATTTTGGTTTTGCTGCTAAACACTGCTTTCTTCTTAAGTTGCCCTATATCAGCAGAGTGAGTGAAACCTCCAGAAATTAAGCATTTCTCTGCATATTCAGAGTTATTTCACAGGAAGCATTTCCCTCTGTGGCTACAAAAAGCTTTCTTAACCATAAGAGATGCCTTCTCAGTCACAACAGATGCCAACCAGTCGGTACTGCTTTGCAGCCATAGCTTAGGTTTGAACATGTAACTACATTTCATGGGGCTCGGCTCTTCAGACAAGACAGCTCAGTTTCTTTAGCTGCAGTAACTCATGCAACATTACCTTGCAACATTACAGGATCTGCTTTAGAGAACACTAAACCCTGGAGACGCAGATTGACAATAAAAATCTTATTGAAATACACATGTTAGATTTTTATAGGAGAAAGCACCGTAACTCTTTGGAGAAAAACTTGCCATGCAAGTCTTTGGATATATCAATATCCAATACATAAACAGAACAAATAAAATAGTGACATAATTTGAAGGCAACCACAGGTAGTCAGAGACTGGTTGACATCCATGCCTCACTTTATTATAACTTCTTTGCTCAGATATCTTTTGCCCAAAGCATAAATGGTGGAAGTGTCACTAGTTTCAGCTTAATCTTTCATTAGAACTTACCTATGAAACCTTCTTTGTCATATTTACAGCGAGGGTCAATTGGGACAACTTCCATTCTCTCCCAGCAATAAACCAAGTGGAGGATTGGATTACAAGGATGAACCAAGTAGCTTTGCCAAAGTGTGAGAACCAACACAAATGATTGCTAATTAGCAACACTGTGTGGCATTTGGCAGCTGGAACCCGTGACCTCTATTTAGCAGAAGCTCAAGCCATAGGAAAGTAAATTCAAAGACCATGAAAGTTTGGGTATGGGCAAGTCTGAGGCAGGGTAATTCAAGAGAAGAGGGAAATGACAGAAATATGTACAAAAGTACACTTTGCCCATCATAGGAAACACTAACCCAACATCTAGAGTGGCTTGTCACTTGATTAAGAGCTTAGGGAACAAGACAGAGCTGGCTGAAGTCTGTTGTCATCCAACACAGAATTCCTGGTCTGAATTGAGCACAGAATCTGAAAGCTTTTCCATTTTAAACCAAACACCCACACAACTCAGATTTTTGAGGTTAGTGATTTTTCAATGAACAATTTGAAAAAAAAAGCCCCAGACTTTCCAAAAAACAATGTGAAAAACAAGTGTTCCAGTGCAAAGGGGCTTGAAATTTTTTGTCCAGCTGCATAGGAAAAAAATCCTAGCAGTGTGCCCAACAGATCTCCATAAAAGCATTTCTGTTCTTTGGCTCAACCTCACTGATGCATTTCACTGCAGGATAAAGGCTGGAGTAACACACGCAGGAGCATGCCAAAGCTGACCTGCAGACAACGGAGGGGAAGGTCACACCGTTGTGGTAAGGTATTGGCATAGGTCATCTATGAACATTCACGCAGTCCTCCCCTTACAAATGAGGCAGCTCCACACCTTGCTCCCTCATCTTTCCCATACCATTCCATACTTCATATCCTGGGAGGTTATCATCTGCCCTTTGTCCTTTGAGCAGGGCCATTCTCTAGGCTCAGGTGCTGTCAGAAGGTGCTTCCAGCACGTAGCTTTTATTCAACCACCTCCCAATGAAGTTATTGCTCCCATATCATTTGAGGGGAAAAAAATCCCCTGAAAACCACCCAACTTTTCCAGGCTCTTTTTCTGCTAAACTCCTCAAATTTCAGCCTAGGGACATTGCAGTAGGTTTTAGATTCCACTTGTTTAAGGATCACAAATCCAGTGTTTGACCTAGGGTCTTCACCCGGTGAAGCTCACTTTGATGGCTTTTTATTCATACCTGATATAAAAAGCAATATGTATGCTTTGAGATGATCGCTGTGCCAAAAGAATTGAAAAGGCAGCTAGTACTGGATTTCTTTAAGGACATACCATCTCTTCCTTGTTACAGTGGTGATGCTTAAAATTATCCAAACCAGAGTACTTGTGTGCCCTCTAGTGGCGTCATAGTTTAGTGACATAATTATTCAGCACTTCGTTACCAAGCCAGCAAGTTCAAATGTAGTCCAAGGTGTTACCAAATGTTTTCTTAGCACCACTCACACATTTTTATTTCAGTATGTCCAAGTCAGGACAGGAACATCAGCCAAGTGGGACCACAGGCCACAAAGCTCTGCCTACAGTCCCAGCCTCCACAAAACACCACAGAAGCAATGGTGGCTCAACCAGAAACTACTTTGGATAACATTTTTGATTAAAATACTTGCAAATCAGACCGCTTCCTTCTGTTATTTTGTTTCTTGCTCCCATGAGGAGAACGACACACTCCTATCTTTGGGCTGGGAGTGATGGGCACCATTTAGTGGTGGGATGGCAGTATTAGGATGGCAGGGTTAGGTTAATGGTTGGACTTGATAATCTTAAAGGTATTTTTCAACCTAAATGATTCTATGGTTAGCAAGAATTTCTTTTTTTTTGGACACGCCCATGTCTCTTGGCCCCATCTTCTCAGATCCTACTGTAAGAATCTAGAGGTGCCAACATGCAGAGGGTGGCAGATGTTTTCTGGAAAGGGGATCACATTCCTTTATACCCTCTGAATTAACCTCTTGGTGGTCCACCTTCTACCCTATGTAATCCAGAAACAGAGGGGTATGGGACTGGCTTCCAAACCAATTCAGGCAGAGCCAAAGTTTGTATTTTGCCTCTGGCCTGACCAGGAGAAGTTCACAGCTCCAAGGGGGTTTGGAAGAATATGATTTCTGAAAGGAACAGTACTTTCTTGAGCAATTAATGCTAATTCTTTGCCATTAAAGTGGGAGTAGTGGCTGAAGAGCCCCTCAATTAAGAAGCAGAACCCTGATGCTACTGGGGACTGTAGGGACACGTAGAAGCCATCCCTGGGAATAATACCAGCAGCTGCACTTGATTCTGCACACAAGAGGAAAAACTCCTGATCTTTGGTCCACTAAGCATGGGCTGTCTTAAGATACATGGAGGGAGAAACCTTTCACTCCTGCAATTGTTCCTTATTTACCCTTTGCTGGTAAAAAAAGCTCTCTGCTCCTTTCCTCCCTGCCTGCACACGCTGCCCAGATGAGTTGCAGTGCCTCGGGCACAGTCTTCTCCAGGTACCTTGGGGAATGCTCCCTCTGCAGTGGAGTCTGCAGCTTTTCCATGAGGCCCTAAAGTTGAATTTCTCAACAGTTCTGAAATACTCTATGCAACCAGAGGACGCTGTCCTGCTCGTATGAGAGCCTTCCTGAGAGAAGGGTAAATAAACCAGTCCAAATACCACTAAGCTCTAGCAAAAGCCCTCAAGAATCTACTACTGGGTCTTTTTTAAAGGTATAGTGCAGTGTGAAAAGTGACCCCAAATGAATAAATGCCATATTTCATTTGCAATCTGCAATCACTTTCTTTTAACGAGGACAACGAACTCTCCCTTACATGGCAAGATTTGCTGGTTTCTGCGAAACACCTGCCAGACAGCAGACTTTATAACAACTTAACATTGCCATCTCAAGTACCATAGCAGCCTACAACAGCCATCCAAACCAGGATGTAGTTTTACCAATAATTCAGTGTGCCCAAGGAAACCCAGTGCCTTTAAGTGAGGTGAAATCAAGCTAATTTGGGGCTGTGCAATGCATAAAGAATTGGTGCACTGTCTTGAAACATGCAGCTCCAGTCCCTGTCCCCAGTGACCAGACCCCACTAGATGGCATCCACGCCTTGGTTCTGTCCCCAAAGGCTCCTCTGCTGCACTGGGAGTTGTGTCCCTTTGGCTGCTTTAGAAATTAAAGAGGCCCAGGAAGCATTTCAGGATCTTTATGTAAGTATCTTACCTCTTCTTTTATCTCTTCTTCCCCTCCCTGCCCCGATGGTTTAGCTTTTTTATTATGTAGTAACAGATTTTTTTTTTAAATGAGAAATCCTTGTAGTTTAATGCTTAAGTAGAACTTAAAGTTTTCTACTACAACACACTGTTTTACAGAATAAATAAAGCCTGGGTATTTTGTATCCAGACAGCATTAGTAGCGCATACTTTTTGTAATTTATGGTCTTTAACACCAAGAAGTGTCAGCTCCAGACTTAGAGAAGAGTCAAGTATCAGTATTTACATCATGGAAAGATAACTTTGACTGTTTCATCACTACTCAAACCCTTGGTCACTGCCTGCTAAAAAAAACCCAACAAAACCCTTTACTCATCTTTCTCTGCCATCATTCCAAGTTGTTTCATGGGATGTTAAACACCTAGACCAAAAGACTGTTCTTGCTTCTGAAAAAGTCCTAAACTTTGATTTTGCAGCAATAGAGAAGTCACTTGTATTTACAAAGCTTCATAAAAAAGCAATCCTTCTGTATTAGAGCTATAATGGAATTGCTTTTAGCCTGTCCTCCGGTTCTCAAGCTGAATAGGAGCTTTTTTTTGCTTTGCAAGGGTTTGATGGTAAAGCAGTTGGCTTTGACTCCGATGCAGACACTATTAAACAGGAGTTCCTGCAAATTAATGAGGACCGTTCTTGTTGAGCTGTTTGTTCACAGAAAAGCAGAGTTGAAGAGCTATGTTGCAACAAGCTGCTTACTTTAGCAGAAGGAGAGATTCAGGTATTTTTGATATTCAAATGTCATGTAAATCTTTAAACTGCAGGCTGGGCACTCATTTTCTATAAAGCCTCATATCCACCAGCTCCCTGAACACAAATATATGCCACTGCACAGTCCAGCCTTTTCATCCCTCACAAGATCCCTTTCAAACTCATTTGTTCTCTGTCATCTTCTCCCCAGCATTCCCCCCACCCAGGGCACTCCCACCCCCCAAAAGTCAGCCATGCAAACCCACCTCCTTGCACCCCTGCACTCTGAGGTTTGCAGCCCAACTCCTCCAACACCTCTGCAATTCTCCCTTGCCTTCATCTCCTCTAACTTCCCACCCTCAGCTTTCTTGCCCAAGGTGGTGGGTAAGAACTGGGAACAGCCTGATTAGCTAGAAGGGCAAACCTAAGACAAAGACTCAACAACCACCCTATATTTATTCTGGAGATGCTAAACATGATAAACAAGAAGCAACTTCCAATAACCAAGGAACAGATCTGAAAGATGGCACATTTGTCAGGGTCAGTTCACTGATATTTGTTCAAAGCTGCCTCTGCATTTGCAGCCCTAGAGCTTCAGGGCTGGAAGTGAAGGCAAAATGTTCCCAAGACTGCCAATTCTGTTAAGGTCAGAACCAAGGCTCACATAGACATGATATGATGGACCAAGACTAGATTTGGTGATAGGAAAAAATTGATGCTGGGCAGCTTTCATCACTTAGTTGCACTTCTAGATCAGTATTAGCACAGGGGTGAGAAAGATATCCAGACTGCTCAAAGACCCAAGTTTTCCTACTGAAATATCCTTCAGGAAGACGTTGCATCTTAAAAAATAAATTAAACGTAAAGAAGAGCAGAGAAGAGCCATGCCAGCAAGGGTGCTCTGAGCCAGTGCTGCTCTCCAGGGGGGCTGCTTTTTCCAGGAGCAGCAAGGATCAGTCATACTGACCCAACCCCTAACTCAAAACCCCCTTCAGCTCATTTTCATGCTTCATTCACAGCCAGAATAGAGGCCCAAGCTACTTTTTGGCAGCTTCAGTTTTGACAGAAAGGCATTACATAGACAGGCTAAGGTTGAGTCAAGAGAACTGAATGGGAAAGCAAACAGCTTCCACTGAAGCAACGAATAGACAGGAGAAAGTGAAGTAGGGGATGGTAGAAAAGGTGTTAACAAAAGCGACAGAAGCTAGCAAAACCACTCTAGAGGCAAAAGTTCAGAGTTGCCTGTTTACATGTTTAGATTTACTGTGTTTTGCTGACAGAGCTGGCACACAAATGAGGGCTAATTGCAGCAACAAAACACAGAACCACCATATTCCAAATCCACGTTGGTGACCAAAAAGTTCAGGCAGTTGTGGGTTATGTCCTTGCTCCCTTCCATGGTGCTGAAACCCCATCTTTGCATACCCTCCCGTTCCCACCTCGAGCCCCAAGGTGATGGGGTGGAGGTGGGTCTGGCTCGCACATCCAGGCTGCGACGACACACGGAGCCGGGGGAGTTGAGCCCAGCTTCAGGAGCGGCTTTGTGCAGCTCCAGCCCAAATCCAGCACTACAGGCTGAGCTACATTTAAGTGGGGGTTGCTGCAGGTCCGGCCTGCTGGAACAAATGTTCAAACGCTAATAAGCTCCGTTCGAATGGAAATGAGCAGTTGCAGTAAACTCGCTTCCTACTTCCAAAAGCAAAATTTCCTCTAATTTCATTTAAAACAGCAAATCCTTTTCCCCCCAGCCGAGTACAAACAAGCATCTGGAACTGCTGTGTTTTAGGTTTTGTTTATGTAATTATTTCGTGGATGGCCAGAGGGTTAGAAACTGCCAAATAATTCTAGTCTTGGGAGTTTACATTAACTAATTTCAATGGGATTCAGGATTCATCTGCCAAGTTTCAGATACAAGCAAGGCTTTTGTGGCTGAGCTGCAACTCCTGGAAAGAACAGTCAATAAATGGGAATGCCAGACATACATCCCTAATTCTTCTTCATCCACAAGTATTATTGTACGAGGTGAAGCTGAACATACAGCCCCGCGTGAATTACACCAAATAAGAACTGGCAAACAGCTTAAGCCATTCTGTTGGTCCCAGAATCATCACTGGGGGGAGGGGGGGGGGGGGGGGGGGGGGGAAGGTGTGGAAGAGACCTCAACATGGTTTTCTCTTTGGTGACTCTAATTTTACAGATAACTAAGCTTCCCTCTGCGTTTTTATAGGGACAACCCCATCACATTATCACTGCCAAAAAGAAAAAAATCAGTTTACTTCCTCAGCTCAACAAAACTCTGAATCTCTATAAAGATGGACTCCCAAATCTGCATTTGAGCAACAAAGCAGGCAGGATTCATAGAAGTACTGCAAATCTACAACTGCTTGCAGAGTCAAGCCTATTGGTGTAACACACATTTGGCTGCAATGCTGCCCAGATGTTGGGAACAGAACTGTTTTTTGGAATAGAAGGTTAAAGGGGTAATGACCTCTTGGTATGGAGACCACAGGGTATTAATCTTGGGGAAAAATAAGTCAGTATTAGGAAATACTCTGAAGAGATGGCAGGCAGGCCTGATTTCTGAAGGGAAAAGCATATCTACATAAGTTACTTGTTGTAGACATAGCTCACAGAAAATAGATTATTTAATGTAGATCAATTAGCTCTGTGTGCCTACTTACACATCTGCATATGTATATAGACATATGGACCACAAATATACAACTGTCACCTAAGCAATGATAATTCTGCAGAGAGAAGAATCAAAGTGGTGTGTTTAAAAGAAAAATCATTGGTCCACAAGTGATTTATCTTTCTATAGCAACAAAAATCTATTCAGGTATCGCTTGCCCTAATGATACCTCAGTGCTCACCTCCTTACAGCCATCTGTAAGTGGGATTTTTTTAAGGCGTGGGATTAACCAGGGCTTCCTGGGCTACTTGTTTCTATCCCACAGGCCTTGAAATTGCACATCATGTAAGTGAGCCAGTTCCAACATCAGCCACCACATCCCATCCCATCCCTTCCCCAGCCCTCCTCCTTCAGGGCTGGAAGGAGGAGGAATACAAACAGTAACCCCCCCATGGCGAATCCAGTTCAGTTACTTGTGTTTTTCTTCCATTTGGGAGCTGTTCTAAAACCTCAGAGAATTTCAGTTACTGGATATATGCTTTCAGTTTTGCCTGTATGTTTGCACAGTTTCAAGAATTTTCATCTGACTACCAGACTTCCCACTGTGGCAAACCCACACAAGCACAGACGTTTGAGTCTTGCTGAGAATTTAATTTCTTCATACAGGATCCAGTCACATGGCCAGGTTTTGTTTTATACACATTTTGCTTCTGTTCTTGAACATCTCATATTTTAATCCTCAAGGAAAAAAAAAATGCATCTCACCCCTATGTAGAAAAGCTTCTGAAGATCAACATGTCTGTGTTTTCTCTCCCCCCCGTTATTATAGGGCTGACTTTTCTTTTCCCGGGTACCTATTAATCTCCAATATCTGAAGCACACTATGCATCAAAAAAAGATTAATTTTAAGAGTAGCCATTTTTTCTTAATTCAAATTTAGCCTTGATGTACACAAATTGTGCAAAATTGTGATAAAGCAGTATGGAAAGAGTTCCACCATGGGAAATAACGGCATTTAATGTTTCCTGTGTACATTTAGATAGTTTAGATTTTGGATTCTTGGTTGATTTCATTTTCCAAATTTGGCATAAACCAAGAATTCCTCCCCCCGCCAAGCTGATATACTGAAACTACACACTTTTTTCCTCATGGTTCCTTTCAGTCACCCCCTGTTGTTATCAGGCTATTCAGGAACAGAGAAGCTTCCCAGCCCAGCAATGAGCATGAATCATCTCGTTTTAACAGAAATACAGCAACTATAAGAAAATAACAAATCTAGTTAACTAGTAACGGTAACTAGCCAACAAAATATTGCCATGGGTTCACAATTCCCTGAAAAGCATTAATTCTCTATGTAATACTTCCCGGTTAAGCATCAAATATAGACTCCTACCAGCATTTTCAACCACCGTTAACAACCTGACTCATTTCTGAAGGACTGTTAAGAAAATGCCTTAGTGTTATGTTTATTAGTCCTCAGCCTGGCTGCTGTGAGTATACCAAGAAAAATGAAAATTTTTATTTGAGTCTCTTACAGGGTATGGTCGATGGTATTGGAAGGGGAAGTAGTATGAAAAGAAAGCCATAGCACTGTTTCTGTAATAGATTCCTACTCTTTACACCATACAGGAAGCTTCTAAGCTTGCATTATTAATATGCCCTTATCTTTTATGCATAAGAGCACTAGTAAAGATTTACAGTCGTTTTCAAGGTAAAACAAGAAGCTGGAAACTGTGGGGCACTGCCTGGTTTAGTGCATTTTTGAAAGTTAAGCCTTTAAAGGCGGTAGGGGGAAAAAGCTTGTTCACTACAGATCCTCAAGTCAGTCAAGCAGCAAATTCTAATCTGAAGAAAAACAACTTTTAAAGCAGCACAGATTTCTAGCATTTTTCTTACAATTACTGAAAGATTTTTGCATCTCACAGCAGTTCAACACCATTGAACAGTGAGTGTAGGCTTGGTAAAGAATGAAATTATTTACATAAATCAAAAATTGATTTCTTACTCCAAGATTTGAAAGCCTAAAGTTCCAGAAAAAAAAAAAAATCAGAAAAATACAGTTTCTGGTTTTTAAGACCCCCTATCCCCCTTTTAGTCTTTTGTTACTTGATTGTACACTGATGAGCTAGTTTCAGCAATAAAAATCCCCATTTTCACCGAAGGCAGAATTCCAACGCTATTCATGAGGAGGAGAGAGGAGACAGCACAGGTGACAGCATTTCTAAGAACAGTGGATCAGTGAATCCCCCAGAGGGTTAGGACAGGTTAAGAAGTCTAAATCACCTGTGTTCAGACTTAAAACCCTGAGGAAGCGATCTGTTTAAAAAGCCTGCTTACCATGGAATGGCTTCCTTTCCCTTCAGTGGGATCTAGTGATTGCTCAGCACTTCCAAGGGCAGCCCTGCATTTCCAATAGCCTAGGCATAGGTACACCCATGGTCTTCACTCCAGACCCTCTTTGTGATGAATCATGAAGTCATCAGATGTGACCAAAGTCTTATCGGTGTTCTCCCTATGACCATGGCAGAGTCCAGAGAACACCTCAAAGGAAGCCATGAATTCACAAGGTATTAATGTGGAGAGATGAGGGATTACACTTTCAGCGGACTAAGCCATCACTTTTTGAATAAGTTTATTCTATATGATGCATTTATTTCAGAGAATGACAAATACTACTGTATCTTGCATAGCTAGGATCTGGCTTTACACCATGTGCAGTGGTCCTAAGGCACTCAATCCCTGTAAATTATACAATATCATAGAACTACTTCCACCTCACCTTTAAGCCTTTGTGTCAAAAAGAAATAACCAGTAAAATTCAAGATTGCTGTTTCCATGACTTGGCCCTCCTACAACATGTCACTTCCTTAGCCCTTATCCCCTTCCACTTTGTGTAACAGTCATATCTTTCCTTAGTTATCGCTCTGCTAAACCATAATAATCTGCCTTGATAAGTCTTTCCAGCCTTCCTGATGATTCCCATGGCTTTCCTCCAAATTCCATTCAGGTTATTCAGAGTTTTCAGCGTAAAAATTGTTTTTCCTGGAGGTTTATTTGCAATGTTATTTAAGATGGTTTAGGGAAAGTTGTCAGTTGTTTCTTGGATAAGCAATAATAGCCTGTCACATTCCACATTTTGGGGAAAAAGCCCATCAAATATATTCACCTTAAAAAATTTGAGACTGAACGCTGGTGAGCCATACTGAAAGAGCACCACGTTTGGAGGAGGTTGTACCAGTTAGCTCCTGACACAGTATTAGCCACTTGCCCACTCCGAGGTTAGTCCAAAGCCAGTTAAAGACAATGGCAATGAATCTGCTACCCCTATTAAAATTTTTTGGCTGACTTCATTGACTTGAACTCTAGGCTACAGCTGTGTCTGAAAAAATATATGATAAAACTAACGGTCCTTTGTAATTTATTACTAAAGCTACATGCCTAGTTATTGCAAAGTTTAGTGTTTAAGCAGTGACTTGACTACATGGGAATTTCTGAAACTGATTCTAAGAATGGATGGAGAAAAGGCATTTCACAAAAAGGTGGGAAAAGGTGTATTGAAACATGGGAAAAGGAAGATATTGTGGAACCTTTAAGTAGAACTTTCCCCACCCTCAAAAAATCAGAAATGCTGCGCATGTCTTCTGCAAATCCATTGCAGATGTGGGGGGAGACTTAGCACCCTTGCACCCCGCAGGACAGGGGCACCTTGGTCCCTTTGGACAGCTGGAGGCAACAGCCTCATGGCCTGCTGGAGGTCTTAGGCCTGCAAAGCTTAATGCAAGTCTTTCGGTAGACTGAGATCAGTCAGAAACAGAAGAGGAATGGTCTGGATGTGCTCAGATACCTACCAGAAAAAAATGGACCTACCCACACACCCAGTGTCTGCTGTTGATCAAGTTCCCAGTTGGAGTTCCGAGGAAGACCATGCTGCATACATGCACGGGGCATCTAGCAGCACCTTGCAGAGGTGCTTCAGCTGCAGCCAGAAGCATGAGTTGCTCTGAGGTCACGTTCACCTACTGCTTTCGCCGAGTCCAGTGGTATTGTGCCTGCAACTACACCACCCGCAGCTAAAATTAAATACCTGATAAAATGTTCCGCTTAACTGATGATTGTCATGCAGTCAAGGTAAAAAAAAGACACACTGCCTTTATTAAGATATCCCACGGTCTTATAAATCAGTTTGTTTTCCTTAAGTGTTGAAAACCCATCATCAAAAGGACTGGGAAAGGGTGTTGATATCTATGTAGGTGCTGAGAGTGGATAGAAGAAACAGCCGTGGTTAAGATATTTATTTGCAGCGGTACATTGTGCTATTTCTTACTAGGCTAAGCCACACCACATTGTTATTTTGCTTATTTCCACATAGCAGCTGATGCCAGAAAATGGGAAGAAAGCAGAAATCATGATTCTTCATTACACAACAGGCAGATGAAAAAGCAGCTAAATTAAATTCATCATAGTGTTGATCATCTGTATGTAGCTGCAAAACAAATGTCCAGTTTGCCATGAGATGTATTCCTATATTTGATATATATGCATTTGATATATCTATATTTCAGACATATAATCTCCAGTTTGTTTGCATGCTCCCACCCCTTTACATTCCCTAGGTGGCAGAGGAAAAGCACTAAGAATATTTCTTATGCCTATTTATGACTATTGCACAAATTTATGAGAAGATTTTGACTTTTGACATCCAGAAAAACCAGTTTTTTCTAGCTGTATAGGCAGATAAGGATATCACAATTTAAAATGGACTATTTAGAAGGAAGGGACAGCAGAATCCATATGGCACATCCCTAGACTGAACAGGTCAGTACTATGCAGAAGAAAGAGGGTTTGCTCCACGCCAGCGCATGGCTGGATTCCCTATTAAGGGGGGTTTTAAGCGTCAGTTAGCCCACGGTTTTGGGGCAGGAATGGATTTCGTCCCAAGTGAACGCATTAAAGTAGGACACAGATGTCTCCGTAAGATGTCTATGAAGTTTGCTTCAGTAAACAAGAGGCAAGGGCCAGAAGGATCTAACTGGAGAGGCAAAGCAGCACAAAGAATGTGCGGTTACAACAAAAATGTACTATCTTAAACAAATCCCAGAAAGAGGACCTTTCTGATCCTGGAAAGCATTAATTCCCAGTCACTATTTTTAAACAGATAAAAAACATATGTATTTGAGAGATCGCCAGCTGCTGGGTCAGCATTTGTTTCACGCTGCTGTTGGCAGCGGCAAGTAACACAGCGATGATAAGGCCAAATAAATTCTGACGCTATTTCCCAGTTTGCCAGCTAAGAGCTTAATTGAATAACACAGGACAGAGAGGGGTCTGGGCACCAGTTCGCCACTTGCAGCCCCCCAGGTGCTATTGAGCACCATCTTGTGTCCCTCTTGGCACAGTATTTGAAGCCATCGAAGAGGTCGGGCTTGGGGCACGAGAAGGTGGTCCAGCACCTTTTGACAAAAGTCTCTGCATTGCTCATATCCCTGATGGTAGTGGGGCTGTGCAAGCCCAGTCTTTTTTTTTACCTCCTTCAAAAAATACCAGTACATCCAACAAATAAAGGAACCCCCAGTCAGCCTTGCCATGCTATTACAACCATATATACATAGAGAAAGGTTTTTTTCTGGTTCCCCCCAGGACCACAGCTGCCCCAGGGTAGCCCTCCCCATACTTTGCTGATATGCACAGTTTTGTGTGAACATCAAGTGCTATTATCCCTGTCATAGAATCACAGAATGTTTTGGGTTGGAAGGGATCCCTAGAGATCACCCAGCCCAACCCCCCTGCAGGAGCAGGGACACCGCTAACCAGATCAGGTTGCTCACAGCCCCGTCCAACCTGGCCTTGAATGTTTCCAGGGATGGGGCCTCCACCATCTCTCTGGGCAACCCCTTCCAGTGTTTCACCATCCTCATTGTCTTTGACCATGAAAATCCTGCAGATAAGGTAAATCTTAAAACGGCTTCTTGAAACCTTTGTCAGGCCACCCTGCAACTCTGTTTTCTTCAGGTTTTTCTTCTGTTGCTGTATGATGGTAACCTCAGTGAAATGTCTTTTTTTGGCATCCTTTTGATCATCTGCTGTAAGAATTGTTATTTTCAGGACAGAGTGCAGGTTCACCACTGACATCCCTTTCCTCCTCGTTGGCTTAGGCAAGTTGATGGTTGTCAGCCATTTCCAAGTATTTGTGTTTTTTTTTCTTTAATTCTTTAATGCTTACTACACATTTATCAAGGGAGGCCAGTAAATAATACCTCGGGCAGAGTTTTTGCTGTAATTCCTTAATTTGCTAACAGTCCACAGTTATCTGGACATAAAAAAGGAATTATTCTCTATCCACCAATTAGCAAACCAGGAGTTCAAAAGCCTCTGCCACTGCATTAATGCTGAGAATTCCTTAATCCATAAAAATTAATGGAGATTACGTTAAAAGAGACTTAAATATTTAAATCCTTCGCCACATTAGTCACTCTCTTTTATGTGCAGGTAAGTCCTCAAGAGCCCCGTGTACATGTGGCAGAGCAAAGCGATCTCTGAAAATGGGAAACGTGAACTTTTTACCAGCTCTCCCTCGATGGCAGGAGGTGGCTGCGTCCTCAGTGAGATTTGAGGTCTGACTCTCCCCCTCTCCCCGAAACTCTTACCATATGACTTTAACATAGCGGCTTAATTGGCTCCAAAATCCCCAAGGGAACCATTTATTGTTGTTGTGGGTGGTTGTCCCGGTTACAGATAACTACAGCATTGCAATTAAATCAAACTGACTTCACAGCACCGCCTGCCTGCCAGACACAAGTTCTGAATTTGCAGTTTTGCTTGGATCTGCAATTTGGCTTCACCACCATCTTATACCAGTCCCAGGACAGTACTGGCCCAAAGGATCCCTGCTGCACGCAGACGCTTTACACCACTCTTTTTATGGCTGCGTAGTTTTCCCACACCCCTATTAATTGGAGCTACATTAAAAGGTTTTGAATTAACTTTTCCTCTCTGCAGCATAACTTTAAATAGACTCATCCTCAGAAACAGAGAAGATTTTTTAGAACAGAGGGCTCCCCAGTTCAAGAAAGATGAGGAACTCCTAGAAATAATCCAGAGGAGAGCAACAGGGATGGTAAAGGGACTGGAGCATCTCCCCTACGAGGAAAGGCTGAGGGAGCTGGGCTTGTTCAGCCTGGAGAAGAGAAGACTGAGAGGGGACCTCATCAACACCTACAAATATCTTAAGGACAGAAGTCACAAGGACAGAACCAGTCTCTTTGCAGTGGTGCCCAGCGACAGGACAAGGGGCAATGGGTACAAACTGAAACATAAGAGGTTTCAGTTGAACATGAGGAAAAACTTCTTTACTCTGAGGTTGATGGAGCCCTGGCACAGGCTGCCCAGGGGGGCTGTGGGGTCTCCTTCTCTGGAGATATTCAAAGCTCACCTGAATGAAGTCCTGTGTAACATGCTCTAGGAGAACCTGTTTTAGCAGGGGGGTTGGACTGGGTGATCTCCCGAGGTCCCTTCCAACCCTTGCCATTCTGGGATTCTGTGTGATTCTGTGATTATCTTGAAGATAAAAAAAAGTTGCATTTCAAACATTTGCTAGAGGGTATTTACTGAACTGTACCCACCAAAGAGAAAAATCACAGAAGCAGGATTATTTCACTCCTCCTCCATTGCTTTTCTTCCTGGCCCCTGAGTGCATCTCCCAAAATATCTGGCTTCTCTGGAAGCCACAGAGGGTCGTTGTGCAAGCAAGGAAGGGGCAGGTTTCCCATCATTAGGATGATGAAGAACCACATTTACTGAGACCGCTTCACCCCCAACTTCACAGCTTCACTTGGGATGTGGCTTTTCTCGGAGCAGCTCGGACGCTACCGGGGAGAAACCGCAGTCTCCAAAAGCTTCCACTCGCCACTCGCATTGCGGGTGGGTGCTCCCCGCTTTCCGCATAAGCCCTGGGGAGCCTGGGGGTGCAGAGGAGCAGCCTTTCCCTCCCTGTCCCCTTCCCGGGGCAGAACCCACCAGCTGCCCACCTGCAGCTGCACCCAGGAGCTGGGCCACTTACAACGTCCCAATTATATCTATTTAACTACATTCATCTATAGGGTATGCATAGATGACATGCACACACCTTTTTTTTTTGCCCCCTCTTGCAGGGGTTTGCAGAAGCCAGATGAAGAGCAGGTCAGAAAAGCAAGGAGCTGCCCCCCCCCCCAGCCCCGGGGAAGCCCACCCAGGCTGGGACTGGCCCCACGGTTGCCACTAGGGGTCAGCCAGAGCCCGGCAAATGCCCCAGCCCAGCCCGGGGAGGGGAGGGGGGTCCTGCCCTCCTGGGCTGTTCTCATCCAAAATTAGCATCAGGCCAGGCAGCTGTGAAAGCGAGCCTTCAAAACAGTTTTAAGTTGCTGCCTTCAAAGGAAAAGTGTCGAAGAACCAGCAAAAACCAAAAGTGCCATCAGGCGAAGGCTACAAGCCAACCCCTTTGTATGCTGGGGGGACTTCTGCAGCTTCATATCCCAAATTGGGGTAGCTGCAACCACTGCTTGGCCAGCATTTAATCACAAACACACAGGACCTTTGCTGGCAGATGGAATGAATGCTTTCACAAAAGCCTGCAGTGAAGTCCTAAAGGCTTGAGACCTCCTCTAAATAAATATTGGCAAGTATTATTTCAGGACACTTAGCAAATGCAAGAGTCATCCCTGCTTAAGAAACTCAGACCACGCTGCCACACAGCAATTTTACTGCCTTTACTACTGATTGCTTTGGTAGTAGACTCAATATGTTAGGGTTCTATTTAAAACAATATAAGAAAACAGATACCAGCCTCTGACATCCCATTAAAATGGACATTGGGCAGTAAATGCACAGCATACAAGGCTCACTGAAACATCTTCAGAGCGTTTTCATCAAACTAAGGTTTTTTTCTATTAATTTGATGCTTACAAATTGATGTTCCTTTGGTGAAACAGGCTTGGTTTTGATTCGGGTATAATATAATTTTAGAGGTATTTTCTTCCTCTTACACAGTTCCTCTTATGCAGTTCAATAAGTTCTTATTAAATTTATTTTATATTCTCTTTTCCAATCTTTTGACAAGGATTATCGTAGAAACTACTAAATTATATGAAGAGTAGCATTGTTTCGTATTGGATTTTGCTAGAAGCCTTGCAGAAAAATTCATGCAGCGTGCCAGGAACAACATTTAATTCTTGTGAAGTGAGAAATTATAGTGATATGTGCCTGAGGTACAAGAAACTGCAGAGTCCTGACCTCTTTCTCAAAGAAGGAGGAAAAAAAAGTACCAACCCCAGTACCCCATCTGATGTCTTTTGGTAAAGCCACCCTTCAGCCCCTGGAAGCCTCAAGCTGCCATTGGGTTTCCCTCTCAGAAAAATCACCAAGTCTCCTACTAGAAATATCAGACAGCTTTCTGGCTTTTTCAGAATTAGCTTAATGACCAGAAAACACTAGAAATTCAGACAAGGACTTTTCATAGTGAGGGTGGAATGGCTCAAACATCTGGCCAGGGTGTCACCTGCAGTTCTCAATTGCATGCCAAAAAAACCAAGGTTAAATTGTGAATGCTTCAAGAGAAACAAATCAAACGCGTACGGAAGACCCGTGATGAAAGCAGCCTTTTAGGTCTGGTGATCATGAAGTATGTGAACGGTAACACGCAGAGCAGAGCCTGGTTTCTGGAAAGCAAATAGCTTATTAGCAGTGCCTGCCTTGCAATTACTAGTAAAGCAGTAAGCTACTTAGCTGAGTAAACCGAAAGTGAGAGACAGAGCAGCGGGGCATGATCCTCCATCTAATCAAGTGCTTTGCAGTCTCTGTCGGATGTGCAAAACCAAGGAGAATTGGGATTGGGAATTGACAGGAGCTGAGGCTGCATTGATCACGAACTCAGAATTGAGCAGCCAAAGAGCGACCTTAAATAAGGCTGGCTCCAGTGGTGCCAGAGCTCCAGCAAAAACCCAATCAAGTGATCTAATGAGTTGTGGCAGACAGCTTGCCCACATGGCAAACACCTTTCTATGACCACAAGTTAGCCGATCACTCAAACCAAATGAAGGCGCTTGATTCTCTAGTCCTACGCTTGTAGAACCAGACCGAAACACAGGACCTGCTAGGACAAGCCACTTCCTCTGCCTTTTGTAAAGCAAAAGCCTCTATTGTAGCTCATTAAGATCTGTAATAGCTCTACAAGCTTGTGTACACTGGGCATTTCATGAATAACAAGGTTTTGGCAGCTGACCAACCATCTGAATATTTTTCAAGGCTTGGCAATATTTCAGCACAGCCTCCACAGCAAAGGAGGTCATTTTATCTCTATTCCCTGAAGTGGTAGCTTACAGTTCAGTCAAATTCCTTCAACTGACCTTTCCGCGTTTTTAAATTATTTGTCTTTTAAATAACTTGTCATTCCGTTCCAGTTTGTTGCTGCGGTTATAGAAGAAAACCCCAAACTTAGGATAAGGTTCTGGTTATAGCTCATACCATTACCGAGCCTTCCCCTGGCAGCTGCTGATTAGAAATGACCAATTAACAGTCCTCCAATCTATGGAATAGGCCTAATTAGCCAGACAGAGGTGTGCCTAGCAAACTAATGCCATTTCCCTTGTTGGTACAGGAGAGGGTGCCCTGCCAGCATAGCTTGGCACCAGTAGCCTAAGGACTCAAGGGGCTGTCAAGCCCAAGATGACTACTTGAAGGGCAGAGTGGAAACACAATATTTAGTGAAAAGAACCTTCAGCATGAGAAACCGTCCCAACCTAGTGCAACATCCCACTTGGCAGGAGTAACCTAGCATGGCTTCACTCAGCATAAAGAGAACTTGTCATCTGAAATAAAACCAGAGCACCTTTCATAGAATTATAGAATGTTTTGGGTTGGAAGGGACCCCTAGAGGTTATCTAGTCCAAACCCCTGCAGGGAGCAGGGACACCACTAACCAGACCAGGTTGCTCACAGCCCCATCCAACCTGGCCTTGAATGTTCCCAGGGATGGGGCCTCCACCACCTCTCTGGGCAACCCATTCCAGTGTTTTACCACCCTCACCGTAAAGAATTTCTTCCTTATATCCAGTCTAAACCTACCCTGTTTTAGTTTAAAACAATTACCCCTTGTCCTGTCACAGCTGGCCCTACTAAAGATTTTTCCCCATCTTTCCTATAGGCCCCCTTTAGGTACCTTTAGATGGCCAGGTAACAGCTTAGTCTAGTGGCTGTGGCCATTGTGGTCATATACTGAAAAATGAGACCCAGCACTGACTGCAGCTAAATTTAGCAGGAAGGTAACCTCTCAGTTGCTAAAAGGTCTTTCTTATTTCTCAGCTGGGCAAGGCAAACAGCACAAAGCCAGGAATATCACACCTTCATAAGTACCATTCTCCTCCTTCTGGAGACCAAAAGCCTTCCAGAGACCGGTGCTCACAGCAGGACTGCAATCCCTATCCAGATACCTGTTCCACTCCTGCCTTTGAGATCTGTGAGAGTGGCTGCACTGCAGGGCTTGCTTAGGCTCCCGCTCGACAGGCGCTCTGCAAACCCTTTGGAGGAGAAAGCCCATGGCCCACAGAGCTTGGAAAAGATCAATCTGCGCTGCTTCAATGATGCTGAAATGACTGGGGATACCATGCAAACAACTCCCAGATGAGAGGCCTGGGGCTTCCAGAAGGACAATAGGGTCAAGAGGAGGAAGTTTCAGGGGCAAACATATTTTGGCTGGGTGTGAGGACCCCTACGATGCGCGATTTGTTCTTTTTTTCCTTTAGATGCGAGTCCAGTTTGGCTAAACAGGATCAGGCTGCTTTCCACTTGAATGAACAAGCAGTTTTGTAATAAGAAACAGTCCTTTGTAGTTTCTATGAAACTGCAGGACTGACCAAAATCATTTTGCTATTGTTAAAACTACTAAAATAGGATTTTTGACTGGTTTTGCTGACTTATGTAATGCTTTTTTTCCCCTCTACAGTAATAAGAGAAACTGTCACTTAAGGCTGGAAATTCCCACAGTTACTAAACTGGAAAACAGAGCAAAATCTTTTCAATGTCATGCCTTGTGCAAAAATATTTAACAATTAACAGTCTCGAGTTTCTTGCGCATTTTTCTAAATATTGCAGTTGTTTTGCAAAGGCCACAGTGAATGCAGCTGTGCCAAACCAACAAACAGTCGAGGCCGTTGTTGGTATTTTGGCAAAACTATCTTACAGAAAAGCATGAAAGCCAGCTGGGTTGGAAATTGCAAATTCAAACTTTAAAAGCTTAAGGAATGGAGTATACAAAAATAAAGAGGCTTTATTCTACCATATTTACCCATGCCAGTATCTGCCCCATAGCCTGGATATATACCCTGCTGAGACTGGGTCTCAAAGGGCTGGTACAGGAGGAAGGGGGGAAAAAACCCCAGCCAACGCATGTTGAGGAGACAGCCCAACAGCACTGGAATGCAGCCTGGGAATACATCAGAAATCCCAAGTTTTAGCCATATCCATCAACCCCAATAATCATAGAATGCTTTGGGTTGGAAGGAGCCCCTAGAGGTCACCCAGTCCAACCCCCCTGCAGGAGCAGGGACACCACTAACCAGATCAGGTTGCTCACAGCCCCATCCAACCTGGCCTTGAATGTTTCCAGGGATGGGGCCTCCACCACCTCTCTGGGCAACCCCTTCCAGTGTTTCACCACCCTCATTGTAAAGAATTTCTTCCTTATATCTAGTCTAAACCTACCCTGTTTTAGTTTAAAACCATTACCCCTTGTCCTGTCACAATAATAAGTCCATTAATTACATACAGGGGTGCTCAATGTATATACTAGCAACAAAAATCTGGCATGGAATATATTGGGCCACCTTATGCTGTCTTATGCTCTGCAAATGGGCCATTTCAGTGGCTGCTTCCTGCAGCTTTATCTAGAGATAAAATATCCTCTGTAGGTAAGCAGATCAAAACCAGCCAGCCACAGAAGGATACACAACCAGGTGAAACACTACCTAGAATCATACCTCATGTATTAGTGCACAGCGATATGTAGTCAAATTTGCAGTTCCCAGCTGTTTAAAGCACCTTTAAGAGCAAGATTCAGAGCACGCTGTGTGCAAATAACCTCAGTGAGTGGTATTTTGGGAGGAATCCCATAGACTAGGTCACCAGCAGATCTACCTGGTGATGGGACGGAAACAGAACAGCACAATGAGATCTGTGGCCTTAACTAGAGCTGACGGTAGCAAAGGTTGGCTTGCAAGTTGAAGTCAGTTGGCTAGTATTTCTGTCACCAGCATCTATGGATGGTTTCCTGCCTGCCACTGGAAAGCAGTTACTCGCAATGAAATAAAGGTTTTAAAGTATGTATGATTTTGATAACTTATCTTCCAGATGTGCTCACGCTGACTAAAGATGCCACTTGTTCTTGCTGCAAGATTCATTGCGGTATCTGAGTCACCTCTTCCACACCTCCGCTGTCAACACGCATTGCACAGGCACAGCTCCTCTGCCTCAGTGCCCCAGGCCACCAGGGTGGTACAAGCTACCACAGCAAGCCTGCAGGGATTTTGCGACGACAGCGTGAGGCATCACATGTTGAGCCAGCGGGTTACAGGTGTTGGGGATGGTACTTGTGGTTGGCAGAGATTTTGCAGTCTTGTTTGTTATAGAAAATAAAACTCACCAGCTAGACCTAATAAAAGGCAGCCCTGATAAGCAAAGTGATTATGATGCCAACATTCAAAATGTTAAGGAGCATACACTTTTTTTTTTAAATGGTGGAGGCCAAGAAAACATGATACAAATTATGTTTAGGGAAGCTGATATTCTGCTGTGATGTTTGATCTGGCAAGAAACCACGGTTCCTTCCTGCAAGCTGGCAAAACACTAAACATGGGGAATGCCATGCACAGACAGCCTCAATTAAGCTATCTTTTCCAAGCTGTAAAACAGCACTAGGCACATAAAACAGCAGAAAACACATTTGTTTCCTCTCCATCTGCACAAGCATATATAGTGTTTCAGGCTCACCCAATTTACAAGACAAGAGGAAGACCAAACACACATTTAATCTTTGTTTAGGACCACCTTACTCCATGTTGGCTACTGGTGCCCCAACTGGGGCATCATGCCTTTAGAGGAACTTAAAGCTGGAGCTAACAAGTTCATTAATCTTGGTCTGCACTATCCTAAATAGAGCGCAGGTACAGCACAACCACAACAGGGTGCTAGGCAATTGGCAAATACAAAAAAAAAAAATCACATACTTACTGGTTTAGTTCCTAGTCATGAAATTGGGTTAGGCAATGTGTTTTTAGAGCCACAGTAATACCTCCTTGTAACCTTTAAAGACAGAAATTATCTTAGAGGCCAACAGATATAAATTAAGCAACAGGTTACTTAAAATTATAGCAGTTCATGATGTGTTGAATTATTCTACAACACTGATGTGATCTGATGAAGCTGATTGCATCAATAGCCTTGACAGTGGATTATATGAGTGGAAAAAAATCTCAGGCTGCTGCAAGACCAAGAAAATCGTAAGCCATTTCACTGACAGCCACAGCAAAAATCATCTTTTTTAATATTTCGTGTTTTCTACCCATTCCACATATGGGTATTTCCATAAATGTTTCCATGTTTGTGGTCTAAAAATCCCACTGAGCGTTGTTGACATTCAGGGACACAAGGCCATTGCCTAGCAAAAATGAGAAGTGCTGTATGAATCACGCCGGTTCATTCACAGCAGCTAGACGCAGTTACGGCTGTCAACCCAGATTTAGCAGGCACAGGGAAGAAAGGGAAAGGAGCAGAAATGCAAGGAGAGGAGGAATAGCGGGTGCTCTCTGCAGGGAGGTACATAGCGCTGCCTAAAGGTAGGGTCTTTGTCTAGTACTGAGGTTGAAATCTTCTTAGCTTGCGTATGGGTTCTATAATTCACCACTCTCCAGAAGGCCATGTAGAGAACACCTAAGCTTTGCTGGCTAAGCAGAGCACACAGGAAAACCAAGCTGGGAGACTAGAGGCAATAGGAATCCCTTTGTGGCCAACCCCTCCTTCCACTGTGCTATTTCACACTGACACATCACCGGAAAGCAAAGTGAAACCCATACAATAATTTTACAATCCAATGGCAAGTTATTATCTACTATGAACACATTTAGATCTGCATGTTGTTTCCCCCCCCCCCATAACTGCAGTCTACATGATTAGTACCACTCAACTATTAGAAGAAAATAATCATATTCAAAATTGGCCTTTGATCAGCAGTGGTTTTTTCCTTTATGTGAGAAAAGTTCAGTCTGGGTTTGGCTGGTGCTTTTGAGATAAACAGAAAATTACCCTGCAATTTTTCTGGCAAGTCTGTGAGGAACCAAGCCAATATTCAGCTAAAATTAAATTTAGAATTAAGATATGGTTCTTCAGCATTTATCCTCCTCTGGAATTTACACAGTAGAACTGGCATTCCAAATCTCGTATTTCACAATAAGGAACACTCTTATAAATGTTTCCAGGAATATCATCCTCGAAAATAGACTTACTTTGGCTGCATCTATGTTAATGTGAACCTGACGACTTTCCCAGGGTGGGTATTCCATCTGCTCTACATCCACAGCGTAGGTCCCTTGGGTATCTCTTGCCTAGCGTAGATGCAGCTACAGTGGACACTACCTGGGAAAAGCCCAGGTATCCCATTTATTCCATGAGCCTTCCAACATCCCTGGTGCCTCTTTACAGAGCTTGTCTCTGCTTTGATGCATGTGCAGCATGCAAAACTATGTGGCCTTCTGTGAAGAGCGATGCATAACCTTCCTAATTATGCACAAATGAGCTTCAGCAAAAAAAAAAAAACCCAAACCACCAAGAAATCCTGGGCCAGAAGTCAGTCTTCAGAACTTTCACAGATCTCTTGTCTGCCTATACATGATAGCACAGGATGGATAAGTAGAAGCCACCCCCCATACTGAGGCTACCTAAGAGCCTTCACAGGATGGACACATTCCCTCCCTACACTCTGGGGCCATGAGATACATGTGGAGACCACAGAAGGCATCAGATCCACATAACTTTAGAGGGAATTGCCTAAATGGTTTCTCCTTTGGAAGGAACTTGCCAGCCTGGGGCACCCTGTGGTCAGTAATATTCAGAAGGAAAACAGATGCTCCCAGAAGAAAACACACTGTAGAGGCTTCCATGTAATGTGGGCAAGAGGGAACACAAAAGCTGCAGTCCTTCCCCAGAGCACCAAGTCAAGAGACAACACACACATGATGGACATTATTTTTGGCAGATCTTCTGCTCTCAAGCAGACAAGTGCTAGAGAAAGTGTAGACCTTTATACCTCGTCCTCAAAGAAAAAGCAGTAGCCAAACTGCTAACAAAAGTTACTGCAAAGCTGCCTTTGAACTGGCACGTTCCATCTTTCCTCTTTGCAGTATGAGAACGTGCATGTCTATCACAGAAGACACATGAGCCCTATAGCAACAGTTTTTATGACTAATCATGCTAACTAATTGCAGAATATTATACACAGACTATCTTGTTTGTGGCAGGATTAGCAGTACCACCTTAGGCTATAATCCAGTGCTCAAAGCTCTTCTCAAAGACCCTTTAGGATGCAGCCAGTTTCAGCTTAGGAAATTCTAGGTGATCTACGGTAGGATCCAAGATCTAAATGACAGTCTATGGAGACTCTCAAGTCTCATGAAATACTGACCTTGGCCAAAGATGAGATAGAAATATTCCATTTGAAAAACTGGCACAAGCTACTTGGACACAGTAGGATACAACTTGTATAACTACTAACCTGAAAAACAGATTATCTGAAGGCACTTGGACAAACGCTGAAATTGAGGGAAGGTTTATGCTGAAAATCACTTACCCAGACTAAGATGATCTGGCACTGAATGAGGAATTAATTAGCATAGAAAGAGCAAAAGCACAAGTCCGAGATGCTGTCAGAGACAGCATCTGAGCAATATCTATATCTTAAGACAGCTGACAGAGATAAAACTGGAAGCAATTTTAACACACAGCTGACAAACTCAAGCAGATGTCTTCATGACCAGATAAAACCATCTAGACTACAGCCTACATGAATACTAGTGTGTCTCTTACTAGATCATAAAGAGAAAAAGGACACATCTGTCCGGAAAAGAAAAATCTATAGTGCAGTGACCAGATTCCTTCCTTTTGGCTACTTTACCTAATCTGGATAGGGAAAAAAAAAAATCTCTATTTTACAATTGAGCCTATAGAGTGAACATGCTAGAGAAAGCCACTTGGTCATTTAGTTTAGCGTAGAATTGATCAGAGAATAGACACAAAGCTTAGTGAAGGGCACTTGCCACAAAATGCAGAACATTAATGACTTTCACAGAAATACGCAGCGATTCAAAAATCAGACACTCAGGATATACATGTGTGGCTAAAAGACAAGTCCCAATGCAGTGTTATGATGTACTACTCTGTATTATAAAATAACAATTTTAGAAACATGAGCCCTCTCATATTCTTCCTCCACATATGACACCTGAAACGAATCAAGTCACTTCTGAACACACATGTCTAGTAACAGCACGCATCAAAGCGGCCAAGAGCGGAACAGATGACTTGGCTTCCCAGTATTCCCAGCTGTTCGATGACAGCAAGCAAGCCACCACTAACTTTGCATATTTTGGCAAGGATACCAAAACAGTGAACCTTTTTTCTTTGATAAACAGCATCAGCATTCGCCTTGGATACATATAAAGTCGTTGTAACATGACATGTCAGTGATACCTGCCTTCTATCCATCACTAAGTTTTGCAGGAGCAACTTTATTAATTAAAATTAAATTAATTAATTAAAATTAAAGAAAACCCTTTCCTGTCCCATTGGAGAGGTGGTCTGGTAAGGGCAGGGTAGAGAATAAGCACTCTGGATTCATGACCCCTTCTCACCAAAAGACAGCCTGGCCTGGACAGCCCTGGCCTCAGACATTCATTTCTCTTGAGTTTGGCAGCAGAAGATTCATGACATTCAATTCAGGCGCTTGCAGCAGACAGCCTCAGTGTGTCCCTCAATTCCCGTTCATTACGTACAGCCAAGTCAGGCCAAATTCCCCCCTCTCATCCGGAGATTAACCATATGCGCTGAGGAATAGCATACCGTTTTCTTGCAAACCCATTTCAAAAGTTTCCCTTCCCAGGCTAAAGGAGAAAAAGAGGAGTCAAGCAATTATTTTTTTAAATAGAATCTGTTGAAGTCCCCTTGGCCCCAGGCACTTTCCTTACAGCAAGGACACACCAGCATAGAGGAAGTCAGCAGAAACCCTGTCCTTGCATTCCTGGCACAAAATGACATTTTTTTGAGCGCCTGCTGGCAATTAGCATCAAATGCCTAGTGCAGAACCACCAGGACAGAAACAAACGCTGTTTTGTCCTTTTATCTTAGTAACTTGTGTCTTCTACCACCACAGTACTTGAATTCATTATGGTGGTCAATGCACTTCTAGCATGAATGGTGACATTTCTACCCTCAGTACCTCTGGAAATGGGTAAATTCCCTTTAGAGAGGGGAACAGAGAGGATAAATGACTCTACTGGAGTGACATAAAAAGTCTACAGGGAGAAGTTAATTGAGTCCAGAGTCCCAATCTAGCACCTTAAACCTCAGACAGGCTTTCCCCTTTGTATGCTGAAGGCCTCCCGGTATGCAGAAGGACAGCATTTGTCCTTCTGGATTTGATTATATCAGCTGCTTAATATATTTGTGTTAAGATGGAAAATAGAGAGCTTCTACTTTATTAGTTCCTCTTGTTACAATACTGAATCCTCAGCTGAATGCAAATTTATTTTTTAGTCTCTTTCAATTTTATGGCCATCACAGATATTTGGCAACTCTTGGGATAAGTTCATTTCCATCAGTCCATCCTTCTCTCCCCCTCCTTCTCCCCTTCCTAGAGCATCAATCACAGCAGTATCGAGGCCCAAACTGTCACCCAACTAATGGTCTGTGGCTTTCAGATACCATAGCAACTTGAGGACACACATCAGCATATGCCTCTGCAGCGATGCGGTGTATTTAAAATACAGCACCCACACTACCACTGCGTGCTGCTTTTGGCACAAGGTCAAGGCAATCCACACCAGACCTCCCGATCCCTGTGCCCCAGTGTGGCTTAGAGTAAAGCCGTCTCTTCACAAAGTACAAATAAATAAATTTACCAAAGTGGTTTTCCTACAGAGGGGAAGAGCCCCCACCCACTCGAATTTCATCAAGGGTGCTAATGGGAGCAAGAGTTCCCCTCATCTTGCCCCTTGGAAGCAAGGTATGAGGTGCCTGGATCAGCATCATCTGCTTCAAATTAAGCAGTGCCATCCTCCCCCCACCAAGCAGGGGTGCTCCCAGGCACCGGGATGGCTCAGGACAGCTCCATGCTCCCCGAACACAATCTGGCTCATTCAGTAAAGACAAAATTCTGGTGTGCTTAGCTAAATGCTCACTGCCTTTCAAAGGCTGCACCTCCCCACCGCCCCCCCTCTCCCCCTGCCTAGCCAGGCAGTTATTTGGTATTCCAGCCTTTGTCTCCTTGCTCCAGTCGAATCGCATAGCTGAGAGCAGAGCAATTCCCAACTTAAACTCCATGCATTAGCATACAAAAAGCAGAACACTTTTGGAGCGCTTAGCTGCTGGAGGGAAGGAAACATCACTTCCAGGAAGACTTAACCAGAATGGAAGAAAGCAAAATGGCTTTGAACTGAATCAAGGCATTTATATCTTGATTTTTCCCTCCTTTTATAGCAGGACACTAACCACCTCCCTGAAAAATAAAACATGGACATCCCTTACAGAACACCTAAAAAACCCTCCGAGTTAATGTTATTTATTTCAGACTTCAGCTGGATGCAGATATATATGCGTGCTGAAATACCAAAGCATGGTAATCACAGTATAATCAGTATTCTCATCTGCATTAAAAGCTGATCTTGCATTCAGCAGATCAAACCCAATGCGTAGCCCGTGAGTTTATTCAGCGCTATGATATATTCCATTTCTGTTGATCCATCTGTCAGCACATTTCTGCTATGTAGAGAGTAAGGATGGCTCTACAAGGCTCTAAACAGAGGGGCTGGATTTTGTCTTGATCCCCATGGGGAATCATATGAAACAAAGTTTGCTTTGCTATTGAGCTTTTCTTCCCACCTGTCTTGACATAAGGTCTCCAGATGATGTACAAGTACCCGCAGCTTAGCAGATGCTGTTTGATTCTTACTAAGTTGTTTTGTCTCGGTGACTTCTTATGTTTGCAACCCATGAATTGGACCTTTGCCCTTCTGAGATACACCCCTTCCAGTTATGAGTATCCTCATAAGGTCAATTTATCATTACCATCCATCTCTCCCCAGTCTCTGTTTCTCCATCAGGTTTTTTTAATTTGAAGTCATATAATAGTTTTGTGTCTTTTGAGCCTCATTATGCTTTTGTCAGGTCTAGGATGCACGGTGGATGGCCACCTCTTTTCATGCAAGAAAACTTTGAACTTTCATGAATTACAGACAGTAAGAAGCATTCTGCAGTTTCAGCATCTCCCGGTCCCTTTTGCAGGCACTTAATTGCAGAGCCAAGGCCTTTCCCTGAGCTGTGGCTTTCCTTCGAGAAGCTCATACACTGCTGCACACAAGACAAGGTATCAGACAGCCTTGCTGTCACCTCTGCACCAGCACACACGTTCAGGTTTCCTACTCACCACACCACTTTCCAAGGAAACCATTGCAACTTTCTAAAGGGGACTTATTAGCAAGAAAAACATGTTCCTCGATTCAAATGCTCACCAGAAACCTGACAACCCTAAGATAACCCCCCAGATGTACTACTGTTAGAGGTGAAATGGAATTTACCCCACCACTGCCCATTTACCTTGCAGGTTTGCAGTCCTGCAGATGCCATGGCACTAAGCGTAGCATGTGCCTTGCTAAGAGAAAGCTGGAGTGGGGAGAGAGGGAAGAGGAATGGACACAGCTTGGAGTAAGCTGGTGAAGAAGCTTGCATCATGATTGCTTGGATTTGGAGGTTAGGCTGCTCAACAGTGCCATTTACTCTAAAATTTTAAGTCAAGATGTCACCTGTGCAGTCTGCAAATGGAAAGACACACTGTAAAACCACTTTGGTTTTTATCCCCCCTTCTTAAGGCTTCAACCCTCATTGAAACAATATGGCTAGCAGGCTGCCTTTACAGTGTTGTCCGAGGGCAGACAATGTCTAGAAGCTGCCCTTCCATCTAGGTGTGCAGGGTTTCCCCTTCCCCTGCCCCCAAACTTGCAGCTCCCCCCAGCAAGCGTGGACACAACCCGTTAGTGGTTGGCTGCAGCACGACCCAAGCTGGCTCACGGGGAGCACTGCATAGTAACAACCCGCACAAATAAAAGCCGTCCCTCCTCATCATCACCATCACACAGCAATGCACTTTATAGGGGTATCAGCGTTTCCACCAGATAACCTTGTATACACAGTTTCACAAGTGACATGCTTCAGAGTTGACCGATAAAATTCCTTTCCATAACTGCAATTCAGGAATCCCGTATCTATCCATCTTATTTATCAAACTCATTCCACCCAGGAACACCAGTTGAACTGAGATGCTTGAACCAAGATGTATACACCAAGAGCAGCTGGAAGTAGCTTCAAATAAAAACAAAGCCACAGCTTTAACTGTGGAAGAACTCCAGAGCAAGCAATCCTTCGATAGTTTTCCCCATCTATAAAAATAATCTGGATTTACACAGAGAAGTATTAAGCTGTTTTGAAAGCGGCTTGAAAACCTCTTGAAGGGCATCAAGGGTTTTATATTTTTTTACTTCAACATTTTAAGAAATTATTTTCAACTCTCTAAAGGAGACTTCAGTTATCACTCATAAGTCACGTCACACAGTTTAAGTCATCTCAATCTTTTTCAAACCACTACAATTCTTGGATAAAGAAAGCTTTAAGGAAACAAGCATTTACCAAATATTCCAGAAGGAGGAATATATTTATCAAGTAAACATGAATCCAAGGTGGCAGAGCAAAGCCTGAAGACTAATCACATTCACTGCAACCTTAGGTTAAAGGTTTTTTTTCCCAAATTTACTGCTACTGCTTTTACTGCTATTTTTATGCTACTCAAGCCTTCCTACAGATTATGCTACACCTCTCACCAACATTCAAATGCCCTCCATAACCAAGTTTGGCAAAGACCAGTAGAGAGCCCCTCAGTTACCAGCACTTTCCTTTCAGGAAGGTTAGAAGCAAAAAAAACCCCAAAACCAGAACAAACAAAAAGTTGCCATGCAACCAAACTCACGTGCTCCATCTTCCATCCAACAGCCAAAGAGCTTCTCCTCAGGAGGCAGCAACAGCATCTCCCCAGGCCAGCAGGCTAACCTACATTACCTGCAAAGTCCCCCAGATATCCCCTCTGCTGCGCCTTATGACCTCACTCCCACATTATCACATCATTGTAAACAGCTGAGGTCATCACATGACTCGACAGGGTGAGCCAATGAGGAAACAGACTCCCCTGGAAGGGTGGCTCTGGGAGCACTGCCTCTTTTTCCCTGCTGCTGAGGACAAAGAGTTTATAGAGAAATAACGTACGGGATCTTTGCAATCGATGTATTGAGGGTTATTTTCCCTGGAGCTAGCTTCTTCTGGCCCTGCACCTCCAATGCTCGGCTGGTCCAGGGTACCAGCTCAGTAACGATAGGTGGTGATGCTACCCCTGGTCTCGAGTGATCAGTTCCTGTTGATACTGCATTTCATCCTTGTCTTGTGTCAACCTCACGTTGGATGCTTATAATCATCCAGCAAGTCAATTAATACATCCCAAAATACACAGAGGGTGTGTCGGTCACTTCAAACCCTTGAGTTTCTGAAAACCTGTTTGAGCTAGCCCATCTTGAACCATTCTCTTATAGGGTAATTGCTGACTCTTACTATTGTTATGTTTTAATATTTTATTTTGTTAAATATAAATCAAAATTAAATATAAACAGAAATGAAATCTAGCAGATCATATAACCATACATTTCAAGACAGTATTCTAGAATTTGTATTTCTACAGGGTTTTATAGCTCTCTATTTTCATTATACAGGTGATTTATTTTGAAGTCCTGCTTTGATATCTCCCACCCAAACAAACAAACAAAAAAAAACCTTGACAGTTTTCCTAGTGTTGATATAAATAAATTCAGTTTTCCTAGCCAGGTGTTTCACTGACCTGTGCCCTTGCTTTCTCAGTTTTTCCCTCTAAAATCCCAAACCTGTTATAATTTAATTGAATTTAATTTAGACTGAACAGCCCATGATGGCTTGATCCAAAGTTACTTCCAATGGTGCCAACTCAGTTGTTTTTCACTGAGCTCGTTCAATTCCCTACCCAGACTAGCTCATCGTGTGTGATGAGGTATCACCTACATGGTTACAGCTTTCATAAATGTTCTCTCTTGCAAGAAGCTCTTCTCTGACAGTCCCACCATCTAATAAACAGTTCTGCTGATGGCGTACAGTGAAGATGGAAATGAATTTCAGCCTTTTCCCTAGCTCATTCTACCACCCCACCAGGAATTAAATGGCAGTAAAATTTTTGGTTTTATTGCTACCATGCATGCATTTATCTTTTCCCATATGAAGCAAACAGTCTGATAAGCATAGCACCAACCTTTCAGGAAAGATTTCTGTAATATATTTCTGCTCCACATTGTTTCTGAATTTGCCTCCCAATGTGCTTGAGGGAATTAATGTGAACGTTTGTCCTACAGATTTGAGTCTTGTGGTGGAGTGACTTTGAGGTCTAAGAAAATACAGTCTGGGATTGTCAATTTTCTATATAGTCTAATACCTGAATTTTCTATATAGTCTAATACCTGAAGTTACACCAAATTAGACTTCTCTTTTTACTGTCATCATTTACTTTCACAAAGCATGTTAAGACATTATCAGTCTTCAGAGCTCTACCTCTGACCACTTTGGACCATACCTGCCAATGGGCGCATAATCTAATAGGGAACAAGATGAAAAATAGATAGGCATCGTCTTTACATGAAGTTTATTTCCACAGGAAAAGAAAAAAAAACAAACAAAACTGTACTGGGTAGAATATTTTAATATAATGTGCTTTTATGAGGTCCCTTTGGAATCTCGTCTGTATTACAAACACAGTGAGGTGGATCAGCGTACAGCATTTCATCTCTTATAGTTATTAAAAATCAGGGGTGAAAGAAAAGGCAAGTACGGAGGATGGCTAATGGGGGCTTTGCCTGGTGGTGAGATAGGGATTTGTCTTAGAGTAACTGTGGTTTCTACTTGTAATTTTATTTGTGCTGCTCACTTAGAAAATACTCACTGAGTACTCCCTTATGGCTTTTCTGTACCGTTTGCGTTTCCCACCCTCTCAGCATCCAGCTGCCAGACATATGTGGGAACTAAGGCACAGGCTGTTAAAATGTACTCTGCATGCATGGAGGTGGAATTATGCCACTTAAACATGGTTTCAGCTGGGCTCTACGTTTGTACGTGCATGCAAGTGACCGCGTGAAGTGCTGCGTGTTCTCAGGCCAAGAGACCGCCCTACTCCCTGGGTTTTATCCACATCTGTAATGTTGCAAAGAATTCTGAATACAGGCGCTGCTGCTCAGTATTTAGGACACTAATGAAGGGTAATGGTGTGCAGGGTCATAAGTTGGTGAGGATGTATGGGTATAAACAAGCCCGGTTGATTTATCTTCCAAGTGAGGCAACAGCATGTGGATAAAGAAGCCAGTGTACTTAGGCATCAGGATGAGGAAATGGAGGGAAAAAAAAGCAAAACAACTAATCAAGCATCTGTTTAATGAACTATTGAATCCCAAACCGACCTTCACTCTATCACTGTATCTTTTTGCTTCAGAACACTATAATGCAACTTTTCTTTCAAGTAGTGGACCTAGTCCAGGTCTTCTTTTCTTGCCCTACAGCTTAGAAGATTTCATTCAATGTTCAAATAATTTAATACCATCTGGGGCAGAGACATTATACTAAGAAGGAATCTTCAAGCTTTGTCTTCCTTATGAGAAAAATTGTCTTTCATTCTCTACATTACCCAACCTGAAGAAACTTATATGATATCAGTCAAAATTAAAGCAATGTAGTTCATAATTTGAACATGTTAACAGGCCAAGGTGACATCCTTCCTTATGAAAAGATGAAGAGGCTTTGAGATGGGCATATACATGAAGCCTTATTAAACTCATTTTAAAATGAGTTTTGAATTCTCAAGGGTTTGCTGGCTTGGCTTGGAAAATCACTGGGCATTTCAGCATCACAGGACTCTCAGGGATGCCTGATCTAGTTAGCAGTGTCCCTGCTCACTGCAGGGGGGTTGGACTAGAAGACCTCTAGGGGTCCCTTCCAACCCAAAACATTCTATGATATTTGAAAGGTAACGTATTTCCAGCAGCAAAATTGAAGAGAAATGTCACGGGACCCTTCTGTTCGTGCAATAGTTTCAGTTCCATCTTGCTGGAGAAGAGCTATAGAGCAGGCTTGGCTTGACTTTGGTGGCGCTACTTTCTGAGTTAGCTGAATTTCCAGCTGGGTGTCGCTGCTATTTCAGTCCTTTTAGATTTAAAGACAAGCTGGAGTTCCCCACAGTTATTCAAATTCTTAGATCTCTAATATGAAGTAGGACAAAACTAGTAATGCCTTTACCACTGGAAAGCCTGGTAAATGGAACAAAAGGTTTTAATAAAATGTTTTGCTTTTCATTTTGTTAGATATTTCTCTCTTTTTTTTGGAGTATATATTTTCAATTTTTTGGCAATTAAAAAAAAAAAAAAAGGAGCTTTTCCTTTAAAACCAAAGAAAAGGCTCTATCTTGGCTGTCCATGGGGTCAGCAACAGGGGGAGACAAGAAATCTCACTAGACCCTCCTGAACTGTTGTTTGGAGAGCTTTCTCCACCGGAATTCACGGTAGCTGGCAGCAAGATCCGAGCTGAGCAGAACAGACAGCTAAGCAGCTGGAAGCAGGATATTGGGAAGAATCCTCCAAGCCTGGGAGACAAAACCCCAGCTGCTCCAGCCCCGTGCAAACTGCAAAGCAATCCCTTTGCTCAGCCCTCTTTCTCACTTCCCAAATTCTGGAGATGACGGAGGGGGGATGAAGAATGAGGGGCAAAAGGGGGCCTTGGGGGAGGAAGGGTATTGGCGAGGGAACAAGAACATCTGTTGCTTGTACCTGGGGTCTTTCACACAGGCAGGCTGTGGAAATTGGTGTGTATCTGGGGTGGGTGTGGGAGGGCAGAGGACGTACATTAAAGGAGGGATTAGCTCAATGATATCCCAGCAACCCTTCTGGGTGCAATTCTGCTTGGGGGAGCAGTAGCCCGGCTCCGGCAGACAGAACAGGAATTGCATTGCTCTCTCTCAATTAACCAATTTGTTTCCTTTCATGTTGGGTCAATGAGTTACAGTGTATGATGGCTTTAGTGGATACAAAGTCATTAAGGGTGAACGAACTAGCAAACATTCATTTAAGTTTGGATTCCTCATTCAAGCGCTGGGATAGCTTTGGTATCACGTACGCGGGGCCTCATTCCAGGAGCACTGAACCTTTCCCTGGTCAAGAAATGTCACGAACAGCATCTGCGTGCTGTATGTCACTCCTCCCTAATGAGGAGTGCCTATGCCTGTGCTCTCCGCTCAAAGCAGCAACACATTCATAACCATCAGCAGAACAAGAATGCCCACAAGATGTTCTTAACGGGAAAGTAAACAGGCGACGCTTTTGTCAGTGACTCCAACTCCAGGCACTCCAGTCAAATGTTATGTTTAATACATCAATTCAAATCTTTGTGTTTGATGTTGGCATTTATTTTTGAACAAGCTGCCAAGTATTCCCACCAGCTCTGGTCTCGCTCACTGCTGACGGTGAGAGACACCTCTGGAGGCAACACAAGGCATTTGGAGTTCAACATCTTTTTATCAGAGGACATCTGCTTATCAAGTACAAGACTCCATGAGGGAATACGTCAACCCGGGCGGGGGTGTGTATGTCCATTTTGGCAGCTCTCCCACAAAAGATATAAATCCCAACGTGATTCAAAACACCTACAGAATACAGCTCCCTAACTACTTGGCTTGCTCAGGGAGTCCTGTTCTAGAGTGGTTTTTTTATAGTTACTTCTATAGTCTTTTTCATAGGAAGAAGTTGCCTTGTTCCCACCACGTCATTGACCAGCAAGTGCTGTGCAACCACGGTATGCAAGGTAACTGAGAGTGGTTTCGTCAAGAAAAACATCACGTACTTGTGTGTTGGACCTGTGTTGCTACGAACGGTTCCATCTCGGTGGGAAGGGCGTACAGCGTTGGTTCATGACTACTAAGTTTCCTTAGGTGGCTTTGAATAAATACTGCCTAAACAGGCCAAGCGCATGTGCCTGGCTCAAGAAGATGAGGGAGTCTCCATAGAAGAAAAGCCCTACGTGACCATTATTTTCAGGTTTTATAGCAGCAACACTTTGAAAGGCATTTAGCAGGCAGATAATATCCAGCAGTTTCAGTCTCGGTTTAGCAAGCCCTCTGAGCATTTTTTACTTAAAAAGACATGGATACTGACAGTGTTAGGAGCTGTTTTTCTCAGAATTTGGTATGTGGTTACATACACCCTGAGGAATTGGGCTGTACCTTGCAGGGCGCAGGCTGTAGTCCTAGGAGTGCAAACTGGCAAGTGGGCATGATGTGTCCGTGTGTCCGTATCATTGGCTTTATCTTACTGCCATACAGCAGCAAAAACAGTGAACAGCTAACACTCAGGCAGGCTGCGAAATCTTACTGCCTTCGCAGCAAAAAGATAAAGGACTTTCTAAAAAAAATTCCATACTCCTGTGGCCAACCTGTCTTCTCCCTATTGATGGTGCCTCTTCACCCCAAAAGCAGGATGAGCATATCTGGTGCGCACCTGCTGCTGTCAAGGGCCAGGCATGTTCTGGTAGGATGTGGTACTCTGTGGATCCCATTAAGTTTTCCTCCCCCAGTTTTCCCCCAAACTTATTTAAAGCCTCGTTGTGGGGCAAAGTGGCTTTGCCTCTAAATATAGAATCATAGAATCATAGAATGTTTTGGGTTGGAAGGGACCACTAGAGGTCATCGAGTCCAACCCCCCTGCAGTCAGCAGGGACACTGCTAACTAGATCAGGCTGCTCAGAGCCCCATCCAACCTGGCCTTGAATGTTTCCAGGGATGGGGCCTCCACTACCTCTCTGGGCAACCTGTTCCAGTGGTTTACCACCCTCATTGTAAAGAATTTTTTCCTTATATCTAGCCTAAATAGTGTGGGTATGGGGGAAAATTGGGGCTGCAATTCTGCCAATTGGACAAAATAGCATTAGACCTTTCCCTGATAGCTCGGTCCTGATATGTTGAAGTGTAGATACTCAAGTGAACTCCTCAACTCCAGGATTAGAAGATGCTATTTTTAAACCATTTGTATTTGGTTTTTTTGCTTAGGAGATCCCAAAATTTTCCAGGAGCAATTACCCTGAAGTCAATGTCTTCTGCAATACCAGCAATGGTTATGAGATTCCGGGAGGCTATGGAATTTGGCTTATTTCCTCTTCTTATTTCCTATTTCGGGAATTATAGCTTATTTCTGTCAAGACATAGTCATAGCCGCATTATCACAAAATGGGAATGCAATTGTTTAACACATCCCTAGCTCTTGCAGTGTGTAAAGTTAACAGTCATTTTTCATACCGCCTCTGCCACATAACGCAGATGTTGTTGCTTTCAACATTGTCGTCGTTATTGGAGCCCAGCTGAAGAATAATTTTAGCCCCCTATTTTACATAGTCTCTTTCATGTGCTATTGCTGCAGCCATCAGCCAGACAAGACATTTGACTAAGCAAATTGTCAGTGCATTTCACACATCCATGGGAGACAAACAAAATCAGATTCCAAGTTTATGCATGAGATGCCTCCAGTTTGTTCAGTTTTGTGCCAGACTTACTTTTCTCATTAGTTTCCCTTTTGTCATAGTCAGGAGATTTTTGACAATGTAACTTTTAAACCGAATATACTGAAATCTTTCTGCAAAATAGAAATATTTCCCACAAGTGTCTCATGTTTTATGACACTCACAGATTTCTTTTTGATTTTTTCTCTTGAAATGCCAGAATTCAATGTCCCTCGGCAGCTTGCCTGTATTACCTGTAAGATCCAAGTGCGTGTATATATTGTAAGTCTTCACCCTGTTTGCATACACATATACATAAAAATTTGGAAAAATATGGGCTACAGAGGCAACTTAAATTCTGGCCTGGCATTTGGAGCAGTGATAGATTTTCCTGAGGTCCTGTCCTTACAGAGCAGTTTGCCCCCAGGAGACAGCACCCCGACAGTAAAGACTTTCTCTACACCATGACCAAGAATAGTTAGCTTAAAAGATGGGAAATCCAAAACCACTCAAGACTTTCTGCCTGGGTGAAAATCAACCATGAACTGGAATCTCTGGAAGTCACTTAACAGATTGTAATTCGTATGAGAAATGATCTATTTCCAGAGATTTCCTGCATTCAGTTCCCCACTTAGAGCATCTCAGCATCTTGTCTTCTGTTTGAAACCAGTTGAGTATGGGAGTATGGAAATGAAAGCTAATTTTTAGAAACATGATCTGAGTGCTTCTGAAGCTTTGGAGCGATGGGTTTTTATACACTCAGGGAGAGGAGAAGGAAATCTACCTCTGGTTTAGGTCTTGTGCACCAAAGTGATCTAGATAGGAAATTGGAGAAGGACGTACAAAGAAAGGGTTTTCCCTTGCATTCCAAGGGGCTGAAAGACTGGGAATGTGGCAGCTCACAGCATATTGCTTCCTGGCACCCCAACTCACAAATGTGACAATAACGCTGTAAAGGATAATCAGCCCAATTTACCTTCCAAGTGTGAAATGTCCAGATCCCGCACAACGGGGAGCCTTTCATCATTTCATCTGCGTGCAATGAATGCAGAGAATAATTAGCAAAATGAATGAAGAAGCTTTGGATTTGATTTTAATCCACCTTTACCCAATGGTAATAACACCCCAATTCATTAAGCATCAGACGTACATTAGCGAAACACAGTGGCAACTTAATTCATCTGGGAAGGGCATTCCCCTAGGGAGAGCTGAAACAAGCAAGCCCATCGCTGCTCCGTAGGTGGTTAACTTTAATTAAACGTCCCAAAACACAAATTTGTACTCACCTTGAAAGAAAATCTGAGAGAACAACTGCTTAAAGCGCCTTCCAGTTGTATTTCAAGATGGTTTCCTCCTCCTGAGCAAGTAGAAACAGTAGGAGCAGTGGAAATGTTGATGGAAAGGAGTTCAAACTCTGGAACAACATATTCAGGGGACCCCTGCAATAGTCAGAACAGAACTTGTAATATCTTTAGGGAATATTATTATTATTAAATTTCACAGTCTCATTTATTCCTCTGTATCGTTCTACTCTTGCCCTTGTGGCTTCTGATCCAGCGCTCGTCCGTGTGTTTGCTTTCTCATTTATTAAAGGCCAAGCAGTATTCTGTTTACCCGATTCCATGGGAAAACAGAGAGTGACAGCTTGCTGTGGGCCTTGGGATTAAATGCTGTATCCTGAAGTTTCATTTCCTTGCAAACCCTTCTATTAAAGCAATAAGTGGGAAGGGCGAGCCAATTTTCTTTTTCTCTTAATTTTCCCTAAAGGTTTGCTTAGTGTCTTTAGCTTAGACAAAATCTAGATGGAAAACACCCGTGTGCTCTGGTTCTTGTTTTCTTGGTAAAATATCTTGGAACTTGGCAAGTGCAGGGGCTGAGGGGAGAAGTTAATTTAACTGATATCCTGCTCAGTTGGAACCCTCTTGTCTTCCGAGGTCTCAGTTTGCAATTCCAGTACTGTAAAAATTGGCCATTACAGAAATTGCTTATTATTTTTCCCAGGGTTTCGTGTTGCACCCCTGACTTCTTCAAGATTCTCGGGGATACCATGTAAGGAAACTGGGATGCAATGTTCCCAGGGTCTGTCCTTGACTCCAGCGCTGGCTCGCCCTCTGTTCTCTGGGAGACAAAACTCCTTCCCTGCCTTGGCCATAGCCTGCAGAATTGAGGACACGGAGTGACTGTTCTTCCCCAAATAGTACAGGCACCCTATGGCCCATTCCAAGGAGGGAAAACTGTGCTTGAATAGCCACCCTCACGTCCTGCTGGTTTCTATACAAGCCTTCGGCGACTTAACTGCAGATCTTACAGATGCATGGCACTGCTGGTGTTTCGCTTCAGGGAAAGCTCTCGCTCTCTCCTCTATCAGCTGAGAAGGCAGAAAGCTGGGGAGCACACGGCTCCTTGCTCCTCTGAAAGCTACCAGGATGTGGAGAACATATTGGCCTTAAGATAAAAGCTCTTGAGGGGCTGTGCTTTCACCCCCAGCTCTGCTGGTTCCATACATACCACCCCTCTAGACCTGGCCTGAGTAGTCCCTTGTAAGGGGACTTCTTCCAAAGTAAGAAGGACTGTAGAGAGAAACTCGCCCTGGCCCAGCTCTGAACAAGCAGCACTTGTTCCTAGCCCAAAGAGGAAGCAAGATACTTTATCCCAAAAGCTGATGATTTCCATGTAAATGAGAGAATGTAAGAATTTTTTCCCAGAGAACAAATTTCCTGAGAGAGGAAAACTAGATGTGCCCAGGAGAACCCACAGTACCCGGATTCCATCTCACAAGCCCAATTGGAAAAAGGCCATTTTGCCCAAAGATCTAGCTATGATCTTGCTTAACAAATTTGGGGGCGGGGGAGGCTGAAGAATTCTCTGTGTCACTCACCAGAACCAGCCCTTGGACTCCATTCTGAGACTCGGGTTACTCACATGATATCAATATGCCATCACTAACACGAAGGAAGGCATGGGAGCAGAGTCCATGACGGGTCAGCCAGGGCAGAGATGTCCCTCCTCCGTCACACTCCTTGCACAACTCTGTGCCACCAGGGAGGCTTTTCCACCCGCGCTCCTCTGACGCAGAGGGCAGACATCAGCTGCCTTCTCCAGAGCCACCCACGGGCCTGGTGTTTGCTGTGAAAGGGTAAATCTCTACCCTCCTCATTCTTTCCACTGCCGCATGAATTAGCCCTTTGGTAGGGGCCGTTCCTGGGAAAAGAGCAGTGAGGGGTAAATCTCAGGGAAATGGAAATGCTGGTACTCCGGGTCTGCGACCAGCCGTGCAGGGTGTTCCTCTACCGGCCTTAATGGGGATAGACATTTGTGATCAATCTTATTACTATTCTGACACTCGTGGCTAATCTTCTTCTTATTCTGATTCTGGCCATGTCACTGCCATTTCGCCCTAGAGCTTCTCCAACCTGCCATGCAGCCCATGGATGTGACAAGAGGCGCAAACTGCAGATGCTCCAGCAAGCTGGGCTTTAAATAGTTTAATCCTGGCAAGTTTGCGGCGCTGAGGTTTTACAAAGGTTAAGCCCTTTGGATGTGGAGGTGCTGAATAGCTGCTCAGGATGGAAAACACGCGGGTGACGGCTGGGGCTTTTAAATTCGTCCCCTTTTTAACATTTCACGCGCAGAGGGAAGCCTTGAATTCCGTGTGATACCTGTGTCGATGGCAGCGTGGACTGTTTGTAAACATACGACACGGGAAGACGATTTAGGGGATAACAACTCAGCATTTCTCCTTTGCAGCTGCCATTCTGCATAAGCCACGGTGGGTAACGAATGGGTAAAATAAATTAAACCCAGGAGCTGTTCTTGCCCTTACATTCTGCATAAGCCATGGCGGGTAACGAAGGGGTAAAATAAATTAAACCCAGGAGCTGTTCTTGCCCTTACAGTCCAGGCAGGGGGCTGACAAACCCTCTTTCTCTGCCCGCAAGAGGGTAAAGCTAGCGGATTTCTTTTCCCTCGGCAGGTCGGCGGCCCGGCTTTCCCTCCTCACCTCCTCCCCGCAGCCCGGTCCCCTTTGCAAATCCCGGGGCAAAGCCTGGAAATGACAGCAGGACAAAGCAGGCTTCCCTTCCCTGCATGCACAGGGCAAGGCCCCTCGGAAACAAGAAAAAACATGCGGCTTGATTAACCGTGGGCCAGCAGGATTTGCGGGGAGCAGAGGGAAGGATGGGGCAGAACGCTGGCTGCTCGGTGCCCCACCGTCGGTTTGGGGGGGAGAGAAAAGGGGCCTTTTTACCAAGACCTACGTAGCATCTTAGGGGTCCTATTCTTAGCAAGCACTGTTTAGCCTTCCAAAGCATCCTTCAGCCCAAAGCATCACAAACCCGCTCCCCCAGCTGTTGTATTACACGGGTAATTACAGGCTGCCGATGCTAACGTAAAGGAACGGATGTCACATACGATGCATCGCGCTAAAGGATGAAAGGGGGTTTTTTCAGGCTTCAGAGCGGCAAATTGTTAGTCTGTCTTTCCCCATCGGTTTTTATCCTGCAGAGGTAGCAGCAACCTAGCCCCCATTCATCAGTTTGGGCTGAATTAATTTTTAAAGAGGGATGGAGCTTGGAGGCTACTTGAGGACAAACAAACAATTTTGCATCTGGCCGCCGCATGAGTGGGCAGACAAAGAAGAAATCACCTGAGTCGACTGTAATGTGGCCTCTCGGGGATGCTCCTTGAGCTTCGCTGGCTTTTGTGGATGAGGCAGCAGGCTCAGGCAAGGTCAAGCTGCAGCAGCTCAGAAATTCCCTGGTGGAAACCTTGGCACATCCCCAGGCACCTCTCTCCGTGGCATAGTTCCCCTCTCGGTCCAGTCTCCTACCTCTTTGCTTGACTGTGTCCAAGGAAAGCTGAAAATATCTGAAAATCTCATCTATCCACAGGGTTTTGATGGGCACATCTTCTAAATATCATCCTACGGGTGTGTGCAAATCTCTTTTTTCCGCTTGTGTTACAACCACAAGAACAGTTGGTGCCCCGTGATTACAGTCCTGAACTCAGCCTGGCCTAAAATAATTTGGAGAGCCTGGATTAGAGGGCTAGCCACCCTACAGAATTTTAAGCTGCTCCAAGTATTTACAAATGTCTCTCCAAATCAGAGCGCATTCAGCCAGCTTTATTTTACAAGAGGAAAATGAAGGCACATTGCTTTGACAAAAAGCCTCCTGAACATTAAAGAAAGGAGAAGCGGGCAGGCACGTTCTAAAGATACGCTCCTTTGCATCGTTTTCAAAATGAAGGCTATTAATTTTACATTTGCACATCAATTTTTTACAAGGTTTTAGTTGAAGCGTCGGGCTATGATTTTGGCTGAGGTTTCTGGTGGCTTGAGGTTCATTTTGTTTATAACACCCCCAGAAACCCTTGATGGAACTCTGTAATTCATGCCGGTGTGCTATTTATTCTCCTCTTCACTGTGTGGATTTGTGTTGTGTGATTGAACATACATGGGTATGAAAATTGTCAGGAAAAACCCAATAAGGCTACATTCTGAAGAAAAGTCTGGCACATATGAGCGAGTGGTTATACTTCTGATGCTGACGTTTCAAATAATCGTTGTTTCAGGTTGAACTAAACCAGTAACGGGCTGTCTGTTAATGCATTCACCATTTTTCTTGCCTTTCTTTCTCTTCCCCTGCCCAGGGGCTGCACAGTAACTGGCACTGGAGAGAGACACTGGCACTGTATAGACGACAGAGCATAAAGAAAGCTTAGACAGGGTAACAATAACATTCGGTATAAAATAGTAGGGAAAAAAAAATGTGTGTAGAGAAGGCTTACTGCTTTGGGGTTTTTATTCTCCTCTCCTCTGAAAGAGAATGTTAAAGATTCAAATCCCCTTTAATTCTCTGCACCCAGCGCATCCCACATTATTTGCATTAGATAACTTTTGCGCCAAGGGGAGCTTTACCAGTCACGGGCCGTATAAAAAGCATTTCATGTAGCACACTGTTTAGTTTTTTTTTTTCCCCCTCACTTTAACTGTCACAACATTAAAAATCATTTCCAGCGTGGCATTTCCCAGGCAGCACATGAGGCGCTGAGAACAGCTTTAATAGCTTCACCCCAACCTCCACCTCCACATCACGCTTCTGGCTAACACGACGAGGCTCTCTCAGTACCACATCTCTGATCTCTGGCTGCCTGGGTCATTCTGAGCTTGCTTTCCTCCTTGATGATAAAGAAGGAAGCAGGACGCAAACAGGAGAGCCAGACAGGCTGTGTCTCTGTTGTGCAATGAGAAGAATAATTAATGGTTTGAAGCTGCGCCAGGGCAGGTTTAGGCTAAACATTAGGAAAAACTTCTTCACCTGATGCATGTGTCCCTATTTTTCAAAAGTCACGGCGACTCATGAGGGTATCGTTTGCTCCTGAAAGTGTTGTTTCCCTGTTAAATGCCTTCCTTCCTTCCTCATCCTCAGCTGAAACATGGCAAGCAAAAAGAGATGCCGGCCATCTGGAGTACACGACAGGACCCGGAGCAGGAAGGACACGACGCGGTTTGTCGCCGCGGATCTGTGCGAGTCCCTTCGTTCAGTTATCTCGGAGTAAACACACTCTCCTGCTTCGCAGATGAACATTTCCCAAATGCTGCCTTGTAGGACACTGCCTGGCAAATTGTGGCTGCAGAGGGTGGAAGGCTCTACTTTGAAAACGCGACCAGCCGGAGTATACGCTCGGTTATATCGGAAATTCCCGGGCAGGAAAGCCATGCAATGTTAGGGAAGCACTGTGATAAATTTAGCAAGCGATAATGTAAACAGCATGGAAAAAATGTGTGCTGTACAGGAGGGCACAGGCACGTGTGCTAGCTGGGACATTGCTGGCCATTTGGAAACAAGACTGCAATACATTTAAATCTGATCCAAAGACTTGCGCGTGTCCTCGGTTTTCTGCTCTACGGGTCACCCCACCGGAGTCGGGGAGACTGTGGCGTATGCAGTTAAGTGCTAGGGAATGATTTATTTTTGTAAGGAGCGGGGACTTAGGGTGTAAAGTGTCCTTGGCTTTACCTCCCAAACAGATCAGTAATGTAAATAGGCGGTTACTGTCAGTGATTAATCTGCCTAAGGAGAGCCCTTACTTTCTCTGCTTAGCTTTCCCATTTCTTTTTTGGTATTTGACTGATTTGTCACTTTGCTCGAAACAGTAAAAACGTCAACTTGCCAGAAGCCGGAGCACAGTCGCGCTCCTTTTAATTTGCTTCTTTTCAGTATCAATTCACTTAGAAGTCTAAAGATTCAGCCTCGCAGTATATTTTCCTGCAGCTGCATTCATATCCCTACCCGTACACGCAGCGCAGGTGGATCTCTCAGGAGGAGGACATCTGAAATGTCACGGCGTTAGTCAAATTGCCGAGCTACAGGCATTAACAAGAAAACCCAACGTGAACTCTCAAGCTGTAGCCAACCCTGCCTGCAGCAATCTGGTGGAATTCCTTTCTGTGTCTGTTGCTGCCCTAATTGCCTTTAACCGGTAGCTTTATAAAAATCACCAACTATCTTCATCGCGTCCTTACATTATCCTGTGAACGCAGGCGAGACTGCTAATTCACAGTTCTAGGTTTCCTTCCCAAATTCCAAGCATTGCTTTCTTGCCGTTGTCTTCCCGCGGTGACCTTCAGTGCCATTTGATTTTGAGCCATAAAGAGTGATATCGTTTCCTCTTTTTACAAGCCAGATTGCTCGGATCTGAAATGGGAAATACCCAATGCAGGCAAACCCGGCGAGCCAAGCGCGCTGTGCATGTATAACTCGCTTCATAAATTAAAATTTCCATGGAGCTTGTCTCATCCAAGGAAGCCAAGGCACTCACTGTGCGCACGTATACAAATACCTATGGACGCCTGGGGGTTTGCACATTCACATGTGCACACACACAAAAACCCAATTGGTATTTACAATATTTCCAGTGCCCTCCTGGGTTTTTTTTTGTTCTTTGTGACAAAAAGTCTGAGACGGGGAAGCCAAAGGGTGCAGCAAGTGAAGTCAACATGGAGAACCATTCCTAAACCTTAAAATTCCCAGGGACTTGATCTACTTTGAGATCTAGATGTGCACAAAGGGCAGGGCACAGAAAAAAATCTGAAGTAGCTGTATCCTTTCTTACCTCCATCCCAAGAAACGTATATTTCCCAGTGCCTTGATGAAAGCAAAGCCATGGTGTGATCCAGCTGGAAGCAATGGGAATCTTTGCAAGGATCCCAGCAGATTACAGATTGAGCTGCACATGTATAAATATCTCGCACATGTAATTTTTTCAGTTGCTGCCTTTGTTTTAATGACACAGGAGCACACTTCAGTTCCATGTAGCTTTTTTTTTGGTACAGATTGAGTGCCTAGAGAACATTCTTTCACTGTTAGCAAAAAGTTGACTTGGTTTTATTTTCTTGGTTCACCCATCGAGCCTCACCAGTGAAAGTCAGCAAAACCCATGCACTTTCCCCTGTGTGAGAAAGAACAATTTTCCTATGAAATCAATGAATTCCTTGATTATTTCTTCTGCCAGGTGGCGTCATTGCTAATTGCGTTAATTATTTCAAACCTGTCTTGGTCTCTTCCGATATGACAAAAAGCGATGTAAAATGATCCTGTGAAACAGGACACGCCATAATCCTCAGTGTTAATTCAAGGCTACGTATGAGTATCAGAAAGCAATTAGCTGCTTGAATTCAGGCAAATTGGTGGGTTTACAGTAAATCTACTGGGGGGGGGACCCTACTGCAAGTAGGGGGAATTGTGTGAATTGAAGAGAAACTTCCCAGTCAGACAGCAGTAAATATGTAGTAAATCAGCTCTTGATAATTCAGGATGCACAGAGACAAAAAGATATGAAGAATCTGGAGAGGGAGTTTATTTAAGTACCCGTCCTGGTGAAGGAAGGCGTAGGAAAGGGAAAGGCTGGATTGTTGAAAGGGCGGGAGGAGGGACAGTATTTTTTCTGTCAACATCATCGTAAAGAAAAGAAAATGTCAGTGCAACTGATAGGAGAAAAATGAGAAAGAAAAAATGCTGGTTCTGTTATACACGGAGCAGTGCAGGAAAGCTGAGCTCTGCAGCAGAGAGACTGTAATGGGCATGAAAGGCCGGGCTGTTCCTTGGGATGAGAAGATGACAAATTGCTAAGAACATGAGACTTGCTCTTGTTTAATTGCATTTTAATAACATGAAAGGGCTCAATGCAACTGGCGAGAGGCAGAGAACAGAAATGACCTTATAAAAAGATCATCTGGCCTCAGAATCTGTCGCCGCTGAGCAGGAAGAATGCAATAGCAGGGGGAGAGAGCGGATGCCCTTACTGTTTTAAACACAGCAGTACGAATGCCCGGATCCACAAGGATGTGGTTAAGGCAACAGACGGCCTGATCCCAGTGTCTGGTTTTGTCACAGATTCTGGACAGAAGATACTGAGGTTGCCCAGAGACGGAGGTTTGCAGCGGCAAATCCAGCAGCAGTCAGGGCTGCGGGGGCCAGAGCGGAGCTTGCCCCTGGTCCGGCTTCAAAATGAAGTTAATGTGCTTGCTTTCTTTCCATGGTGGTCCACATATGCCTTTATATTTTGAGTCAGAAGTTACTTAGTAATTGACCGTAAAAATAGATAGACAGAATAAAATGAAGGTGCAAAGGCTGTTCCCATCTTCATTAAGAGATCCCCTGTTTTCCCTGCCTCATTCTCTCCCTAAGACACAACAGAAGAGATGTGATGACATTTCTAGCTTTCATTTGATATGAAGACTTTGGTGTTCCCCAGTGTTTTGGATGCACAAGTTGCTGAAGTGGAGGGAGAAATGACTGGGAGGTGGACTGTACCAGCCCTGCTTTCTTTTTTGGGGCGGCAATAGCGTTCTCACTTCTTTCATACTTGCCAAAAGGGGACCACACCTACAGAAACACTGTCCTCCTGCAAAACACTTTGATGCAATATCCCAAATACTCTGGAAAGTAACCCCACATTCCCATCAGGCTGCAGAATCTGAACAGCGCGTCAGCTCTCGGGGACTGCCCTGAGACAGGAGACCCCACGCCTGCCAGAAAACCCTGGAGATGCTGTAAACCAAGCCTGCGCTCTTCTGCTCCACGCTGGCAGTGAATGAATGTGACTAAGCCAGCATCATTCTGGTATAACATCCACATGAAAATGAAAGGTTCGGTAGACGGCTTGACCAACCCTTAGTCAAGCCTGCCAGCAACCGCGTGGACTGAATACGACTGTAATATCTATCGCTCCATGCTGAAAATATTCTCTTGCCACACCTATGGGAAGAATTTTTCAGTTCATACTGTATTTACAATAGTTGCACCCTGAAGGCTTCCCCAAAACTGGGCACCTATGAAGAGGACAATAAAATACATCAACTACCAAGCACCAGCCAACAAAATGGCCCAATTCGCCCACCAGCATCACGTTGAGCCTTGCGCGTTAGAGAGAGAGCATCCTGCCTGCGATGAGAGACACGAGGTTTCATGAAACTTTTTCCTTCCCTTCCTGAAGACACTCAGGCTCCAGAGGTTGTTCTGTACTCGAGGGGCCAACCTATTCCCTGGTGGTGAGAAAGCTTTCGTGAAAGCAGCGGGGGCTAGGACGAAAGAGCCAACGCCCTGCCACGACTTGCACCTCAGACAGTCCTGCCGAAGCTGGTAAGATTACACAGAGCGTAAACAAGGGTAGAATGTGACCACACAGCACTTTTTAATTTTCCACAACCAAAAAACCAGGGAGATATAAGGTTTTAAGTCATATTTTTTCCCTGTTGTACCCACGGAGTGTATACCAGCACAAGGCAGTATTCGTTCTGAAGGAATAATCCGTGCTGAAGACCCAGTCCCCAGTTGCAGAGGCACAGCAGAGCTGCCGTGTTACAGATGGCTACCTGCCTACGAAGGTCAAGTGCAAAACCTCAGCGCTTCGAGCGACGCGTGATTTGTGACATTCCTCGGGCAAACTGGAGTCCGCCCCATCAATGGGAATGAGATTGCACTCTCGCGGTTCAAGTTCTGCAGGGATTTTTCTCTGATATTCTTTCACCATAGGTTTTTTGGGGTTTGTTTTTTTTTTAATGCTGGCATAATTCACCTTGAAATAACATTTCCATTACCACACTCACGCCGGGGCAGCCTTTCTGGGAAGGTTCCCTCCGTGCGGCAGAATAACGCGGCACTAATGGGATTACTCACGGGGTAGAGTTAAGCGTTTCTATAAATCTTTGCAAGAGTGGGGCGTTAATTACCAGCTCACGTACCGGAGCCCAAATAATGAAACCTAACAGTATACATATTTCCTCCAAAGTTTTCTGAACTCTTGGTCGGAGCATTGGTGCCACTGGAAGGGCTCTGCAGGAGCTCAAGCTCCATTCACTGCCACTATGGAGTTTAATGAAAGGAATTTTTTTTAACGCAAGCACAAATGTGGGATCAAATGTGGGGATCTTAAAGTCAAAATAAAAAACAAGAACTCTGCACTGGAAGGTATTAAAGGTGTTTTTAAATTTTCCCTGCCGGAGTTCTGTATTGAGGTTTTAATTCAAGTGAGTATTCTAAGGTGAAATAAAACATAATAGTCGTTATTATTAAAAAGTAAAATAAAATAAAAAAAAAAAACAACTTAGAAGGTTGTTTTGGTCTGGAAATGAAAAAATGTCAAGTTTCCGCTTCAGGTTTCCTTCCTTCTCGCTCGCTGCTCTCCCCACCTCCCTCCAGTAGACGGCAAAGGGAAGGAAGTGTGCAGGGCCATATTTTTCATCCTCTTTTATTGTTCTTTTTCTTGGATATCTATAAACTTTACCGAGTCAAAATTCATTTTCAATAGACTGTTTTTTTTCAAAACACGCTTTTGAACACTTCTCTTGTGTTACCCTCTCTGTATTTTTGTTCCGTCTCATCATCTCAGAGCAAACTCTTCTCTCTCCCCCTTAATGGGATCTTTCAGGTTCTTTCTGAACCTAAATTCTGAGCGAATTTTGTGTTGTGTGGATAAGAGAAGCAAGCTGTGGCATGGGCAAGGTTGTAGCAGTTATGACTAGTTTCAGTCTGTGATAGCCTGTTCCTCCCACATCTTCCCTCTTTTCCATTCTGGATCGAGAGATGCCTTTGAAAAACATACAGAGATTTATGAATTCTGTTAGAAATACCAACACTTCCCCACTTGCCCATCAGCATCAGGCAAAACTGAAGAAACATCCACAATGCCTTAATGCAACATGGAAATCGAGTAATTACAACCAGACACAACATACACCAGCAACTGCAAAATATTATGAGAGAAGGGACAAATTATGTAAATAGTCCATACAGGAGATATGTAAACATCTAAACCCGTGTTATTCGTGGGCTCCCAACTGATTCCCGAGGGGATCATTAACTCTGCGTAAAACATGGAAGATTACTTCCAGGTCTTTTTCTCTATTTACTGATCACTCTTCCCCTTGTCTCATTAATTACCACGCTTCTCACACTTTCTTCTTTGTTTCCTTCAAATTGTTTCCAGCTAAGAATAAATCAAAACGACGGTCTGAACTGAATCCTATGCCACTTCCAAGCAATAGGAAGCACAGAAGAGGAAGCCAGCGGAATACCTCTGCAGTAAGAATTCATTCTAATAACGATACGGCCTCGACTGATCATTGCCATCGCCTCTTCTGAAAGGAGGGCTGGGGGATTGAGGAGTTCTCATGGGACCGTGCCGGGGCAGCGTGAAACCTTGGAAAAGCAAAGCTTCTTCATCTAGAAGCATAACAAGCTCCTGGGTGGAGCAGGGAGAACCAGAGCCCGGGCCTGGAGGATGCGTGCCAGGCTGGGACGGGAGCTGATCTGGGGAAATTTCCCCTCTGGTGGGAATCCAAGCCCAGCCCTTGGATCAGACGTCCTCCGACGGAGGCGGGGGCAGGCCAGGCCAGCGGTGTCACCGGGGCTGCCAGCAAGGTGACGATAAAACACTTGTGCCATGCATGGCACAGGTGGAGGGAGCGATAATGGGGGCACAACTCTGCCTGTCCAAAAGGATGCTCGGGACATTGAGCCAAGCCTGCTCCATCTTTTGCAGATGCATTTCCTAAGTGACCATGACTGTACAGAGAAAGCACCCGAGCAGCAAATTCTCCCACTGAAACGCAGCAGCGAATTAAAAATCCACCAACAGAGCCCTCCCAAGACTCTGGCTGTGCATGATTTTTTAAAAGCTGATATGCAAACGTCAACAGAAATGACATTTGAGCGCTGTAAGATGCGATGCGTTTCCTTCGGTGGTGCTGACTGACTGCCATTCACAGAATCACAGAATCCAGAATGGCAGGGGTTGGAAAGGGACCTCAGGAGATCACCCAGTCCAACCCCCCTGCTCAAGCAGGGTCACCCAGAGCAGGGGGCACAGGACTTTGTCCAGGCGGGCTTTGAATATCTCCAGAGATTCGTTGTCATGCAGCTAATTGCTTGCCAGCTGCTGATCAATGAGATCTGAAATACCATGTGTGCATAAGGGTTAATCCCAAGATTAAAATTAAAAAAAAAAAAAAAAAGAAAAAAGCATAGAAACCATCTGACATCCCTGTGATATTCATCCTCTAAGAGGTATGCCATATAAGTTAAATACTCAAATTGTACGCGAGCCCTTTCTGGAGGATGCGAGAAAGACAGAAGTGATGGGTACGCTTTACATTAAGTTTTTCCTTAACTAATAAACTCCTGAAGTCGCTCTCTGACAGCCATAGCGGAGGCAGGGAAAAGGGCAGCCGAATCTCCCCGTGATGGTATAGCTCCGGTGTCCCTTTAGTCTCACTGTAGTTCTCCAATTTCCCCCAAAATGGGCAGCGGGGCCCATTTGTTCTTGCTGTGTCCCGGGTAGCTGGGCACAGACTGAAACCTTTCCGACGGGGCTGCAAATGGCTCTCAGAGCAATTTCAAGCTGAAATTATCCAGACACGTATCCAGACATTCTCAGGACTGTGTCAGCCAAATGGCTACCTCCCAACGCGGAACTAAAAGCCTGATGCTGAACAGATTACGTTTGGGAGAGTCAAAAGGATACAGGGCATATTCTTCTGTAAAACTGGAAGGTAATGGTGACTTCTGGGGCTGGTAGGACACACTCAATCGAGTAATTCAATCTGAAATTCCTGGGAGATGTGAAAACCTTCCTCTTTGGTGTTCTTCTGTTGTGCTGGGGATGTTTAAAGCATCGGATAGGCACTAAGAAAGAAATTAAATGATCCCTCAGCACCTATAACCCTCACTTTCCCCTACCTCCTGTTAGCATCAGGACAAAGATGGGAGGGACAGCTCTGGAGCCTCGGGACAAGCACTGCATCCGACATCTCTGTCCTGTGTCCTTCAGTGGCCGAGATACAACTAAGCCAAAAAAACAAATGAGTCTCACTAAGGTCCTTCTAAATGGACTAGAGACGTTTGTAGCTTGCGAAGAAAGAACTAAATTCTCTTCAAAATAAGCAAAAGCAACATTTTCCACCAAGGATAATGAGAAAAGGAACAAAACTGCTCGGCTTGCTCAGCCAGCGGTGCCCGGCCCCGTTGACAGGCATTCCCTCTGCCCCCAGGATGAACCCGGACCCATTGCTCCGCTCATTGCTTCTCCCCCCGCTCGTGAAAAATAAGCCCCGAGGACACGGGTGTGCAGCGACATTAAAAATAGACACCGCTTTGCAAAACAGCCCCTAAAAGAGTCCTATCACTGGAAGGAGCCTCCGCCTGTCTTCATCCATCCATTAAATACCCCGGTGTTCAGCGGTGAGACCAGGCTTTCGGAAACACAGCTGCCCCCCCTTTGGTAGCTCAAACAGGAGTAGGGGACTGGAGTATTTCTGATTTCATAGAAAAAAGAGCAAAAGCAGCTCAGAGATTTATGTTTTAACCACTAAAGAACAGCATTGAGAAAGCTGCAGCCTGGAAAGGAGCCTCTTCTAAAATTGCAGAAGGGACAGGGTGGGAGCATGGCACAAAGGAACCCGAAAGCGATGGGAACTGAGCAGGCTCTCATGGAGAGGGACATGGTGGCGGGGGGGGGAGCGGGTTTGTTCTCTCTCCTCTTGACTTTTTTTTTTTGAGAAAATCACTTAGATATATTAATATCTAAGAAAAACAGTAAAGGAAGAAGACAGATATCATCGCATAAGCGGAGTATAAGGTATCAGATAGCTGCATATGCAGCTGGTGGAGATTATGTGTAACATATAACCTGTTGCCAACTCCTTTGATGAAACCCGTGCTCCCTTTATGCTACACTTGCAAATAAATGAGGTGGTGACCAGTTACCATCAATCTTCTGGAAATCGCAAATGAAGGCCAACAGTTTTCTATCAGCCGCCTCATGAAAATACAGCTGAGGTAAGATCAAAGCTCGGGGCTTGCAGCAGGAATGCCTGGTTTTGACCAAATCTCTGGAGCAGCAGGCGAACGGAGGATGAGCGTGGGACGTATCGGTGCGCCTGGCAGAGGTGGCACAGCCAAGGCTTGGTATGAATTGCCTCCAGCTCCCGAGAGGGCACAGCCCCTTCTCCAAAACCTCCTCCTCTCCCCTCCTTCCTCTCCCCCTCACCAACTTCAGCACAAGGGCTGGGGTGGGTGATCCACAAGGGTTTCAAATCCTGCAGGTTTCAATCCCTGCAGACATAAGGTCTACAAGCAAAACCCTCCACATCCCTCTTGGCTTTGGTAAGAACTTTGCTACAAACTCCTCGTGCCTACACATTAACGACAACGTTCATTTCCAACCCCTTCTGTTGCTCATAAACGATGTTCCCGTGACACTGGGAGGAAAATACATGCACAGAGAGAAAGCCCTGTCTGCCACCATCATCACAAGAATCTCTGCAACCTATCGAGCAGAGTAGGATAAAACCCCCTCCTTTATAAAAGAAGGATGGTGAGCGTAACATCTAAAATGGGAGAAAGAGTCCAAAGGGTCAAGCAGAGCTTTAACTGATAGGAAAACTGAGGTGCCCATCACCAAAAAACTCCTTTTCCCCAACTTAGAGACAGATTCTTTCTTTGTCTTTCCCCACTTCTTCTAGGACTGCTCCTCCTCTGGGTCAGATGAAATCTCCCTCCAAATGAGATGGGATATTATATTTAATAGAGGAAAAAACCCCGTGTCAGCACAGGGACACGAAAGCTCCAAGTTGCTCCCGTTCCCACAGATGCAGAGCCCTGTGAGAGACTCGGGGGTGCTGTCTGGGAGAGATGAGGGACGGCAGGCAGGTTTTCTGCTCTTGTTTGGCTGCTGCAGCGTATGGGAAACAGGGATTTGTGCATGCCTGGTGAGCAGCGAGTAAGCTGTTGTGAAGAAAACACCAAACTCCTCAGCCAATTTTTTTTCATCCCCCCCGCATGGGGACAGCTTACCAGACTTTGAAGTTTTGCTAGCCAACGAGTATTAGTGTGCTGTGACAGCTGGCAAGGCATTCCAGCGGGTAAAGTGATGGACTGGCTCTGGAGAGAGCCGAATAAATTATGAAGTGGGTGAAATTTCAGCCCTCCAAATAACAGTCCAATGATTTCATTGGAATGGCTCTGTCTGGCAACGTATTCAAACACATACAGCTGGGCAGAGCACGCAGGCGCTCCCCTATGGAATAGCCGCCTGCATGGGAAAGGGGGGAGTCCTTACTGTATAAGCAAGCCCACGCCGGGAGGCAGCGAGAGGGGATTTTTCAAAATCTGCGTGCGTGAGAGCCAGCCATGTATGGGTCTACGTAAATGTAGATGTCGGAGCCAGCGCCGAGTACGTGGTAGATGCTGCTCAAAGCCAACATCTTCGGGATTCCTCAGATGTTCTGCTCAGCTGAGGGAATTGTAGAATCATAGAATGTTTTGGGTTGGAAGGGACCCCTAGAGGTCACCCAGCCCAACCCCCCTGCAGGAGCAGGGACACCGCTGACCAGATCAGGCTGCTCACAGCCCCGTCCAACCTGGCCTGGAATGTTCCCAGGGATGGGGCCTCCACCACCTCTCTGGGCAACCTGTTCCAGTGTTTCACCACCCTCATTGTAAAGAATTTCTTCCTTATATCCAGCCTAAACCTACCCTGCTTCAGTTTAAAGCCATCACCCCTTGTCCTGTCACAGCTGGCCCTACTAAAAAGATTTTCCCCATCTTTCCTATGGGCCCCCTTTAAGCCCTGAACGGCCACAATCAGCTCTGCCCGCAGCCTTCTCCAGGCTGAAGAAGCCCAACTCTCTCAGCCCGTCCCCATAGGAGAGGGGCTCCAGCCCCCGGATCATTTTTGTAGCCCATTTGAATGCCATCCCCTGGCTGCAGTGTCAAAGCACCGACATCCCAACAGACTACATTTGTATCTCAATAACTATGGCACGATTAATTTCTCTGATATAAGGTGATTACTTCTTCTTGTCTTAGGAATACCTGTGCGTCTGTAAAAGCATTCCTCTGTTTGGGAATCGTATCGCCAATACTTCTGCTACTATATGGCTACTCAATTAAAAATCAAACTAAGCCACAATGGAGTTCACGTTAACCCCTTAAGCAACTCAAAGCATACGTACTTCTGCAAAATCCTGGAGGACTCCAGCAACATAAAACATCTTTTGTGCCATCAAATTTCCAAGTTTAAAGTCTGGGAAAATGCTTTGATTACTCTTAAATGATCCTCAATACTGCAGGAGCAAAGAAGTTGACAGCCTTGGGATTAAAAACCATATACATTGTAAGCTTTTTTCTTTCAAAGTTAAAGAAAAGGACTGAAGAGCCCCCAAAAGGACTCTGAAACATTTCAAGCTGTCTTGCAACGACAGAATGGTTGGGGCAGAGTTTTCTCTGCTATTTCACTTCCATCTACATTCACCCCCTTTCCAAATTTTTCAGCTAAGCTATCAAAGTAAAAATTATTATTCAGCATCTCTGCCTTTAATTTTTTGGGGGTTGGTTTCTTTTTTTTTTTTGCATAGGATCATTTACGCTGCCAATTTCCACGACGGTATGGGGTGTTTCAGTTTCTCCTCTGCTCTCTTGCTGTTAGGCCTCTGGAATACCCTCGCCAGCTTGGAAGCCCAGAGACCATGAACTCCCACGAAGGCTTTGATAGTCGTCGGGAGCACTGAGAGCAGTGCTGCTGTTTATTTAAATAGAGCATATCATTATTGTCTTTGGTGTAGCTGCAAGGAAGAAAAAAAAAAGAATTAAGATACTATTGGACACCATCCCAGCCCTGCTGGAATCCTCAGTGGTTTTTTAGGGTTTAAAATTACCAAGATGTTCATTTTCGCCGAGAAAAGTCAGCTAGCGCTGGCTAAGGAGATACATCTGTACACTCGGTTTCAAGTGAGCAAATCATTAGAAATATTTGGAGGGGGGGGGGGTATGTGTTGCTGGTACCCAGACATGCAAAATAGCACTGGGACGCTCACATTCGTTTCACCAGCCACCAGCTCCCTTCCGTAGCATGCCTCCCAGTTAAGCACTGCTCGTCACTGTGGTATTTTTAGCCCGGTTTCCAAAGGAAACAAGGCGTGTGAGACCGTGTTGTCTGTCCGTCTGTCTGCTTATCGCCGCTTCCATAATAGCGCGCTGTCGGCCCGTTTCAGCCAAACTTGACAGCGGGATAAAAGTCTGCAGGATGCGAAGTAGCTGCCAGTTTCCCAAAAGCGGGCGGGTGATGGGGAGATGGCAGCGGGAGCGGAGCGGCTGCCTGGGTTTGGGGGCTGGCCAGCACCTCGGCACGGCCGGCGCGCACACCAGCCACGGCACCAATCGCCCTAACGCCAAAACTGTGCAAGGACATGGGGAAGGGATGGGCCCTCCTGGGCCTCCCTCTCTGGAGTTTCTCTTTGATTTTTGGTATCCGCACACAGGAAGACACCTTTCTGCCACTATGCCACTTCAGTTGGCTGTAACTTTTCATCTTAGAATCATAGAATCGTTTAGGTTGGAAAAGACCTTTAAGACCATCAAGTCCAACCATTGCATATTACCACTTACTTTACACTACACATTTTTGGCACTGTCTGGAATACAGACGCCATTGTGCTCAGGCACGGGTGAGATGCTCAGGTTTCCCCCCACTCTTATGTCTGCCGCAAAGTCCAGCTTCAGTTTGCCCTTTTGTTTTAAGGCACGTGGTAAGAAAGGTGTTTGTTAGAAAACAACTTTCCAATATGACACATCTGTCAGGTGTCATTTTTCTTCTATCAGGACAAATTATAAATATCACGCCCAGTCCAACTCTGCTGCTGGTATTTAATTATGCAAAACAACAATAAAGAGAAAAAAATGATCAGATTTCCACCAAGCATCACCTGCTACATTGACAGAGGGTACAGACCAGCCAGTGGAAAAGGCAGTGTCTTGACCGGCAGGCTAGAGATTAAGTCGACAGGGAAACCAACCCCAGGTGACGACTGCTGGTGGAAGTCAGGAGGACCCCATCCTCTCCACCGGCTCGCATAGCAGAGCAGAGACGCAACGCTTGACAGGCAGCCAGGAACCCCCAGACCCCCTGCTGCCAGGTTGGGCTGTGGCCAGGTCCCTTCAGCCGCTCTCCATGGCCAGGGGGAGGTGATGGAAGTGAAGCTGATATTCGACCAGCATAGAGTTATCTACCTGCCCGTGCAGGGATCAGCAGGCTGCTTGGTAGCGCTGCCGTTGTCAGAAAGCCCAAAACGTTTCAGTCGTGGTTCCTCTCCCCATCCCATTTTTCCTCTTAGAAGAGCCATTTAGCACTCAACAGCTGCCTTCTTTTCATACCTCGCCATCGCAAAGGCAGGAAGCTTGGTTTGGCTGACCCAAAACCAGCGGAGAGGAGGAAAACCTCTGAGGACCCGCCAGCTTACACATTGACATACCTAAAGGAGACCAGCACCCCAGGAGCGGCTGTACGGAGATCAGAGGGGTGCCCGGTTTGAGTCATCCCTGGCCCGAAATCAGGGCTCCCGCTCTGCCCCAGCACGAGAGGTAACCCTGCCATGAAAAGCTATTTGCCGTGTCTATAGTTTAAATATTACCAAGCTGGAAAAAAAACCTCTGTTCTGGCCAAAGTGAACAGATCTGGGAGCCTGCCTGCTTCGGGGCTGGTTATTTACTTATTTATTTATTATTGTGGGGTTTTTTTTAATGGCGCTCAAAAGCTTCACATATAGAAGTATAAAGGAAACCTGTATTTAAGCCTTTAAAGCAAGCCAACAGCCAGAACTGCCGAGCGCCTGCTGTTCTCATTAAGAACCAACTGATGTTGCCTGAAAAGTGCTGCTTGACATCTCTGGAATTACAGCACCGGGAGAAAAGCTTCGCTACTCCCTTCTCAGCAAACCCAGGAGCCTGCGGAGCACGGGGGGCGGGGGGGGAAGAGATGCCCACTCTATAAGGGTTCACGGGGGACTTTGCTTTTCTTTCATAACAGCCTGTTTTGAGTCACCATAACACAGCGTCATCAAGTACCGAGACTGTTAGGTTCAGCGACCCCTTTGCAAAACATAAGGTTATTTTCCTAAATATTTATCTCTTCAGCTGAAAACGGCGGTGCTTGATCTCTGACCGGAGCTACATTCTTGGAAGCAAAAGCACTTTCAGCTGTTTGAAATAACTTTGGAAATGATTTTATGAAAAAAGTCGGACATAGTTGAATGTATTTTGCAACGCCAAGAGAAAAAAAAAAAAAAGGGAATTAAGTTTGACAACTGGCTTGGGCAACGCTTTCATGCAGATCTAGCGCCTTTGCTGGACTTGAACTAAAGCAAGGATTTGCCAGGGGAAACTTGCAACTTGTGCATTCACGTGCGGTGTGCCTGCACCGGGTGCACGTGAAGGCGTAGCTGGTAGCAGCATGGGCACAGGTATGCAGAAGACAGCATAACCATCAAAAAGAGAATTTGGCAGCACCGTTGTGAGCTTCCGTGCCTCGTACCTTCTTTTAGTCTTGAGGCAAGATGGATTGGTGGGGCAGTGGAGGAGATAAACCTTCTGAACTTGAGTGAAACGAGTACCAACTGGGAAGACCCAGATTAAACAGAGGTGAAGAAGGCTGGCATGCATCCCAGGGATTACCGAACCGAGCAGGAATATCAAACAACTCTCTGCTTTAAGGAAAGTAAAGTACGTTCATAAAACAGATGCTGGAAAATTTGGAATGACTTTCTCAGGCTTGACTCCATATTCCCTTCTAAGTTGAATGAGGAGAAGAGATGCCACTCAGTTTAGCTACTGAGCTAAACTTAGGAACACGCCGTACGCAACCTCACTACCAGCCCCAGATGCCCATTAGCTATCACACAGCGCACGCCATCTCAGCCGTTCTCCGTATTTCATATCACTTTTATCAACAGAGGCCCGCTGGTTAACAGAAGCACATTATTTTTGGAGGTAGGGGTGGAGTGAAGAAGAGAACAAAAGAAGGAAACCTGACTCCCAAGAACAGGGATAGCGCATTAAAAAAAGAAAAGCCACTCTAAAAAAAAAAGAGATTCTGTAATACGCTGGAAAGCCGTGATTCTCCTTAAAAACCTTTCCTCCCTATCTGGAATTTTCACTGGGAAACGAATATACTGAAATTACTCCAATTAATTACTGAAATCTCCACATAAAATCTGCACTCAGGGTCCTGGATCTTGCACTTGTGCTCATTAAAAGTGCAAAGACATGAAAAACTTCTGGTCTTTTAATTTATGCCCTTGTGCCAAGAAGTTTTTGTGAAATATTTGTAGGGTGACTTTTTCTACCTGTTTTCCTCCAGATTTTTTTAAAAAAATACTTGTTAATTGCATTTACAACATCATTTATTTAACTGAAAGAGGGAGAGGATATGTGAGGCAAGCCCTTCTTTCCACATGGGGAATAACTTGATCTGTGAAACGCACTGCCAGAGGACATTATGGAGACTACGCTGGTCTCTTGGGGGACAGGCAAATGGGCGCTTACTACGCTGGGTCGCTCAAGGAGGCCCTGCACAGCTGCTTGCCAAGAATCATAGAATCACAGAATGTTTTGGGTTGGAAGGGACCCCTAGAGGTCACCCAGCCCAACCCCCCTGCAGGAGCAGGGACACCGCGAACCAGATCAGGTTGCTCACAGCCCCGTCCAACTTGGCCTTGGGTGTTCCCAGGGATGGGGCCTCCACCACCTCTCTGGGCAACCCCTGCCAGTGTTTCACCACCCTCATTGTAAAGAAATTCTTCCTTAGATCCAGTCTAAACCTACCCTGCTTCAGTTTAAAGCCATTACCCCTTGTCCTGTCACAGCTGGCCCTACTAAAAAGATTTTCCCCATCTTTCCTCTGGGCCCCCTTTAGGTACTGAATGGCCGCCATCAGGTCTCCCCACAGCCTTCTCTTCTCCAGGCTGAACACCCCCAACTCTCCCAGCCTGTCCTCATAGGAGAGGTGCTCCAGCCCTCGGACCATTTTAGTAGCCCTCCTCTGGTCCCGCTCCAACATTTCCATGTCCTTCCTGTGCTGAGGAAGAGCAGGGAAGGATCCCACCCTACGTGCTCCATTACTGGCATGGCTCACACAGGGGCATCTGTCCTCAGCCTCCCTTGGAGAGCGGCTACAGGGCTGCCCCGGCTGGGACCCACCCCGGGCTGGCGGCTCGGCACCGTGCCTCTCGGCCAGGCTCAACCCCTGCCTCAGGCTCAGTAGCTCTCTAAAGGCATTCACGTGGCTTCAGGCCAGGTCAGAGCCAAATCACATCTGGCTGCGAGCGTACCGAGGAGGTGCATCCAGAATTACAAGTTTGACCAAACACGACCACCTGGACAAGACGGGTTCCTCCTCTAATGCATAACCGGCAAAGAGCAGCTCCCTCCGTCTCCTCCATGGGACCTGTCCCTCAAAAGCCACGGAAGAGAACGTTGCAGTCCCTGGGGCAAACATCTTCTGTGGCAGAGCACTTCTGCCCCAGAGACCCTGCCCCAGCCCTGCTGGTGGCAACGCTCCCCCCGCCTCTGCTCGGCTCCTGTCCAGCACAGCTGACAACCACGGTGCGGGGAAGCTTTTTCATTCAAAACACTGTTACGGCACAATTTTTTTCTGCTGGAGGCCTGCTGCCTTTCCTAAGCCATACTTGTCCTGATAAAACAGAAAAGCCTGAGAGGGGATTTTGTCTCGTGGTGGAGGTGGGGTACAATTTCTGACTGCTCTCGCAGGAATAGTTGTTATTCTCATTAAATCATTCTCTCTGCAATATGATGCAGCCTTTGTGGACTGCTGCGACTGTTTCTTTGGCAAACGCTCAAATTAATATAAGCAATCGTATTGTTCTAAGGTCATCCAGGAAACCAACAGCCTCCCTTTTCCTCCTGACCCTCTCACCAGCTTCCTGCCTTTCCGGTGCTCTTCCTAACACGCTTGCCCGATTTCAGAGCTGCTGAGAGACTCCTGTTGCAGAGAATCCCTAAGAAATAAAAAGTTCTTCCTGCAGCTTCCCCCTAAGCCCCTTGAACAGAGCATCCTTCCTGAACACGGCCAAACTCCTCCTTAGCTCGTGGCCAGAAACATCTTGCTTGACCCTGATGGGATAGCAGCACTCCCAGGAATTTGCAAAGCAATTTGCCCCCTAGGAAGCTTTTTGCTACACCCACAGCTGCACCTCTTGCTGTCCCTCAGGGTACAGGGAAGAAGAGGGGGAAGCAAGGATTTCCCTGAGGGCAACTTGCTGACCAAAACCAGGGAAGGCGATCCAGAGATCCCTGCCCTTCATGATCTGCCACCACCTGCCTTTCCAACCTCGTATCGTGAGTCTTCTCTGCACAGGAGAGAGATGAGGAAGATTGGAGGGATGCTGATTGGTGACAGATCACCAGGACCTCATGGCTCACCTTTCTAAGACAAAGCAAACCCTGCGAAGAACAGCAAAAATCGGGGCATTACAGAGAAGGCTGCAGTTGCCTTCTTGAAGGCTGGTGCCTGTCCCATGAGACAGAAGGGGGTGAGATGGAGCCAGCTGGTGATAGGGGCAAAAGGCAGCCAGATCTACCAGGGAAGCGACTGGGGGGGGTGTGGGGAACCTAGACCTGTGGCTGGCCTTTGCGTGGGACCTTGCAAATATTTGGAAGGGCGCTGATATTTGTGTTGTGCCAGGGGTGTGTCCCCAGGGACGGGATGCCGACGAGCCAAGCCCCGAGGCTTGGCAGCGTGTTCACCTTGTTGTGCTGACCAAGCCACAAGTAATCGTGTTGATTAAATAAATACCCTGACAGAGCCGAGAAGAGCCCAGCAGCTGTAGGCACGTCGAGAGCCTGTGCTGATGGGAGCAGCTCCAGGGAGCAAAGAGGGGAGAGGAGAGCTGCTGGCATCCGAAAGGCTTGCTAGGAATGGGCCGACGGACGTGAAACCGTGGCACGAGGGAATGCACAGCCAGGCAAAGGGAGGGGGGAATTTCCACAGAGCACTTGAAGATCTTATAAAACATTAATTAAATTAGGTTTCCAGCAATTGTCAGCACTTGAATTATAAGGACCAAATGCAATTGAAAACCTACCTTTTGCTTTCATGTGAAACGGTAACTGCACATCAAACGTTTTAATCTTCTCCAATGACTAAATATGTGGAAATCTGTGGGTCTATTTATATAAAAACTTCCAAAGGATATGTTATCTCTGTGATTTACCCCCACTCCTTCCCCAAGGGTTTTTTCTTTCATGTCTTCTTGCACCGTCTACATTTATTTACCAGTGAATATCACTTCAAATGAATTTAGTAGTGGGGATGTTTATAGAAATAGCACATTTTCAATGGCTTGTGGAGAATACTTACAAAGTGAATGTTGTAAAACACAAGTGTGTTTACATTAGAAAACCAATAACAGACCGGTTAACAGCCAGTCGAGGCGTGGAAGAAAATAAGGGACCTGTTCATCCACTCCAAACCAGCCTACAGTCTTGAATATCAAAATGCTCTTTGGTGGTTTTACCTCGTTTGTGACAGACCTGTTTCCAAGTAAGCTTTAGACCAATAATTTTTCACTGGAACTACTCAGAGGATCACTTGAACAATAATTTGAGTAATCGTTTGAAAATACATTATTCGGGACAGAATGAAATAAAACAAACCTTTTCCAATAAGCAATTTGCAATAAATTATTCAATCAACTCTAATCAAAAGTGCATAGCCTGAAGGAGAGTAAAGAAAAATATCTCGAAACAGCAATTAATCTGTTCTATTAATAAAAGGAACCATGCGTGACAAGTGTACAAAATGAATTTTCCCGGAAACCCTCGTACATTCTTGTTCCACTGAGGAGAACAGTGATTTAGATGTTAATTTCTTTGACAAGGAGCATTTGCTTCCAGGTCATCCAGCTGCTTGGTGGTTAGAAAATAGGAATGATGTGACAAAAGGAGGGACAACCTCGTTGCCCCTTTCCATACGTGAAGTTTAATTCAACTGGTGAACCTTGCATCCCTTCCTGCCCTATGGAAGCCCTCTACCATCTGGCCATCAGGTTCAACTCTGTAGCTGGCACCCGGAGTTTTGATAACTCCTTACGCTACGTGAATGGGATGGAGAAAAGGGCAGCAGCAAAGGGGCTTAAACTCTCGACAACAGACAGCATTCATGACCCTCTTCTGGCCTTGCTCTCATGCCTCAGTGAAGAGACGAAACCTCTGTAACCCCTACAAGTGCACGTGCAACTCTGCAACACATCCTCCCCTTCCTCCCACCCAAGTGAGATGGCCCAGCGTGTCTGGTCTCTATTCACAGGTGGCCGCAGGATGCCTGAGGCTCTACTTTTCATTATGTGTGCTATTGCTGGAAGTATTTCATGGAGCTTTCAAATGATGAGCAATTAGCTGGCTTTGTTAGCCCCTCCATGACTCTGCCCACCCCCATTTGGAAGCAAAGAAAAGAGGAAAACAAGGCACTGACACTTTTTGTGTTCTTCTCGTGATGCGCCTGGAAAGGAAACGTCAAGACACCAGGTTTCACTAGACATTCAAAGAGCCGTTTTCAGTCTTTTTAGCGATGCTGTAGCCTTCTGGAATTAAGTTTTCTTATTTTGCTCTATTTTGAAAGCATAATTAACTAGAACCTAATTCTGCAGCACACATAAAGGGCTGCTGAATCTGGGGCAAGTTACACCTCTGAAGAATACCTACAGTACCAGAAATGAGTTTCACTTGAAATACACGTATTTCTGCATACTTAGAGGAACAATCCGGTAGTACCATTTTACTTCCAGCTGCAAGACATCTGACATCTGAATTGAGAGAAACTGAAACACTCGCTGTAAAGGGAAAGCTGCCACAAACACAAATTAATGTCATCCGCTCCTGGGCAAGTTGGAAGTAAAGTCCTTATGCTGAGAGGAAAAGCAGTGATCTAAAATGTACGTGGTTGTAGGAATTATACTAAAGCCACCAAAATGGGAATATTTCCAGCATGGGACAGATGAACAGTATGGATCCACCCAGCAGAGGAACCCTGACAAAATGAATACTGTTATTAACCAGGCACAGCATGTAGATGGACATAGTTGACATATTTTCAAGACAAGAACCACCCTCCTTCCTTTCTGTCCACCATAATATTTGGAAAGCTAACTTTTGTTCCTTGCCTTGCCTTAAGTTCCCTCAGGCCAAAATGAAATCAAAGTTCAACCAAAGAAGAGACAGCAAGCAGAAGAAGGAGGTGCATACTGGTAAACGTGGTCTCAAGCTACCTGAATATCCAGGGCAGAACCAGAATGCAGGTCAGAACTAACGTGAGGGCGTGGAAAGTCTGCATTTTCATGCAAAAACCAGTAAACGATCAACACATTCTTCTCTCTAATTCATCGAGATAGAGCCGCTACTACAACACTAAAAGAAGCTCTGGGTGTCTCGGGTATATCGGGGCAGGGGTCTGTTAAAAACTACCTAGTAAGCCACCAGACACGGTGGTGTTGGTGTCAGGACAAGTCTAAGTAGGGAAAAGCAGGAAAGTCAAAACGAATCTACTGAAGCAGTCATTTTTAAAGCACATCAACCCCCTGACTAAAAGGTACCGTTCAGAAATACAGCAGCATTACTTCCTTACTTTTTAACCACGGACCACTCAAAGAGCGGCTTTCCATCTATTTTAGCCAGAAGAGAAGCCAAGGCTTCACAAAATTGTCCAGTCTTCCCAGTAGCTTGCCAATTTTCAGCCAGGGCATGAAGGGAAAGAGCCACCCAGCCACCATCCAGCTAAAAGCAGAGAGCTGCTTTAGTTATGCATCAGTGAGAAGGAATTTGTTCCCCAGAGGTCAACTTTTTAAACAGTTGTCCTAGGAAATATCATTTAAGACCCTAAAGTGACTTTGTCCAACAACTGCTTGAGGGGGGACACTGCTACTGCCCAGGAATACTGCAACCACTCCAAAAGCAACAGACTGGAAAAAACAAGTCCCAGCATCCAGCCACATGCCAGATAAAAATTCCTCTTCCAGAGCCTTGCAGAGATGGAAGAGCCAGCTTGATAATGTCTAGGAGTCACTGAACTGGTGGTTTCACTGGTGCACACACTTCCCCTCAGCTGTCATACCAGTACGCCACCCCAAACCACAGTAGGCCTTGACCTAAAAAAGAATCCTCTGGATCCATGATATTCCTTTTTCCAAACCTAAACCAGACAGCCGTGTGATGTTCCAGCCCAGTTTCTAAAATGAATAATTACATTCTTCAGAGCTTTGCCGTATAATTATGGACACCTTTAGAGAAACCAGATATCCTTGTAGGTTTGGATGAAACTACTTGCAGAATGTTTACACAGAGCGCAGTTATCTCCTTCTAGTGTTAAACCCAAATGAAGTAGACATCGCTCACATAAAAAGGAGAAAAAAACCTACTCTTTTTCAAGGACAATTTATGTCAGGATCTTCAAGGGTTCTGAAAAATCCGAGAGAAATACAGACATTCAAAAGTTTGCAATTAAGAAGCAAACCCAGCATTGCCGAGAGTCTCCCTATTTTACTGACAGAGTACATGCAAATGAGAACACCGCATCCTTGTTTCTTCAAGGCAAAAACCCCTTCATGCTAGATGAAAGGAGTTTCTAAATTATAGCTATAAGTTTTTAACAAGAGTTCACAAGGTTTCCTTCCTTAAGTACTGTTTAGATAAGGTGCTTTAAAACAGAAATTCACCCTTTCTCAGGTTCAAACAAGATCGCAGTTTCCTGTCATTCCAAATTTCTCTGTACCGCCGTCAAACCACCACCGCTTGTTCTCAGCGGCGAGGGTTCACCACCAACTAACAACCCGGCCAGTGTGTCACCCACAGGGTAGGGACATCGGGACGCTTCACACGTTTGAGATGTAGCATTTCCTTGGATGGGAAGGCAGGCAGAGTTAAGCATACAGAAAATAAGGTGGAATGATGGCCATGCAAGGCCATCCGGATAATAAGCGGTGGTCTCCCTAACATTTGTTTCTGTGCCCGCACACTTGAAAACAAAAACTATCTGCCAGAAATTAATTGCCACATGGTGTGACCAGTTTGCCTGAACTACCACGCTACAGGGCCAGGAGAGGAATCTGTGGCAGTGTCAGCAAAGTCCCACGTCATGCCTTGATGAGAAGAGCTGTAGAAGATTGTACGTATGTCCACCTCTCCATCCCTCCCTATTCCTGAGTCACAATTTCGCCTCATCCATCAAGTGAGAGAACGGCGGAGCATCAAGGTCCGCAGCCTTTGGGAGTAAGAGGTGGGGGGATGAGGGTTACTGGAAAGTTGCTCACATTTCGTTCGAGTAATCCTGTCTGCTTCCAAGCAGATTTCAGAAAAATATCAGTGTTCTGCTGAATAGCTGTAATGGGATTACCTTTAAGGCTTCTCAAATAAGTGGTGTTATTAAGTTGTCTGGCTCATATGGAGACTTATGCATAACCACTGGCACTCCCCCTTTTTCCTGGTTTTGTTACAAATTGGAATTAGTGTCTCCTTGGTGTTGGGTTTCGTCTTTTAAAGAGGATTGGGTTAGGGGAAAATCTTTTGGATAAAGCCCTTTTAAAAAATTTGTCTATGTTAAAAAATCCCTTTCTTTCAGCCTACGAAACATGTCCTAAAAAGGATTAGAGATGCTGTTCAGTACAAATCTGCCAGGAAGTCCAAATCAAGATTTCACAGATCAAACACCAGTACAAGTGATTGCAAAGGCCTAAGATTTTGCAGGAAAAAGGAAATTATCTCAGATTTCTGAAGTCAGTGTGAAAGTCCAGCAGAAACTAAAAAGAGTGGGCAGAGTTTGAAATGATGTAATTCTTTCAGCTTTTCAAGGTGAGTCATTTAAAAAAATATTTATATTTAACTCACTCTATTTTCTTAAAAGCGAATGCACTTAGAGAGTATTGAGTAGAATGTTTTTAACTTGATGGAAAGTCTCTCTAAAAGTGACTAAAAAGAGACTATTAAATTCAAGGAGTTCTTGATTCGATCCCTTCAAAATATATTAAAAAAAAAAAAAAAAGTGTGGTATCCTAAGATCACTTTACGATAACATGAATGAAGAACTGTTAAAACACAGGAAAGATTCATCCCCATGAAGGCAACCCATGAAAATGACATAAAACCCCAGAGCTACTGTATTCAGATAAAGTTTCATTGAAGGAAATTCCCCAGGGTATTACATTTAAAGGGCCTACACTTTTGTGGGACATTCTGCAGTAGCGATGGTGACCATCAGGAAGGTTAGAGCTGAGCTGGCAGTGTTGACACCTTCAACACCAGTCTCATTTACCCATGGCAGGAGGCAAAAGGCCCTGACTCCAGCACAGTAACTGCCAACGAGTTTTAGCGCAAGGCAGTTTGGTTTCCCTCTTTTACGGCTTGATCCTCCTCCACCTCTGCTGGCAGCAGAACCTTTTGTTGACTCTAAAAGGTGTCTACTTTGGATAGTTTCATGTGGCATTGCTGAAGGAGGCAGAGCTGTTCGTTGCTTCAAAAGCTTTTTTTAATTCTGTTTTGATCGCTAGGCTTATGGGAGAAGATGTGCTCTACATAGCTACTGACAGTTAAAGTCTTGGTAGGCATTTGGATGCGGAGACCAAAACCCTAAGACAATGAGTTCTTAGGCAAAGATATTTTGTTGTTGTTGTTATTTATTGCATTAGACAAACAAGGAACACTGATTTTTCTTTGGGGTCTCCATCTTGATACATGGGACCCCATACAAAGCTGGAACTTCAAGTGGGAGAATGCCAATACAGCAGAAGAAACCTGCGTGGGCTTTGTTTTTCACATGGGAAATAGCACAGATGAGTTTTAAAACTGCAATAAAAGTAATTGAGCAATTGCCAAGACTTGCAGTCATGATCCCAGGATTTCACTCACTGAGCAAATACCCTTGAAACTCCCATTATGGTTTGTGAATCAGATGCTGTCTTACTTTCTTAGAGATATCATCACTACAAATAAAAATGTTGAATCCCTGGGGAGATCAGAAGATTCTGGTCTCTGTTCTCAGGGACTTTTATTTTCTGGGGTGTGCATGGGATTCCTGCTCTATTTCTTGGAAATGGAAAAAAGAGCCTCGGGATTTGCTACACCGACCAGTCTCCTGTTTTCTCAATATACACCTGACCTTTCCTAACTGCGTGGTAGGAGGAGGAGTTCAAAACACAAGAAACCACACTCTGGCAGCCCTACGCCTTCTGCTCAGCATTTTATGCTGTGAGGAATTTCATTGCTGTTAATGGGACTCCTCACGTGGAAAGGTGTTTTTCACTATGTCTAGTGCCATCAAAATCCCACCCTACATATATCTACTGTTGTACGAAATTCCCTGTACATTATGGGTTCAGCTTGAAGATGCCAATAATCAAGGAAAATATATTCTGAAACCGTATGATTCTGAGACTTCAGGATACATTTAAACTACTTCACCTCTTTATGCAGCACAAGGTGAAATCATTCTTTTTCCAGTTGCATTGGAAAATCTATTCATGCCCAGGTTTTCTGTGTTTTTCTAGTGACTCCCAATGGACATTACCAAACCAGCATCACCACTGAATTTCCAGGCAAAGAAGATATGGGGCCCTGAGGCAAAACGGAGCTGCTCGAGAGAACAAGTGCTTTTTTTGGGATGACTCCTTTCAAAACAGCATTATTATTATATTTGAAAGATCAAAGAACTGCTATCCATGATTCATTTTTCACTGGCTTCCCAATATGTATATTTAAACAAACAAATAGTCAAAGAGCATGAAAAATAGAAACATAATGAGTAAAATTTTCATAAGCGCCTCAGGAACTCGGGTCCTAAGGAACTACACTCCGCTTTAAAGCGTGATTTATACATCATGAGCACACTAAACCCCAACTTCAACAATTTTATGCTTGTGATTCAAACAATTTTTCACCTGTTGACCTGTGTTTCTAAATGGATGGTACAAGCATTGAGTCATTTCTGACAGCAGGTCAACTTTTTCACTCAATGATCTAAGTATATTTACAGACACAAAGTTTTATCTCTCTCTGATATTTAAGCAATCTCACTGATATTTAAGCACCTTTGTTGCACATACTGCCATAAACAGAACATTAGAGTTGTTTGGGTTTTGGGGTGTGTTAGGAGTATGGTGGCAAGAAAAAGGTTATATTTACTTGCAGAGGTAAATGGAGAACATTTTTATATTAGGTGATACTGTCTCCCAAGGGGAAGAAGCTGGCTATGATCAAGAGAAGCTGGGGACAACCAGTGGCTGTGATAAATGAATGTACAGAGATGGAAAAGGAAGGGCTTGTTGCTAAAAATTCTTTTGTTGTAATTCAAAGTGGCGAGATGCAAAACTCAGCAGGACTGTTCCAATATCTGATCAAGTTTAGGATGCTCTGATGACCTTTCTCATTCTTTTTTTCTGCAAGAAGAATGGAAAGTCACAAGTATGAGTAATAGAAAAAAGGACTCTAAGTCTAGTCCTTTTTTAGACATGCTAAAAATTTCCCTCCCTGTTCCTCACAACCCGTTTACATTCCTAATCTTCATGTGGTGCCTATTAACAGAGCATAAATACAGAATGTTAAATCTCTGTGTCTCCCAAGCTATCTACAGCCCTGAAGGATTGGGGAAAAATTAAACAAGAGAGTAGGCAGACTTCCAGAAATAACACAGCTTTAACAAACAGACAAAATATTTATAGAACATGTAAAGAACAAAGGAAATGCAGCATTTCCTCCATGTACAATTTCGATCGGTGTTTCAGGAATACTAGCGTTGCATCCCCTTCCGTGTTGCTGCTCCGAGGAGAGGGACCACAGCTAATACACCTAATGAACCCTCCTGGATTAACCTGATTTTTTCATTCCAGTGACATACCAATTGCAATCCATAGTTGCTTTGTTACTTTAGTGAAGTGTTTGAAAAAGGGATCATTTAGCAAACATTTTGGATGCTGATAGGTGAGGCTTACGGGTAGCAAAACCTGCAGTGGTGAAGTAATTGCGTGTTGCATTTTGTAACCACGTAAGGTTAACTAAATGTGCAAAACATTGCTGTAACAGCAAATACTGGGGCAGTGTAACCTATAGGAAATAAAAATATATGCATGACCAGTGTCTCATTCAGATACTTTGGGATGCACAGCCTTTCTGTAATTAATGGAAGATAAAATATTGCGGAGGACATTCTAGCATTGAATCAGTAGATTGGTCTCACCCAGCATGGTGTGGGTAGGATTGAACAGTCCATTTTAAAATGGGATATTACAAAAAAGCAGGCACTTTAGAGAAAGTTTAGGCGTAGGGTTGCAAGACAAAAAGGATAGTTATGGGTCTAGGGACTTGACGTGATTGGCATTTCTGCTGTCAAAAACTGAGCAATCTTCAGAAAGATTTTGGATATTTATATCAATGCCAAAGTTTCCAGATTTTTTTATTTACTGCTAAGAACATTTTTAATAATTAAGCTTTTGTATTTCAAGATTTAAGCCATGATCTATTAGAGATGCAGATAAGGCCAACTGGGGAAAGTAAGTGACCCTACATTTGCATGCAGCAGAATGCTCGCGCAGCCTCCAGTAGCGCTTGTGGTAGGATGTGGAGTACCAGAGCAAAGGTACCTCAATTCAAGACTGAAAAGTAATGTTCACCCATTTTTGCATCTGTTAAATGAGGTGTAGAAAAATTAAGCAGCTCTGATTTTAAAGACGCTTCCTCAGTGTTAGAACAGAAGAAAGCCTAGATTGTCTTCTCAGTTATGTAGTTCCTCAAATTAGACATTAGATGTTTGGATAACAAATAAAATGAAACCCCAGGGTGAGAGGGGAGAGACCCAAGCTGGAGCTCAGGGTTGGAAGAAAGATTTCTTCAGGGTGTATCAATGGAGCCCACTACTCTCGATGGTGAAGGAGGATGAAGTTGTTAGGGTGCTTCTCTGAAGCTTGCCTATAGTTTCAAAGGCTCACCAACCCAGGTTCCTACATCTTATCCTACAACATGAGGAGATGGAGACGACTGTCACGTAAGCGTGAGAGGATTAGCTATAGATAGCTCTTCTGCCCATGCCTCCCTCTCACCTGACAAGGCAGGTCTACTTATAAAATAGATTAAATTTCAGGCAAAGCAGTTCCTCAGCTTCTGCTGAGTTATGATGCTGGGTTTAAACAGTGTGAGAGTTTATTCTCAGGCCACTTAATGTCTTAACTATACTGGCTAGGCACAGCTTGAGAGGTGGAAAAAGAATCTCATTTCCACATTAAAAATATTCCTATAATAATGAACTAGGTCATTCTGAAAGCCTTATTCTTACAAGCACAGGAGAACAAAAGTCTAATTTTTTTAAAATTTCTTTTTAAAGCTGTTGTGGTTTAACCCCAGCCGGCAACTCAGCCCCACGCAGCCGCTCGCTCACTCCCCCCACAGTGGGACGGGGGAGAGAATCAGAAGAGTAAAAGTGAGAAAGGTCGTGGGTTGAGATAAAGACAGGTTAATAGGGAGAGCAAAAGCTGTGCACGCAAGCAAAGCAAAGCAAGGAATTCATTCACTGCTTCCCATGGGCAGGCGGGTGCTCAGCCATCCCCAGGAGAGCAGGGCTCCGTCACACGTAACGGTGACTTGGGAAGACAAACGCCATCGCTCTGAATGTCCCCCCCTTCCTTCTTCTTCCCCCAGCTTATATACTGAGCATGACCCCATATGGTCTGGAATAGCCCTTTGGCCAGTTTGGGTCAGTTGTCCTGGCCGTGCCCCCTCCCAGCTTCTTGTGCACCTGGAAGAGCTGAGAAGTCCTTGGCCAGTCTTAGCACTACCCAGCAACAACCAAAACATCAGTGTGTTATCAACATTCTTTTCGTACTAAATCCAAAACACAGCACTATACCAGCTACTAGGAAGAAAATTAACTCTGTCCCAGCAGAAACCAGGACAAAACCAAAAAAAGACCACACCACCAAAGGAAAAGCCATGGCCTCTAGAAATGTTCACTCTCCTGATAAGACCAAAACTGAAGGCAAAAATGTTGTTTCCCAAATAACAACCCAGGACAATCAACAAGTCACAGAAAGGGACCCTAAAACTCAGTTTGTCAACCAGAGGCTCTTGCATGAGGAGGCTGGAGCTAGTTCTTTGCTCTTTGCTGAGCCACTGGTCTGTGCTGAGGCATCATCAAATCCACGTATAGCTGTGGCTGTTCAAAGCCTAAGCCTCACACCAGAGCTTTCTTAAAATTCCTGATCTCAAAAAAACAGCCAAAAAAGGAAAAAAGGTAGAAAACTGGAGCCAAAAGCTGACCTGCACTGAAAAGTTTGACTTTCTTTTTAATGTATCTAAAAATGAATAAGGAAATAATTACAACAAATGACTATTCGATTTTTCATGTAAGTCAGAGATTATATACACACATACTTATGAATCTCTCTTGCTTGGGCTAATGGAAATCTTTAGGCAACTTTAATTTAGCTGCTGTTAACATTCCTGCTACAACAGAGTCAAGTGCAAAGCGCGGTGTAAATATCAGAGCTGTTTATAACCTGAAGGGCAAATTCAAATCCAGTTTAATTTCCTTGCCGTTGTTCATAAAACGGTCATTTCAAGAATAGAAGCGTGATGCGCAAACATAGCAAACCTCTCACTTTTATCATCACGTCAGAACAAAACAGTCCTCTTCCCTCCAGCTTCGCTACCATTTTTGGAAGCGAAAGAAGAATTTATTTCTAGTGATAGAGAGGGACTCCTGAACAATCCAGAGCTTCCCTGGGTTTAGCAACAAGTCTATTTCAGATTTCACAGATGATTTGTTTTAGTATTTCTTGGCATTGAAAACCTTGAGTGGTTGCTCATCACATTACCCTTGCTAATTGGAAAGGCACCCCAGCAGCGTTGTGGCTGCTGGTACCGGAGGTTTGCTGGCACTCAAGAGCAGGAGAACCCAAGGGACCCAGCAGAGAATTCAACACTTTCTTGACAAGGAGCTTGCTAAAAATAAGTGGTTGTACACATTCACAGAGATCCAGGCCCAGTTGTGAATGATTCCCACACATGGGAAGGAGCCAGGTTTGCTGGATGCATTAGGTCGTTGTGATTAGCTCATGAGTTGCGCTCCTCAGGCTGGATGGTGCAAACATGTTCTGGAAAATGGAGATACAGGTGGAAATAATTTGGTACCATTTTTACTCTGAGAGACCACGGAGCGTTTAGGATGTTTGATACTAATATCTATTCTACTGTGGGATTTATAGACAGTCTTAACACAAGTCTAGAAACCAGGACTAAAGGAGAAGGGAAAACAGAAGATGACCCTTCATTACTGAATATATATTTAAGCTATATCCTGCAAATAACTTCAGACAAAATATGAAAATCTACTATTAAAAAACTAATTAAAATCTTGGGCCAAACTGTGAGTGTGGATGCTCCCTATGCCTAAAATAACTCCATTAACTTCTGTCTGGCTCTCTGTTAAAAATTCTTAAAATACTTTGCCCATTTGCAAATTTATCAGTCATCATTTTGATAGTCAAAGTTGTAACTGTTATTCTAGCTCAAGGAACTAATCTTCCTCACTGGAGATACTGTTGGACCACCTAATAGGTGATTAGATCTGTAATCAGTGCTTTTTAGCTGTGTGAAGGAAAGAGAAACATTAAAATAACAATGAAGGTTTGGTTAAAGATGACGGAGTTTATTTGAAAACCCTGTCATTCTCTAGGTAAACTTTCAGAAGTACTTTGAAAGGAGGATCATTTTGTTATCTACTTGTTATGATCTGTTTTTCCAGCAATGCTTAAGCCTAAATGGACTGGATTCAGAACAGATTTCTAGCTTTTTAGAAGATCTTCACGGTTTTCCATGCAGAAAAGCAAAGCTGGTTAGAAAATAGGAGATAAAATATCATTTGCAGCTCTTGTTTTCCACACTGTCTGCAATTTAAACTGTTTGGGTGAAAATAGGCCCTTTTGTACCCAATTCTCGGTTGTTCCTCTTTGCGATGCCCCTGCGAGGTCACAGCTTATCGTTATGATGACACTCTCTGTTGCCATGGCAACATGCCCGCATTCCTGGACTGGGCACACCAAGCTCAGAATGGGACCACTTGAGAGAAGTTTGGTTGTGAGGGTGAAAGCCCTTATTTAGTCCCTGATGGTACTGAAAAATAGCAAATGTAGCAAGAAGAAGATGAGAGGATGGAATTATCTGCAGAAGTACGTGCTTCGAATTTACCTCAGCAGAAAAGGCCCTCAGTAATTTGTGACTAACGGGGCTTTTGCATGTAGTTCATGCTTTAAAAATGAGAGAAGGAATCCATCTCTCCCTTGGAAACATAAGTTTCATTTCTGAAACTTCCAATTTTTGAACTGCCTGGACAACAGCACATGTCAGGATGGGAATTCCTTTGAGGTCCTCTGCTCTTCTCCCTTCCCGGAGCCTGGCCTGGGAGAGCAGAGCCAGGAAAAGCAAACCTTCCTCCAGGCAGTGCCCACACTTCTGCTGCACAGGGCTGCCCTTTGCCAGTTCGGATGATTTAGGCGCCGTAACTCCCCCCCGGGTGTCAGACCCTTTGCAAGCAGGGTCTGCAAGAAGGACGATGCCTGCTCTCACGGAGCACCAGGGATGGGGATGTCTCTTGAGGAACGGCGATACTGCAGCCATCTGCACTGAAGGAGCATGCTATGGGCACCGGGCCTAAAATGTTATCTTGCTCCTGGAGAAGGACCAGCTCAAGTATCTCAATGCCACGTACAGCCTTAGATGTAGGTCACCAGACACTGGGAGCCAACAAGATGCTGCTGTTGCACTTTCTCCTTCCTAAATCACATAGGCAACCTTGCTCTCCAGGAGGAGGAACTATAAATATGATAGCCTAAAAAGATGATTGTCAGCTAGCATGTGTGTTGATCTGAGTCTATGTAACAGCACCTCTGAAGTGATTTTAAAAAACAACAATCAAAACAAAACATAACAGATTTTGAATGAAAGTTACACTTACGATATCCGATACTTGATGCATTTCTTCCTGTATAACGATCTGCAGATGTCTGCTTACGGTGCAGGTTAAATACAAATTAGGAGCCTCTTAACTGTTTGCTCTTTGCGTTCAGCTGCTTGCAATTTGTACATAACATAGGGTACAAGTATGCTGGGTAAAATCCTGACCCCTGCTGAAGTCAGTGTAAGAGTTGCTGCTGAGCCTTAGCGGAGCCAGCATCACCCACATTCTGTTAATTCCCGAAAAGAGCCTGCAATGTGTTTGAATAAAACCCTGGGCCCTGCAGAGACATATATATCATCCCCGTTGACGCGAGAAGAATGACAGGATTAGTGATAGAAAACCCAGACAACATGCACCGGTTTTTGACCGCTACGCTGTTGGCCCAGGTCACACATGTAGCATGGGTTCAGGCAGTTATTTCCAAGAAATATAGTTTGAAAGCCACGGCTCCTGTCTGTCCAGACCCACTGGTGGAAGAAGCTATCGGCCACAAGAGACGGCGCCTATGGACATGGAAACCGACCGCTGTTGTCGACCACGCACAGACACTGCCCTGCGCCCTACGTGGGCAATGCCAGCACAGGCAAAAGAATCCCAGAATGGCAAGGGTTGGAAGGGACCTCGGGAGATCACCCAGTCCAACCCTCCTGCTAAAGCAGGGTCACCCAGAGTAGGGTGCACAGGACATCATCCAGGTGGGCTTTGAATATCTCCAGAGGAGGAGACTCCACAGTCCCCCTGGGCAGCCTGGGCCAGGGCTCTGGCACCCTCAAAGTAAAGAAGTTCTTCCTCATATTCAACTAAGACCTCTTATGTTTCAGTTTGTGCCCATTGCTCCTTGTCCTGTCGCTGGGCACCACTGAGAAGAGTCTGGCTCTGTCCTCGTGACATCCACCCTTGAGATATTTGTATGTGTTGATGAGGTCCCCTCTCAGTCTTCTCTTCTTCAGGCTGAACAAGCCCAACTCTCTCAGCCTTTCCTCGTAGGGGAGATGCTCCAGTCCCTTCATCATCTCTGTAGCCTCTGGACCCTCTCTAGGAGTTCCTAATGCAGCAGCTTGCATTATAGGATGGAAAACTCTGAGGATAGGATGCTGCCTGCCTTTTTTAAACATGCAGATTTGTTCAAGGCTATTGAACAGGTACCAAGGCCTAAGGTACCAGCATTGGACCAGGATATTTTAAAACAGAGTGATTGGAAGGACTAATTGCAGCACAGAGTTTGCAGAGTGGCTAATGCCATGAAATGCGCTGTGCTGGAGAAACTGGAAATAGGGCTATAATAATGTTTTATACTGTACTTATTTTTATGATCCCTGCCTAGCATATTGGAAGCAGCTGTGACATTTCTGAATACGGGGAAAATGTGATGGACCTATTTATTAAAGGGGGTTAGGAGCCCCAGGTGGTCTGGAGATTTAAAGACCAGGAAATACCAGAGACAAATGAGGAAACAGGATGATCTAAGCCATACCAGTTGAAATAGATTTTGATGATAAGGCCCAGTTATATATCTTACAACCTAAGATGGATATGTCACGGTAGGGACAGCATTACTGAACAGGTACTGAGGGCGATAATTACATAGCCCTCTCCACACAGATTCACTGATCCTTGCTATACACTGCTGGAAAACCAGCAAATTTTTAAAAGCACAGAAATACCTGGGATTTTTATATCCCACAGTTATAAAGTCGTCATAATTCATAGGCTTCATGCGAGAGAGTTTCCTTGCCTGGAATTGAACCCTGAGGATCAGCACATTCAGATCAACACAAAAACATGGAGCAAAGTCCTGCCTTTAGGTAATACATGGATGTTGCTGCTTAATACTGAAAATCAGATCTTCCTCTTTCTAGCGATCATATTCTGTGGGAAACACATATGAGAAAGAGAGGCTTTTAAAATGTGGGTTTGCCCATCATGCATCCATGGCTCATCTTGCTCTGGAAGCCCACGTGTTTTGCCATATCACTGGACTTTATCCAGCCTGACAACAGGATTTCATCATTTATGCTTATTATTCAGGGAACTGTTTAGCAAGACAATTGTGAGTGGCTACAGAGAACTTACAGACAATCTCCACGTATCTGAGTCAAAAAAAAAAATCTGAGTGAAAACTTCTGCTAAATGTAGGCAGTGGAATAAACACAAATCCTACATGCATCAACTGATTCTGAGCTCATTTTGTAGGGCCACGGCATCATGCTGAATTTTATGCCGTTTAAGTCTCCGTTGAACTCAGTTGAGTGTTCTGGGTAAATACCAACAGAAAGGCTAGTGTTTGGCCAAGCCCACTGCCACCCACTTCAGTGAGGCCCTGATTTCACCCCAAATATCGTAACCGCCTACGCACGCACGATGATGCCACGCCAGTCTCAGCCTACAGCCTGCCCCACAGGCAGATCTGCTGCTGGCTCTTTGCTTGTTTGCAAACAGGCTCAGAGCAGCATCACCTACACAAGTTTTCCTTAAGCGGGTCGGCCACGGATCGGTATTGCTCCCACGTGCAGTAGGTGTCGGTGTAAAGAGACATAGTCGGAATGTCCAGCTGGTTACTCATCTCTGTACTCTCTGGAAACAGCAATATATGGTTTATAGCTGATAAATAAAGTCTAGGTATGGTGGAGTGAGTCTGCTCAAAATACGGAATCTCCATCTGACCAGGGAGATTTGGGAGTTTCAGCTCCTAGTCTGGAGGAGAAGTGGAATCCCTGAAATTTGTGGTGGAGGAACAATTCTGAGAAAAACGTTAACTACAAAAGCATGTAACTGCGTGAATACAGCAGGGCTGTCCCAAAACCACAAACCTGGCAGCTCCAGGGACATCTCCTGCTGGAACTAGCCTGAAACTGTTGTCCCTGGAAGCCTAGGATGTGGGGTAGCCCACCAGATACGATGCCAACAGAGAAGTCCACCCCAGGCACTTGCCTTTTGAACCCAGGTGGCATTTTGATCAGTATTTCAATGCAAATTCATCCTTTGACCAAAAATCACTTCAAAATAGCTTCAAGGAGAAATCAGATTTCATACATACACAGCATTATTATTTCCTTCAAGGACAAAAACGGTCTATTGGTAATTTCTTCTAAAAGTACTCAGATAGGGGATTTACACCACTGAGAAATGCAGAATCAATCCCTCTTGCAGATTACTGCTGGTTAGTAATTGCTTACTGAGATAATCCAACAGGTAGATCCCTTCCAGACATTTCAAACCAGCTGCTCAGCCACTGGAATTTCATACTAGAGCAGTCTGTGCAGGTCCTGGCACATAGACTGATGTTCTGGATGACCAAAAAGCTTCTTGGTATTCTCTCTATCAAGACTACCTTGTTCACAACAGACACAAATAAATCCTCTGCCCTTTTAGCGCTGGGAACTTGCTATGAGTTTAACCCTCTCCCTGTCAGGAAGAATTATTACATTAATCACCTCACAACGATTTTTCGAGTGAGTAAGGGCTTCCTGATAATAGCTAGACAAGATGTTTGTGCTAAAACACTGTGGGTTTTATAAAGCTTTCTATAAAATTGGACAAGAAAATGAAAGTACAATAAAAATAAATAACGAGTAGCGGTGCAAACAATTTAGATAACAAACATTATTTACGCCTCACCGTATTCATCTTTAAGTTCATAATAGTGTATTTTTAATATAAAATAGGATAGGGTGAGTGTCCTGAGTAATTCCACAGGCTGTCTTCTGTGAAGCAGAAACCTACCCAAACTGAGATTTGCACATTTAAGTAGGAGGGGTTTGGTCTCCCCCGTACCTCAGTAACTTCATTTACCGCAGAGACATTGCAGAAATGAGCATCCATGGTGGGGGGGGAAAGAAATCAGGTGGTCTACACAGCATCATCTGTGTGCTGATTCTAAGCCTATGGCTGGTGAGTCCCATCAACCAAATACATATTAATACCATTTTATACAAATTAAATGCAATACATATTAATTATATTTTAATATATCTTTAAATGGAGCTATAAGGATTGTGGGAAATAGCAGCAGAGAATATTTCTTCTGTTTTGCCAAAAGGAAAACAAACTTTTTGCTATTTAGTTTTACCAGGTCCCTTTTAACCCTATTTACTTTTTAACCAGAACCTTACTACTGGCAGTAATGCCAGAGGGCCTACTGATCCTAAATACCATAAATGCTCGTAGCAAAATTTACCATTTAAATGGACAGAGGATGGTGCTTAGCAGAAAGTGGAGCAGTATTACCAGCCGGTTACCGAAGAGGATAATGACACTTCTGAGAAGCAAAATGCACAAACCTAACCCACTGTCCCATAATCCCCAGTCAACTGGTGAGCCTTTCTGCAAAGGAAGGCTGGGAGAGAAGGGAATGAGATGCCTTTCTGCTGGAAGTCAATGAGATTGAGGTGATTAACCCTTTCCTTTCCTCTTGCATCCACACTTAGGGCAGGAAGGCATGTTTTCATCAGTTACCCACAGATGGGGGGGGGGGGCAAATTTGAACCTTTAAGATTTTTAGTCAAATGCAAAGTCATCACAGTGTCAGCCCAGCTATTGCCTCATTAGCAGTTGATGAGGCTGATGAATATCAGCCTTGGCTGATAGTGCGGCAGTGACTTACACCATTCCTATCATTTCATGTGGTCAACCAAACTGTGGTCTGATAGTCACAAGCTAAGGCCACTACTGACTGTTAGTTGTCTCAGCGACCACCAGCTAATGATGCCAAATTTCACCCTTACAGTAATGGTTTCATAGCTCAGGCTACTATTTATTCATTTTTTTATATGCCTAATTCTGGCATATAGAAGAGAGAGACACATAAGGTCAAAAAAGAGTTAACCTTTCCATATTAGACATCCTCAAAATTCTCCATGCTATAGTGTAATTGTTTCCTCAATTTCAGAATATTTTTTGATATTTAAATCATTAAAAGCATGAGTACAGTGGTGCTGAAACTGGGCTTAGTGTCCTGCTAATAAAGTGATAGTCAAGCCCACAAGGAACATGAAAGGAGACCCTTTCCAAGGGATTGTGTAGATGTGATCTGGAAGAGATGTTTCTTTCAAGACTTCCTCTCCTCTCCTGAACCACAACAAACTTTGTAAGACTCTTCAAACATATAACAAGCTTAGGAAGGGCAATCTCCAATCATCCTATTAAGAATGGCCGAGTGTCTGTTGGAAGAAGCTTTAACATACCTTAAGGACAGAGATTATGGAAAGTAGGTCTTTAATCCCTAGAGAAGACACTACAAGGGAGAGAGAAAGTAGTGAAAAGTTGTCTTTTCCCTGAATTCTCAGCAACAAGCAGCATGGCAATAGAAAAAAAGGGCTTTAATTCATAAGGATCCTTCCATAAGATATCATCCAGGAAGGGGAAACAAAGACAGTGAAGAATTTCACTTCCTAAATCATCTTTGGACCATCTTTATGGCTTTGAGGAGTAATAAAAAGTTGTCCAAAAAGAGGAGAGCAAGAAGAAACCATTTTTTATTCCACAACTTTCCAGTTCCTCCTCACCCAGTGTCACTCCAACAGTCCCAATGGAGAATGAAACCCTTCCTAGGTGCTCCTCTTCCCTGGCTGACGCGTAGCTAAGAGTTTGCCAACTCTCCCTCTGCTGCTGCACAGCTCTGCTAGAAGCAGCATCCTAGCATTTACTATCACAAAACACTCTTTGGATAGACTACAGCAGGGATTAAAAAACAAATAAACAAATCCACCAAAGAAGAAAAAAACTTTTTTAAATTTCCGAATTTATAAGATTGTTCTTTCTAAGAATGATGACACTTACGTCCACTGAAGTTAGTAGGAACTAAGATGCTAGTTAGATATTTCATTTTCATGCTCAGACCCAAATAGCTGAGCTGATTATAACACATATGGCAATTTAAACAGTACTAACAAAAAAAAAAAGTTCAAATTTGTTCCATGTCAGTCAATCAAAACCTTGTGATGTCCTGGGAAAAAAAACCCATCTTGCAAACAAGGATGAACACAGCCCAATAGTGGTCAGGGAACAACTGTCAGAAATAAGTGCTTTTGTTAGTCAGATTTAAAGAACTTTTCTTTGCCCAAACATAAAAGCACTGGTTCCTCCCATTTTTAGCAAACCAGAACAATAATGCTACAACCTCTGGCAAGAGAAAACAAGAAGGAAAATTTCCTAATTGCACTGTAGGCTTGTGCAGTCCAAACCTCTACTATACCTGGTGCCAGAAAGGGGAAAGACCAGAGCTACAAGGAATATATTTTACAGACATCCAAAATTCTGTAGCCAAAGTCTAGGGTAGGCAAGACCAATTACACTGACTAGGTTGAATGTTAAGCTAAATTTTGATGTTTCCCAAGAGGTTAGAATGACATGTGGAAGGTTTAGTGATATTATTATGGTTTAATACAATAGATTGCATTCTGGACATCATTCCTTTGGGGTATGTACTGTTGGCAGATTATAGATATTGCAGCTGGATGCTGCCACTTTAAAATATCCATGCACTTTGAGCCAGTAAAAATGCAATAATCTAAAGAGTCTCTTATATGACATTGGGAATGTAAGCCATGACTTAGGTTTCCAGGACAACACAACCAAAAATACCATGTATCAATTGCAGAAGAAAATTATAAACGTTCCCTTTCGCTTAACTTTATTTGCCTTTAAGGGTTAGGCATATAAACCGGATTAAAACAAGAAGGCTACGGGATGATTTCTTCAAAATATGAAGCAGTATTTTCTATGACTTTTTCTGTATTTCAATAGAGGTATGAGGAGGGTGGGCCCTTTGCTTGCTCACAACCACGTGCATCAGCTGTTAACCAATTCAGCCTGCAAACAAACTGGAGCTAAATACGGGTCAGAAGTTTTCATCTGCTTCGAAATATCTGTCCTGGGCGCATGGTCTCATACTGAATCTACCGGCTAGAAATTGCAGTCCTAATGTCTGTTTATGCCTTGTGATTTACATTTGAAAGTAAACAACCACTCTGTATACCTCTACAACATGACAAGTTTATAGTGCAAAAATCTTATGCGCCCTCACACATATAAATATCTAAGTCCCCAAAACCTAGTGGTGGACAGAAGAAAAATGATGGCTTTTCCTCTGACCTCCGAGGTCTTGGCTCAGGTCACGTGCTCAGCCTCAGATCCGTTCATCCGTGAATACTCGCACACCTCAACAACTCACCAGGCAGAAAATACATTTCAGGAAAAACTCACACTCCAGGGCCAGACAACATAAAAATACTCAGACTTTAATTTTGTGACTGTCACGTTCTTGGTAACTGTAGAAGATTCATATGCATTATAGCTCTTCTTTACAATAATAGTGTATTGTCCTCCTCTTATAATCTGATAATTTAAGGTACAATTGCGATAGTCAGTAATGCGGTGTCTTTACGTGCAGTTTAACACCTGACAAAACAGCTTCAAGAGCTGCTTTGGATCTAAATCCAATATAAACAACATAGGCTGCCATTTAACGCTTAGAAACATTTACACCACAAACATTAACAATGAAGTCCTTTCACTCACCTTTGGACGTTGCTTAAAAAAAAAAATCATGTGGATTTTGATGTTCCTGAAAGTGACAGAAATAATACACAACTTAAGACACCCATTCAAGATAGGTTCTTTGTATTCAAGAATCTTTTTGAAGGGGTCAGTTTTCATGATGAGCATCTTCCTTTGGAAGAGCGGTTTGGGATATTAGATTTTGATCACCTTTCAAAAATACTTTTTTTTTTTTAATTACTCCTCCCAGTTTCATTGTCACAAATATCTAGAAATCTATTACAAGTAGGTGAAAAATGCAAAATCATTTGCATCGTAATCTGAATTTCTCTCCACCTTGTCTGTTTAAGCATGACTAACCAATAGAGTCTGATTGTCAGTTCTTACAATATCTCCCCAACATTTTCCATACTTAATTATTGATCTGGAGTTCCTTTGTGAATTGATCATTGCATCTGCTCAAGTCTCTGAAATGTAACTGGTACCGATGGGTGAGATGGGCCCAAGGGGTAATTCTCATTGCTGACTGATTAAATATCACTTCCAAATAATTTTCTTCATACAAGCAATTATATTATGAACTCAAACTGTGTTTCCCACGATTATTCTGTAATATTTGCTTTAAATTCCAGCCATGGCTCTCCCTAAATTGAGGGGCTGAGGAAAGGGATTCCCACAGGAGAGGGATTCAAGCAAAGCCAGAGGTGATTAATCTAAAAGCCAAGCACAAGAAGTATCGTTCAGGTCTGACTTTGATAGTTTTTAAGCTATTTAGTTGTGGAAGCTGTTCAACCACTGAAATACCAACTGATCTAGAAGTTCATCAGCTGTCAGGCCACCACTGAACGGAGGCTGGTGTGGAAGGCAGCATGGGTTAAAGGAGCTCAACCAACAGAAAAGCAATAATAACCAGCAGGTTTTATTTCTATAAACACAGATTAGTGCCAACTGGTGACTTCATGTCTATGGAAAAGTTTAAATATTCTTGTCTAAATTAAGCCTTGGAGATTTTGTTTGAAGACATGTTTTCTAAAACATTTAGTAAGGCAACCGGAGTTGTGCCACAGATGGAGTAAGAAAGTCCTGAGTAGAAGCAAAAGGGAGAACGCTGACCCTCCCTGAAGCAAGGGCAAGGCGCATTTGCAGTAGCGAGGTTTGTGGTTGAACGCCGAGACCCGTCCCTCAGACACCGTCAGTACAACTGGCGTAGGCCAGGCGAAGAAGGGAAGTTTAAATGCCTAATTTCCCTGCTAGCTATATCCCTCAGTTTTCTGCTGAGGAAGAGGAAAACGTGCTGGGACACAGATCCAAAAAGTACGGCAGTTTCCCTGGAGAGGTAGAGTTCAGGCTAGGATTTCGGAGCCTCCAGGGGATTGCGCTCTCCAAGCCACCCCTGCGGAGATCCTGGCCTCCCGCCCAGGCCCGGGACGCTGCTACGGGCAGGAGACTTCCAGTCTGCTGGGTCCTCGCAGCTCGTGTTCCCTAATCCCACTGGGGGTACTTTCTCAGTGGTAAGCTACACCTTCTCTCCTGCTCAGAAGAAACCTTGCTGCTCCCGGTTCAGTCTCGCACCGCTTGACTGGATTAACTAGCGGCTTGCTGAACCCACAGTGTCCTGGGTGGGGTGTTTGGGGAACTTCAGCTAAATTGCTTGAAATCCCCCCTCTGCATTGCAATCCCAAGTCTAGGGGCCAGTTCAGAGCCACTGACTTTTTGCGATAGCTTATCTATCAGACCGACCCTGGTGGAGATGCTCTCAGGGCCGTGAAGCTCCTGCCACCGCTTACCTGGGAATTAGCGGTCTGTTGGAAACCTGCCCAGCTCCCTGCCTGCCTCCTTCGCAGGCTTTTGGCGAGCTCCTCTCCCAGCACCCTGGCACCGTGCCCCGCTCCGCAGAAGGCTCTTCCAGTTGAGGAGAGCCCACCATGCCGCCTCCTCCATGGCTGAAGACCCACAGCTTTACGACGAGTCCCCCTTCCCCTAAGGCGCTGCTCCCTTTCGCAGAGAATTCAGCAATTGTTTGGGTTTAGGTTTGGATTGGAACGGCATCAAAATGATCAGACTCAAAATCCCCCACAAAAGAGGATTGCGTTTCTTGGTCCTGTCCAAGATCAACAGCTGGAGCCAGCCGCGGCTGCCGGTGCCGCTCGCTGGTGGATCCGCCCGGGGCAGCCGCTCTGCCGGGAGCCGTTCCTGAGGAACAGCCCAAAGAAAGATGGAGCAGATCAGGAAGGAAAAGCTGTCAGAAATGGAGGTGCGGGGAGGAGGCTTTTGGGTTTTGTTTTAAATAATTACTCTTCCCAATAAGAAAAAGACATTACTTAAGCAAAACAGCTCCGTGTCAGCTACTGAGGCTCCTCCACAAATGCAGCCAGAAAGCAAAATACAAGAACTACAGCTCCTTCCCACACACCCTCCCCCAGAACATCCCCCCCTCCTCCCCCCCAAAATTTGAATGTGTTCAAACTAGGAATGCAATTCAGGCAAAATATAATTTCTTGGTATCTGTTCCACTCTCAGTGAGAGAGGTTAATCCTTCTTTTCCCCAAGCTCTTGCCTCCTCTAAGCTTCTTAGCACCTTCTACACCATCCCCAATATGAAGACAGAGTTTTTGGGCATCTCTCAAGTTTGCCACTGCCAATGCTGTTGGGAGATTGCATTATTATAGGAATGCAATTTGCTTCCAAATCCTAAAGAAGGAAATACTGAAATAATATAGAAAAAGATGCTGAATAATCACAGCTACTGTCCTCGTTCTTAAAAGAGTTTTATGGAATAATAAGGGCGGTACATTAAAAAACATCTATACACAAACTTTCTTGGGAGTTGTTCTCACCAGAAGAGAAAATCCAATTCCCAGGAGACAGCTATGGCTTTACTGCATGCAGAATTAAACGTAAAATTTGTTTCTTTTAGTTATTTTTCTGATTATAGTATCTTCTCTTCAGCATCTAAGGAACAAAGCTCCTTTAAATTACTCAGAACTATTGTTCATAATGTGTGGCAAGGAAGGAAGCAATTTTGGGGGGTGATTTTTTTTTTTTTTTTAAGAAACCACAAAATGGAGACTACAAATACCTAGAGCCATGCAAGAAATGCAAGACAGCACATGCCCATCCATGATAGCCACGGATTCCTTACGCAGGTACGCACCAAGAAAGCAAAAACTCAATTACACAGTAGCTTTCCCTGGCACCTAAGGAGTCAGTCGTCCCTGCTTTTTAGAAATCTCAAGCTCACAGCCAGGTAAATGAGATCTACAGCCTCTTTGTCAGGAGCGCTAGGAAAAAAGGCAGAGCTACACTCCAGCTTTAATGGTAGAGGTGGCATCAGTCTCTTCAACATTCTCGTTCAAAATGACAAAAACAAAGGGTTTTTTTATTTTCGCAGTCTACTGTGTCAATGAAAACAGAACCTGAAAAAATTCTCAGCCATGTTTTTAAAATCAAAATGAAGACGCAAATACTAGTAACTGTCCAAATCGAAGTTAGTAGTGTAACCTGGAAAAGTGGGCTGCTCACAGAGTGAATCCAGATTAAAAAATGATATTTGGAGGCAGATCTGCATGTGGGGCCAAAGCCCCAGGTGGAAACTTCTCCAAGGTTTGGTATGAATCAAAATGTGGATGAGGACCTACAGCGAGGTGGGAGTCAACCTATTCTCCCTGGTAACGGACAATAGGACGAGAGGAAATGGTCTGAAGTTCCTCCAGGGCAGGTTTAGGTTGGACATTAGGACAAATTTCTTCACAGAAAGGGTTGTCAGGCTCTGGAATGGGCTGCCCAGGGAGGTGGTCAAGTCCCCATCCCTGGAGTTATTTAAAAGACAGGTAGATGAGGTGCTTAGGGACATGATTTAGTGGTGGGATGGCAGGGTTATGTTAACGGTTGGACTTGATGATCTTAAAGGTCTTTTCCAACCTAAACGATTCTATGGTTCTATGATCTCGTTTCCTAGGCCCATATGAACATCATAGCTCTCATCAATAAGGTATTACATCATTTGCCGCCTTCTCCATACCTCTTCCCCCCCCAAATCTCTACTCTCCATAAGGGAACCCATCAAGAAGTTGCCTCAGATACATTATGCTCAGCTACCACCTCCATACTCATAAAAGAGGCTGATAAATGGATGGTTCCTGACGGCAAGCACATTTTCTGTCGTCAGCGTAGCCGGAAGACAACTCGCCTGTGCAAAGGAAATCCATGCTGTCACTTAAGGTTCAGCAGTTTAATGGCATCCTTTCATGTTCAAACGCACTGCTGGAAAAGAAACCATCTCACCTTTGCAATCTATCCCTGCCACCTGATCCTTGGCTATGACGAATGAAAACATGACCTCTTTAATTTGCTTATCATATGAGACGGAGCAGCTGCCTTACATTTTCAGAACATGTTTAGACTATCTAAATTAATCTAAATCTAATTAAAAGTACTTTGGGTTGGAAAAAAAAAAGTTACCACAGAAATAAAAGCTGCTGGATGTAGTTATAATATTCTGGCAAAGTGAAAATACGTTATCCCTATGATTTATACAAGATTTGGAGGCCGTGGTGGGCAATAGCATAAAATACTTGTCCAGTAGAACAAATATTTCTGCAAAAAGAAGGTCACGAAAGTTTCTCCAAATGATGGTGCTATTTAGATAACTTTCCAGTTTTACTTCTGCACTAAAAGAATTGCCTGACAAAGATTGGATCAACATTCAAGGTGGGTTTCATGATAAGGATAGTTTTCAGAAGAAATTATCTTTTCTGCTCAGCAAAGCAGCAGACGGGTCAGGTTCCTTCTGAAGCCAGAACAAACAACAAATCGAGCTCCCAGAGTCTTGGAAAATTAATTACCCCCTCTCCAAGGTGGAACTGCTTTCCTTGCACAGACAGCAAATCTTTTGTACAACTAAAAGGCAATTTTACTGGGGAAATCAGGAAAGAGCTGGGAAATAAGCCTGGGAACTAGCAGCAAAGCTAATATTTCTCACTCCCCTGCCAGTCCTAACTGGGGCCATCCTCCCAGAAGGGGTGAAGGCCACATGGTCTGGTGTCCCTGTAAGGGATGACTACTGGTCCCGGTGACAGGGAGGAGCTGCTGGCTGGCCTGAGGCTGCCTGCTGCCACCACACTGTCCCAGCTGGAAGGTCAGGGGCCCTGGATGGAGCTGTAGGCACCTTCTCCATGGGCAGCTGCTTTGTGTGGCATTGGCTTTACGTGGCATTTCCTCAGACGCAAAAGGCTCTAAACTTGGTTGGGGTGAGACACTTAACCTGACGTGTCTGGAGAAAGGTTTATATTATTTGCCATGGTGGCACACTAAAAACATACATCATTTTGATTCACAGGCGTTCCCAGGAGCAACAGAAGGGGGCGCCACCAGCGAGCTGCCATGCAATGGGGGACCCCATGGGGCCAGTACCCCATGTCCCCAGAGTGCACAGCAAGGGAGGGGTGGGAGAGGAGCCTCACCCATCAGGGGGACAACTGGCACCTAAAGAAGACACTGACAACCATCAGTAACATGAGTTTCTTGGGGAAGGTTTGGGGGGAAAAAAAGAGGAAAAAAAAGAGAGAAAGACTGCCCCAGGCAGCTGGCAGTTTCTCAGTGAGCATGTGCCTTATGTAGAGACTCAGCAGGACCTGGGTGGTTCCCTCTACCCACACCAGTGACAGTGGCCCCCAACATCCACACGGACCTCACCACCCAACGCCATCATTGTGGGTGGCAGTGACAGGCTCCTTCCCCCAAGGCAAGGATCGGCCGCAGGGACACCCAACAGGGAGCAGCTATTCCAGCTCAGTGGCGTTGGAGCCCTGCCATCCCATCACCAACCCTCCTCACTCCCCCTTAGACTTCCTCATCAGCTTCTCAGGAGAATTTTTTTTTCCCCTTTTTTTTTTTTGGGTGCAACTCCACCATATTTGCTTCTCAGACACCCATTTCCATTGTGCTTGCTCCTGATTTGAGCACAGTAGGTGGCGAGGACAGGAGCCTATTTCATCTCTGCGGTGACAGTCTGTTCCACAGCTATCATCTTCTAACTAATTTCCACTATTACACAATTTTATAAGATTAGCTTATTTGCCTGGCTATCTAAGAAAAGCCATACTTTCTGTAACATGGAAAACCCTTTCATTTTCTACTCGTACACATTATAATTTTTTTCGCATAAAGGTTTAAAGTCATTTATGATCATTTATAGACTATACTCACTGCAGTAATTTAAACTCATTTATTTTTCAGAAGAACACCTAGCTGAGTGTATTTGAAGTGCATTATGGAGTTAGACAGGCAGAAACAAACTGTAAATGACAAATAGAAGGCACTGTAAACAAATACAGAATATAGATAAATAAACAGAGGAGGCATTTGTACTTCGCTGCTCTCAAAAAGAGAAAAACTTCTCCCACAACTGAATGACCCCAGGTACTAAATGGCACCGTGTCTAATTCGGCTTTCACACTTGAAAACGTTGGGCATTTCCCATAGTAAACTAGAATGATTTCTCAGGTCTTAAACTCCATGTTAACATCACGAAATCAGAGTGTTTCTTGGGTATCATTTGGCCCAGCAGGGTACTTGCTATGAATATGTTTTCCGAGCTGCCGGTTGTATACTCGCAGTGTTTGTGTTTCCAATGTTGACTTCTGGCATCTGAAAGGAATTAGCGTGGCTGCGGTATTACAGTCATTCCCTTATTAATCATCTGGCAACCTTCCCTCTTCCAAAAAAACAAGGGATCCGCTTACTTCCAGGAGTAGCGGCCTTCAGAGGATTGCAAAGAAGGTGTAAGAAATGAGTGCTAAAGCATCGCTTCGAATACGCCGGCCAGCGTGTTTTGACCGCCTGGGTGTAACACGGCAGTGGTGGACCCACGCTGGGGGCTATCAACCCTTTGCAGCCCCTCTCTGGAGTCCTTCTACGTACGATCCCGTAATCATCTACTGAAACGCGTATCGTGCAGGGGTTGATGCAAGAGACTAATGAAAGGTTTCCTCATTCCTGCCAAGGAACAACAATCTGTAAATAATCGATGTAATTACAACGAACGCAACGTGATTAGAAGGATTTATAGTTGTATTGAGTAGAGACCATTCACGTGCGCTTTTTCAGTCTAGGCAAATGAGAAGAGAAGAACCAAACCTGGGTAATTAAAAATGCTGGAAGACTGAAAACTTATGCATAAATTATTCTCTCTCTCTGCCTAATGTGGTTGGGGTTTGCTTATTTGTTTTTACTAACAGGTCACGTAAACCACAGAAATGTCAGACTTGTCAGCCCAGTTTTTCCATTCAGCAGATTTGTTCTGCATTTCTGCCCTGTCTGACAGAAGGCACACCTCAAAAACGGCAGCAAAGCGTGGAAAACCATGTCATGAAACCTGCAAGAGTCCATGCGTTGCAGAGGAAAAATTTTGAATCGAGCATGCATCCTGCCAGTCTCAAAGACGTAACATTGCTAATGCTGGGGCGTGATTAAGAAACAGAGTTCTAACGATGACGTCAAAAAAAAAAAAGTTAATTCATTCTCTATGTTTAGATTTATTTTTGATGAAAACGGGGTGGTTTTTTATATAAATGAAACATAAATGTGTTTTGTCCAGTCCTCAAAATGCAGCATGTTTGCTTGCTATTGGTTTGATAATTTCCAGCTTATTCTGGAAACTTTGAGTCCTGCTTGAGAGAATAATCTGCAAAATTCAAAGCTCAACTGCAGACCGGTCCAGATTAACTTCTGCTGTGAATCCTCAGATGTCCATTTTGGACTATATTGAGACTAGAGGTAGTAATGCAGTTGTTTGCTATGAAGTTTTGGAAAGAAAAGCAGAAGTCATTTGACTTCCAGGGATGTTGTTATTTTACCAGTCTCATTACTGATAAGTTCATCTATCAGTCCATAGCTAAGACATGCTGCATTAAAACACACTAACTGGCATAACTAAGTGTTGTAGAAAAAAGGATCTCTGAAAGCCTCAATAATTTTTAAGCAATGCAATGAAAAAACCCAAAATCTTTATCAATTATATTAACCAGCAATTTTCACAAGGTCCTGCAGCTGGATTCAATTTTCCAGGGCAGTGCAGATGTACCCTGAAGTGTCCATACCTTAACATAGCCCTCCTTTCCTGCAGTTCAGTTTGGAATTGAGCCACTGAAAAGATTTTTTTCTTCACCTTCTTAAACTCTGTCTCAGGACTGCTGGAATTACAGCACATTAACACCTTTAAGAGCACAGGTCAAAAATGCTGTTTTTGTCTTGGGAACCAGCTATACGTGAAGTCTGATCTAAAATCTCCTGCTGGCTCAGGTTCTTCAGTAAGCCTGGATCATGTTCAGGCCTATCTGGGAAGGTGTGGGTGGAATCACCGACACACTGAGAAGTTGGGCAAGCAATGGTCCTGTTGGCTCAGTGCTGCTCAGCTTCTCACTCCCCGAAGTGCATGCATAGCTAGAGGAGCACTTCCAAAAAGGAGAAAGCAGCTTTAATTCCAGCAGATTAGCAAAACGCAATGGTTTTAGATGATTGACGGGCAGAAGGAGACGTTTCTCCAGACTGACAGACTACTTCAGACCTGTATCTTCCCAAACTTCTATCAACTTCAAACACCACATCCCGGTTATAATAAGTATAATATAAGTAGGTTATATGCATTAATTAGATTATCACTCCCTGGTGTTACTCTGGATCTGCAAGGGGTCTGCTAGTCCTTCTATGTAGAGAAGCAGAACTACTGCTTAATTTATTACATATAAATTATCTGAAATGCGTATGCTATTTCTGCATCAGGAAGTAATTTCAGGCTGCTCAGATGAGAGAAAATCTGTTTGTTATTCACAAACCCTTGCTGAATGGCATAGGAAAACATTTTTGCAGTGCATAGTCACTTCCCAAGCTGTTTGCTCCAATTATTCTCCTTTCATGCCACGTGGACGCTTCGGTTACGCAGTATTTTTGTGTTCCCTGGCTTAATACATAGCAATAGCCCAGCAAACGGGGAATGGTGATAACCACCACTAGTTATTTTTCTTCCAAAAAGCCAATGGTGCAGGCGTGCCTGACTAAAGAGCAGGCATGTGATGGAGCTGAACCACCCTTCAGGCTGAGATGAGGGTTCAGGAATACTGGTTTTGCAATAGTTGGCCAGTTCTAAGTTGTTAATTGTATTTACACTGCAAGGCAGAAATTACAGCTGAGGAAAGGGTGGCAGGTCGTGCTAGCTCATCCAGCTATTTTTGTTTCCCCATTAGTGCCTTCCCTCTCTCTGTCCCCAAACTGTTTTTAAGCCATCTCTTTATAGCAGGAGTTTCCAATTTCTTCAAAGATTTGGCGGTATTTCTGTTTTCTGTTTGATCAGCAGCCACGGCAAGAGCTGCTCTGCGCCTCCTCTGCTTTCCTGCCCTCCAGGAGCACAGGCACAGGCCGTGCCTGCCGGCATGGCCTTCTGAAGGCAGACTTTCCTCTACTACCAGTGACAACGCACAAAATGAACCTTTGCCCTCAAAAAGGTGGCTTAAAATGGCTCCCGCATGGAAAGGTCTAGCCATGCCCAGCAGAAGGACCTACAAAGAGATCTACCCTTAGCCCTACTCCAGAAGGTCAGAGCCAGCCAAGGTGTGGACCTGCCATCCACTCAACCTCGCTCTTGGGAAAGGCCATACACATACCATACGTTTGCTTTCTCCCCCTCTCCTTCTTCATTGCCTAAACTGGATTTACAACTGGTGCGAACATGCAGTCACTGTAAACCATTAATGACCAACATTTTCCTGACATTTAGCATTTGCCCTTCCTAGGAGGATTCTGGAGAGCCCAAAAGGCTTCCAAGAGAAGACACACAAGCATTATCCATTTTGTTTCCACCCTTCCCCAGAGCACAACCACCTCTCCAAGAAGCAAGCCACCTTCTGGGATTGCGGACATTAGAGAAGCGTCGGGCTGCCGGGCTCAAGCGAAAGCAGACAGGTCTTTAATTTCTCCTCCCTAGAAGAGGAATCGGTGAGAGGGGGAACCCTTGGGAGGCAGAGCTGTGTGCATTGGACTGGCTGAGGGGTTTCGGCTGGAGCAACTTTACTACTCTGAGGTGCTACCTTTCACGAGGTCTTGCTGGGTATCACGGACAGCTGCCAAGCGGATACAGAGCTTGAGGGGCACCAAAAATACGGCAGCTTTCAGAGTAACCTCATAGTTTGTCATGTGAGGAGATAGGGATGAGCGACGGCATTCCTAGGAGATGGATGGGAGTCTTAAAATCAACTGCAGCAACGTGCAAAGCGGAGCTCAAGGGCTCAGCATAGATGCGATGTGACGAGGCAGAGAAAGCCTGCTCAGAGCTCAGGTGGGAGCTGGAGGAGAGTACAAGATTAAACTTTGGCCAAAGCAGCAATTAATACACCATCATTAATTTTCCCCTAAGCGCAGCGGTGTCATCTGTTGAGTTGTCTGTATGGTGTTGGCCCTGAGCCCCCCCTTATCTGTCTCCTGAGTGAGATGCTGCCCTAGCAGTTAAGCGCAGCATTTGCAATTGCAGTGAGATTGCACAGGCACTGTGACCTCCCACGGACGGTGTAAATCACCGACCATTCACTGTCCCAGCTTCTCCATCTGAAAAAATATGGATAAAGTCTCTGACCTCTTTCTCAGGCACTTTTCTACCCACTGCCAAAAAGTTACCTGTAAGTCCTAGGCACTATTATTTTTTAATGACTCTCAGGATAATCTGGGGCCCTGCCTTCTTTCTGGTTTTTTGAAGACATTCCCCTTTCCCTGAAGTATGTAACCTTCCAGATGCCTTACGTGACTTGGTCCCTTTCTGTTCCTTACCGAGGCTGCCACAAACCCCAGCACAGCTCCAAGGCACTCTTGTAGAGCTGATAGCTCACTTAGAATCATAGAATGTTTTGGGTTGGAAGGGACCCCTAGAGGCCATCTAGTCCAACCCCCCTGCAGTGAGCAGGGACACCGCTAACCAGATCAGGTTGCTCACAGCCCCGTCCAACCTGGCCTGGAATGTTCCCAGGGATGGGGCCTCCACCACCTCTCTGGGCAACCCCTGCCAGTGTTTCACCACCCTCATTGTAAAGAATTTCTTCCTTAGTCTAAGTGTGCACTTGGTGCACCCAGCTGTATGAGGGCAGCTGCCACGTGGTATATCCTAAAAATTAACATAAATTTAAAAAAAACAAACCCAAAACCAAACCAATCCCCCCTAGATAACTTTAGACCTCCTTCGGGACCCCATTGCGCCTTGGAAAATGTGTTCAGCATCTTGGCTGATCGTCTGCTTTAGGCAGACAGCTTCTAACAAGTGATGGAGGTCAGTGCTAGAGTAAAACTAGGAATTTTAATGTGATAAACTGCATTTAGTTTCTGCTCTGCATATGCCCGTAGGCGGTTATTTACAACTTCCAAGGCAGGCTGTTCGACTGCGTTATGTTTTGAGATTGCTCAGTCCAGACGCTGTGCTGCTGTTAGCCCTGCCCTCTCCAACTTCTGATAAGAGCAAAGACGACATAAATTCACGCTTCCAAGAGCACATGCTCGGTGATTAAATAGCCTGCTTAGGTTTTCCAGCATGTATTTTTGCACTTTAATACAAAAAAAATACGCTGAGGTTTCCAAACCCGGTTATTTAATGATACTTGTTATCAGATGAAAACATTTAATGTGAGCCCATATCCCTTCATAAATAAGGGAGTTTCTCACTTTCTAAAGTTTCTCACCTTGTGACCTCAGAAAAAAAATTTCAGTTTCTCTGACAGGAACTCTAAGTCATAACAGCGTATTTCCATGGTATAACACAGCTCTTACTACCGTACCCTCTCAATATTTCCTGGCTAGTACGGATTAAGGAGCAGTGAAACAAAACTATTTTTACAGGTTTGGTTGTCTGGCACACTCACTATTTACTTAAGCTGGGAATTTATGAGAAAGCAGCCTCTCTCACACCACCTCGACCAGCGTTCCTCCCACCATCCCAGGCTGTTAATAATGTGTGTTTTTAGGGCAAGAGAATCTCACTGGTTTAAATCATGGAATCATCATAGAATCATAGAATGTTTTGGGTTGGAAGGGACCCCTAGAGGTCATCTAGTCCAACCCCCCTGCAGTGAGCCAGGACACTGCTAACTAAATCAGGTTGCTCAGAGCCCTGTCCAACCTGACCTTGAATGTTTCCAGGGATGGGGCCTTCAAAGGCTAAACACAAGTTAGTATCTATATCATAGTGTAACAACAATAAACCAAAGCCCTTTTCCTGAGGCACCCTCTTTCAGCCCCTCAGGCTATTGGAAATTCAGCAATGGTCATGAGGAAGAACATCACCCTTCCAACCTGATCCGATCACCCACAGTTTTCCCATCCTGGATAAGTCCAGAACCCTTGCTCTACCTCAGGAAGACATCACCACCTGAAGAAGCAAATGCTTTGCCTCTTGTGAACTCTTACCAAAGCTGACCCATGGCTGAGAAGCATGAACAGAGACGGATGAAAGCTCTCAAGGTCTTTCCATCCCACTCCAAGTTCTGGAGGGGCTGGCTGGTTTTATGTTTGTTTTGTTTCTGCAGGAACAGACTGCAATATCCATGGAAATGACATTGGAACACCAGAAAACCCTAACAAAGATGACTCTTGTGGCTTGCTCTGAAAAAAGCAGATGTTTATGAAAATGTCAGCCAAATGACTTAGGTGTCACTGACTCTGAGGACAGCACAGCAGTTCTGCAATGTTTAAAAAATAATAGGAAGGAAAAATGATCACTCAGTGCTATTGAACGATAACTGGGTTTGTTACCAAAATGGTCATTTTTGTTCAAGGCTAAACAGCAGGGAGATGGTTGGCAGCTCAGTGGCTCAAGACTCCTATTTATTTTCAGGATTTAGATCCATAGGTCAAAGTGGTTATTTGGAAGGGACTGAAATTGATACAGGCTACTTTATAGTTCTGACATTTCTATTTCCCCCATGGACTGCGTTAAAGGTTATTGACCTGTTTAGGGCTGAGTAAGCCCATAGAGAACGTGCTCTGGGAGGCTTTGGCACTAAAAGCCATAACATTTCTTCACTTTAATAACATTTATCAGGTAATTCCAATCACTGGTTGCTTTTGCAGTTTCATACAGAGAGAGCAAGGGATCTACATTTACAACTCAATTCCCGGCATGCTTTACAAAGTATGCACGGTCTTGATTATTTATTATGTGTCCTCCGTTGTCTCCCTCCACTCCGGGATTGGTACTATTTGATCAATCACAGTTTTGCAGCCCGACTCCATACATTTCAGCCACTCTGGCTTTGTCCAAATGTCAGAGAAGAGCTGAGAGCGCTTTCTGAACCGTGAAGAATCAATGTTTAAGCCATAGGCTGGCGTGATGATGTATTTAGTAAACAAGACTAAACTAGAATACGCCACTAAATGCAGTCCCTTGATTTCCCAAGCTGCAAGCACTCGGCTTCACGAATCATTTCTTGTGGATGAAGTGCGTATACGGAGTCTGGAGGCCAAAATGGGAAGAGCTCGTACAGAAGGAGCTTTCTCTCCGATAAGGAGCGAGTAGAGGCAGCAGCTAGGGAGCCACAACACACTGCTGGGGGAGAGCGCCTCCTTGGAAATGTGGCATCGCTCACAAAATACTCCAAACTTCACAGATTTGAACTGAAGCAGTTGGGTTCCCAACAGCGTATTGGCTGCTAATTCCAGATGGCTTCTCTGAATGTTTCTCATGTTTCATATAAATACGTTCATAATGATGCAATTTCCACCTGTAAATTATCTGGAAATCGATACTTCCATTAAGTAAGTTAATACTCCTATTATTCACTAAAACAACGGTATAACAATCTCAACGTGTTCTTGAGAGGTTCCTTAGCAGCGGATAGACTGCTCCATTAATCCTTCCCTGGACACCGCAATTTGGAAGATCAGTAAATTAACTGTGGCTTTTCACGGGCAATGAAGTTTATAGTTGGGTGCCTTACTCTCACGCCTCAATGATTTGGATTTGGTTAGAAACCCCAATAAACAAGAATGCAACAAACATTGTTCTATACTCGGGAGAAACAAATCAGCGGTTGCCGAAAGGTAAATATATCCAGCTGTGTTTATCAGTCGTTCATTCGAGTATCCAAGCGTAAATAACGAATTCGCTTTAAGTTACATTTCTGGCTTTTGCCAGGAATCACACTGTCAAGCTAAGGAAGTTTAACAGTTTGGGAACGGTCACAGGAGATTGCATTGGCTCATGGTGGCTATCCAAATGGGTACACAAAATTGTGCTTACTTTGCTTTTGTATTCTTATCAAGCAGTGTCTAAATCCAAGAGAGAACCCTACGGCACATCTCTAACAGCACACAGCAAGCCAGGTTTGCCTCTGGGTAAAGGCACTGCGGCATTTGCAATACAATTAGTTGGCACTGGGAACCAGAAGGTGGTCAATGCATTCGCACATGTGATTCAACTGGATTAATTCCAACCCATTCACCCCCTTCTGGTAACAGGTTCTCCATTTCCTACAACTAAATGACTGACAACTGCGTTGTCACCAGAATTTCACAACACAAAGTGTTAAAATTTCTGATTTACTACATTTGTACGGATTAAAACGACTTCTATGGGATATTCACATCTGCTGAGCTTGTCTCCACAGCTCAGGCTGATTATTAAAAATATTAACTAGAGTCTTCACAAACAAATAAAAATCAAACTGGCAAAACAATGTCTTCCTTCTCCTTTTCCTCCTCCTCCACCCAACGAAAGGGGAAGCTCTATTCTCCAGGATTTTTCAGTTTGGTTAGAAGCAGCATAAATCCCAATGGTAAGTATGAAATCTTGATGGTTTTTAGACAAAGATCCCCATTTTGCAATTGGTTGTAGTCACACAGACACCCAATTATGTGACTACCTGTGACACTCAACATTTGGGGGAGGAAAATTCGACTCTGCAAATTTGTGTGCTTCAGATATATGAAAAAATGTTGCCCTTATCATAGTTATCCTGACCTCCAAAAATTTAAACAAGTCATAATTAAGCAGAGGAAAAAGACACTAAACCAGGATTTACACTGAATTTTGAGAGTCTAACAAATGTAACAAATAAAAAGCTGCTACACTTATAGATAATCATGAGTGCAACTCTTACGATATAAATGGCTTTTCTTCAGGTAGATGTTTGGCTGTTTTAAGATGCCATCCAGCAGGATATTTTAAGATGCCAAGTAGGCGTCATGAGAACAAGTAGGGAGCATAGTTCACAGCAAGACCTGCAATCCACATTTCTGTCTGGAAGAAATCTTAATTAATGAGAAGTTCTTGATTACTTTTTATCTATAACGATTTGGAATGGGGATCTAATCAACATGTACAAATACCTTAAGGGTGGATGTCACGAGGACGGAGCCTGATTCTTCTCAGTGGTGCCCAGCTACAGGACAAGGGGCAATGGGCACAAACTGAAACATAAGAGGTTTCACTTGAACGTGAGGAAGAACTTCTTTACTTTGAGGGTGCCAGAGCCCTGTCACAGGCTTCCCAGGGGCGCTGTGGAGTCTCCTTCTCTGGAGATATTCAAAGCCCACCTGGATGATGTCCTGTGCAACCTGCTCTGGGTGAGCCTGCTTGAGCAGGGGGGTTGGACTGCATGATCTCCCAAGGTCCCTTCCAACCATTCCCATTCTGGGATTCTGTGGAATATCTCAGGCTCTCTCCAAAATCAAACATCAAGGCAAAAGTCTGTGGTTGCTACCATCAACCCCAAGCTATCCCTAATTCTTAGGCCGGCGACTGCCTGGGTGTTTTGTGCTCGGGCTGTACCAAGGAAGTTGTTCTGCTTTGCACGGTCAATGGGAGCAAGGGCAAGGGCATGGCATCAAGGCAGTATCCTAAAAAAAGGGCTAAAACAACTATTCTCTTTCTTCTACACCTGTTAAAAAGGAGAACAGCTTCACCAAGATTAATTGGGAGAGTGGAGTACAAGAACAGGGCATCATATTTCTTGAGAAATTGGCTCATGTCCAGTTATCAAAGAGAAATTTAGCCAGGATCTGCCACAACCCTAGTGAGCACCCTGCTGAACAGGGGATACCTCCCTCATAGAATTTTGATGCTGATGTTGAGAAAGCCCATCTCAGTTGCAGTAATTAACTCCAGAGAAGGGTTCACAGCTGTAATTTCATTTTCTGGTTAAATGCATCTCTCTAGCCTGGAATTAGGTTTCCAACACTCTTTGAAAGTTGGACTGTAAGCAAAAATGTTCCTCTTGGCCTTTCCTGCTACGACTTAAGAGATTCCTGGCTTAATGCAGAGTCTCCTCTGACTTTACTGCTCGGATAGCTAACTCTTCCCGCGCATCATGGGCCACCCAGAGGAACCTACCTAGCCCAGGAGCTGGGAGCTCTACATTTTCCTGCTGCTGATGCAAAGCACGTTGCATCCCTGAGCCTACTGCCTGGCTCATGAACCCCGTGAATGTAATGGCTTTTCTTTGTGTGGCTGGAGCCCATTTAGGTTAAAGTTTCTTGGTAGAACAACCCAAATGCTGTGTGAACCTGGGCTCACAGCATGACTGCTGAAAGCTACTGTGTTTTATTTGAGTCACTAAGCTCCTAATATTCTTCACGGGAATCAGGGCACTGTTCCTGTAACATGTGCTGTTTTCCTTTGAAAAAAGTCAGCATGAGCTCCCTCCAAAATCGATAGAAACTTTTCAAGCAGGATGGCCAACACCTACTCCGCTAATCTTGTTTTAATCTCTACTTAGGGAACAAAACTCCTGCTCCCCCTTGTCTCTGTTTTCCCTGAGTTAAGCACATCAGATTCACTCCTAAGCTCCTTCATCAGCCTTAGAATATGGATGAGTAAAACCCAAACATCATTTTTTTTAAAGCTCATTTTAGGTTCACGTAAATATGTAAAAGCTTATCCATAGAAAACCATTCTGTAAAAAAGCAAATTTCAATCTTCCCTGTTATTTTGTGTGATTTAAAAATCTAAGAAAAAGATGCCAAAAAGTCTATTTCTAACAAAAGAAGAGCACTTATGTATTCAAGTCTCCATATATGCCTCTCCAAAGTATGAAATTGCGTTAGCCTTAACAAAGAATTACACCTACAAAACCTACTTTTAAAAGGGAGTTTATGGTGTTCAGACTGACATTTGCTATAAAGCTAGCTCTCGGCAGCAATGTTCTTGGTCCCAGATCTAAAAATCCCCCATAAATGTATTTAATTTCTAAAAGCTGTGATGCAGTAAGGAGGTGCATAACAGCGGCACCGGAGGAGAGAAATGAAGTCGCCTGGGTTCAGCAGTTGTTCACTTCAGTGATACATTTTGATTCCTTTTCAATTTGTCCTTGACACCAAATACCCAACATCTGCAAATGTTTCTTTGGAGGGGAAAACTACAGCCTAATATTTACCTAAATATTCAATCTTCAGAACAATTTGTTTTAATAAAATATTCCCTTATTTATAAGAGTTTCAAACGTCAAAACCATCGACGTACGCTTTTCATTTCAGCAATTTGACCTGTGCATTTTAGTTCGATTCGGAACAACTTTTCAATTCCCCAAATAATGCAAAGAAGATTCTCAGGCAGTTCCCTGGTCTTTAAGATTGCTAAATGTTGCACGGTGCTCTTTGAACTGCTACGTGCAACACGCCGCTAGTAAAACCAATAGCTGGAGGTATGAAATACATCAGGGCAATTTCCAGCTCACAATTCAGAGACTTCATGGCTGGAATCTAAATTACGTGCCAGAATGCATTTGGTTGTTATTATTCCCTGGTTTGAAATTCATGCCAGTTTTCAGTATGATATCTCCTTCTTTGTGAACTGGTGAACTATTTTTTGTAGATACAAATTACCCTAATAATTTACCAATTCGCCAATTTCCTTCAGCGTATGAGCGCTGATAAACTGTTTAGTCTTAGAGCTTATAAAGGTTACTTCAGGTAAATTTTTACCAGTGCATGTGTCTACTGGTCTCAGAATTCCTTCCCCCCCTCTCCCACCCCGCCGTCTGACAATTAATCTCTCAGCAATGCGTTGTCTTCCAAAATTTCCTGACACTAGAAAATGATTCTCAGCCTGTCTTACAGGCTACAACACTTCATTCACTCGCACACAGATTGCACCAGTTTTCCTTCCTTCAGGATTACGATATAATTACACCGCTCAGTACGCCGTCGTTTCTCCGGTGAAGGACAGCTTTCTGGCACGAGCGGGTACTACTCGGAAAATGACACTTGCTCACTTAAAGTGGCGCTGGGTGAACTCCACAAGACGCGCCGGGCAAAGAGACCTTACAGGAATGAGAGGATGATTACGAAGCCCCCAAGCAATCCTTCATCAGGTCAAGGTCTTACAGAAACACCATAGAATAATTTAGGCTGGAAGGGACCTCTGGAGGGCATTTGGTTAACCCTTCCTCACTCATATCCATGCAACCACAAAACCCGAGCCCGGGAGCATGGCGTGGTGGTGCTGCCAGAGGCGCTCTCCTTTGAAACACTTGCTCCTGAAATGTGTTTCTCGGGTGTTCTGTACGAGATACCTCAGGAGGAGCAGCTTGAGAATACTCCAGCTTCAGAAGAGAAAAGCAAGACTTGGTGACACAAATAACCCTCTTATCCCTCTGCTGGCAATAAACCAAGGCATTCTGTGTCTTCTCTGCCAGTAAGGCCACAGAATCCTGGAAGGCTTCTGACCTGTTCCAAAGACCCCCAGACCCCTCCTCTGTCGGAACCATAGAAATCGAGTCGTTCCTTCCAACCCAATAATCATACACAGCTTAGCAAACGCGAGGATGCTGATTCCTCAAGTCTGCCAAGCCATTTCAGCAGTAGCATCAACATCCTTTGATGCCACTAGAAGACCATCATTACACTCCTTGCTACAAGGAGAACTGTCTAAGAAAAAGCCACTAAGTACTGCTGCCCCTCAGATCTACCACACTAGTGGTTCACATCAAGAAAACCAAATTCCCTGAGCATTGCTAATGACTGCTTGCTTTTTCCATCTCCTTATTATTATGGTAGAAGTCTCTGTAAGAAACCCTCAAACTTGGTGAATGGCAAACTTAATTGGATGTGCCCTGCTTGAATATTTCTATTTTTGATTGCCTAATTAGAGTGGGCAAAAGACAAACCATTTTTATATTCAGATGGCTTTGTGGACTGCAGTGTTTTTCTTTTATTTCTCAAAATCATATGTGTCTATTTTAAGCTCTTCTTCCTAAAATATTCCATCCTGGAATCTGACAGAAGCTCTCTGAAGAAAATACATGGACAGTAATTCGAGAATTTAGGTAATTTATAATCGACGATTCAAAGCAAGACACTGGAGACAGCTGAAACTATAGGAGAAGCAGCGAGGAGAAGGGCAGGAAAGGGTATTCCTGCTCAGATTTCAGTGGAGCCACACAATGATACTTCTGCATTCAGAAGGGGTGTCTCCATAAAAAGTTGGTGTGCAGGAAATCCAGCACCTCCATCTCCATGACCCCAAATATACATGCAATATTCTCTTTTGCCAGTTGAGACAACAAGAGATTTCTTTTTTTCCCCAACTAATCTGTGCATAAAGAACACATCAGACAATTCTTGCTCCAACCTTCCCTGATCATAGAATCATAGAATCATAGAATGTTTTGGGTTGGAAGGGACCTCTAGAGGTCATCTGGGGCAGAAAGATGCCGCTTTAATACGTTAATGAAAACTTCATCCCACCATATGTAAACTAACTGCAGACAACGAGCAGATGCTGTCTTACAATTCCTTGAGGTTTTGCCAGGCTATGGTAATTCCAGAATTTTATACCCTGCCTACTCCTTACGTTTGTGGATATTTGCCATTTTTTGTCCAGGTAGGGCAGAAACACACAGCGAATGTATTTTGCTTCTTTCTCTCCTCTGGGTTATAACTTTAAAAGTAAGGGGGTGTATTGAGGAAAAAAAGGAATTTGAGCCTGAAATTAATTTGTAATGGGACATCAAGAATAAATTTTAAAATGGTTTATCCCAAAGAAGAAAAGATAAAGAGTCTAGGTGCTTTTTTTTTTTTTTCTGGCATTGGTGTTGCTTTCCCACCCTCCCCTGGTGACTGAGAAGACCAGGGAGGGAAGGGGATGCGGTCGGCTCCCCGAGGGCACACAGCCGGCCCCGGCACCAACCCAGCATCGCCCGTTCAGGAGCTTCCATGCTTTCCCAAGGCTGGCAGCAAGCAAAAGCCCAAGTTTGCCCATGTTTGCCCCAACACGGCGCAGGGCCAGACCGAGTGGTGCAGAGAAGGTTTGGATCCACCTGCAGAGGTGGGAGTTACAGCCATCGCCGTGGGAAGCGATGCTAGAGGGGGAACCAGCGTAGAGGCTTTCGGCCCCAAAGGCCAGCCCGATCCTGATGAGGAATTGCCAAACAGATTTGCTTTCCAGTGCTCCTTACGCAGGCTGATTTGTCATTGCCCTTACGTACAAGCAGTCATTTGTATTCGCAGAGGCAGCGATGCTTCCATATGGCTGGTGGTCCCTCGGGAGGACGGGCTGGCGTGCACGGTTACTGGTGGCATAGGAGGGCATAGGAAGGATTTGGAGAAGTAGAGCCTGGGGGATTATCACCACTCTACCAAGACCTCACATCCCTGCGTGGTGCCAGGACCTGAGCACAAAACGCTGCATTTCCCCTGGAAAGTATCGTGGGGTCTCAAACAGCGAGAGCAAAGGTGGGATCTTTTCTTTTTAACTCAGGCATGGGTTGTGCCTCCAGCTGCGGCGGGAGGAGTGAAGGATAAGGGAGGGCGAGGGGCCCGGGGCCAGGCTTTTGCCTTCCTCTGTTAAACTAATTGATGCTTTGATACAACTGACACCTCTTCAGATCCGATTTTAAGTTACTTGCCTACAGAGCGAGCTAATTTAATAGATAATTAATGTGGGAGAATGTGGGTTCATTCATTTTTTATTTTGTGAAGTCCTGGGTCTCTGAAAAACATTTTTGTATTTGACGACTGATTCTGAGAAAATAAAAAGCATAATAAAAATATCGGTCATATTCAATGAATCTCAAACCATTCTATACCAGCAGAAGCATAAACTTGAGACATCGGTAAGGAAAATACTATCCTTGTCTGCCTCATAACGCTCAGTTTTCCTTTAAAATATTTTGGGTGAAATCCTGTATTATCACACCCAGAGCGAGCCTGGAAAAGGACCAGGAATTTTTAAATGGCTGTAATAAAATGTGATAGTATTCTTGGATGGGAAATATTAGACAGATGGAAGGAATCCCACTAATGCCCAACAATGCATCAAGCAATGTAATTACATGCTGTAAGCCAGGATCCAGTTACTAATGCTTCGCAAGGCATAGAGGTGTATGGAACCAACGATTTTTATAGCTGTCGTAAAACTGCATTCTTCTTAATATTCCTCTACCTTTCTTAAGATGCTCTTATAAGAAGGAAAAATTCTAGGTACTAGCAAAGGACAATCTGAAATTACAACAGGACAAAGTCTGTTTCAAACCCACAGCACGGCAGATAGCGTCGTACCAGCGCGGCGTGGTATTTACAGAAATCCCCTCAGCCACCCCAGTAAATGGTGCTTACCCACTGAGAAACAACTTCGGAGGAGTTTAGGGTTAACACAGGCTCATCTTGAAAGCTAGAGGCAGTCTTTTCCTAGCAAAGGAACTCAATGCCAGCAGAAATCCCGGAGTTATCACTGTAAACACCCACCACCCGGCACCGCCAGGCTGGGGCATCCCTGGGTTTGGAGGCAAGCGGCGCTGCCCCAGGTCTTCTTCCATGACTGAGCTGCATCTCTTTGCTTACAGCTGTGTACTGCGCAGCCCTAAACCCATTGATATGAATGCATATCTACACGTAAGCCTCTATATCTTATACAAACTGTACGGCTGTAACCGGCATTTTCCAAAGCGGCCGCACAACACGCGTGGTTGTACTCCACTTGGCTGAGGAACCGCAGCCCGGCGCGGCTATCAAAGACCACGTGGGTCCTGCTGCCACATGGCAACCCCAAACCGAGTCAGCCATCGAGAGAAAGAGAGAATATTTGTCGGGAATAATACTTGATGCACACAGCCAGGAAAATTGGAACCAGATTCCGAGCTTGCGTGCTGGAAAAATAACTGCGATGGTGGAAAAAAAAAAATAAAAATACTCTTATAGGCTACGTCGTTGACTCTGGATTACAGATAGGGATTTGCTGGGCACAAAACTCCAGTCCTGCGATCGCTCAGTTATGAAAGTGAACTGGGTAGCTGGCATTTTAACTAGTCGTACCTCCAGCTGCTAATCCAAGCTTACTACAGCTGCATCTCTTCTGCAAAGAGTATTGAATTATAATTGTTCTGTTTTTTTCATCTTTTATATATCACATGCATACAAATAACTTCAAAAGAATATTTTGCCTTGCAGTTCTCTTTTGCTTACCATTTTAATTTCATTAATTCACTGAGCAAAAGATCTGCTTCAGATATGAGGGAGCCAAGGAGGAGATTAGAAGCTAAAGGCTCAGTTCTCCTGACTGCACGTGATAGCATTATTTTCTGGAAGCTTTCACATTCTTCTCTTAATAGTTTTTCCATTAATTTCAATCTCACTGCAGCTGAATTATAAACTGGTGCTTGCCAGAGTCACAGTTACTATATATCTGAAGTATATAGTGATTCATTATATAAATTTAACAGATTGTTATATACCAAATACACTCTTAGCTTTTTAAAATTGTAGCCTTCCCACCTTTCAGCTTGCTGCTGTTCTAATTCGGTTCATAGCAATATAAACCACACTGCCTAATGACTGTTGCTAAAGAGGTCACCGAACCGGCTCAGAAAGTTTTCTTGGCCACGTTAATGAAAAATTCAAGTTCAGAGGTGAACAAGAGGCATTCCTAACTTCATTATTTTAAATGTATTCTGGTTACGGACGATGGTTGGCATCGTCTTCCAGCTCATTTACACAACAGTTTTCCCAATTCCTGTTTTGCCTACCTGTACCGCTAGAGTTCTTGTTTTGAGCGAGGTAAAAGATAGAATTGACACGATTGCTTCACAGGCTGCGATACCGAAAAGAAATACCTGAATCCTTCAGGTTTCTCCTTGCGCTGAGCTCCAGCAATATTTTTATTAAATAATTTTCTAATTGAATCCATGCAGCATTTGTTCCCTTTTAAGCGAAGGGAAGATGTCAGCTAATTGTGTGCTTCATACCAGGATGGAAGCGATTAGATAATTATATATTTTCAATAGCAGAATCTTCTAGAGGAGTTGTTTCTGTGGGAGTACTTTATATGTTGTCCCTTTCTTTTCAGAGATTTTACTTGGCAGAAATATATCCTTGGGCTTTTCTTTAACAGGCTGACTAGATACTGCTATTGGAAAGTTGTGTTCCACACATACCGAGAAGAAATTAAATATAAACTAAAAAAAAAAAAAAAAAAAAGGAAAAAATTACAGAAAAAGATTGGGTATGATGATAAACCAGAAACACTTCTGCATATGTAGTACAAAGCACACCCTGCGCTAATGCAAATGCCAAACAGAGCAATTTCTATCATCCTTCAGGCATATTCATCACACACGTCTTTGTACCTAGAATTAGCTTGGATAGTAACAAAATTCAGAGGTTTTAAGTTGACTTCATTTGCAGAGATTAAAGCAAAAAGATTAAATGAATAGCAAACACTGCTGGAGCTGAAGTTTGGATATCAACATTGTCATTCTTGCAAACTTTTCCAGTGCTATAAATCTTCCCACTTTATGCCTAAAGATTTCCTTTTTTTCATTTGCAGCGGCTTGATGAAAGGTAGCAGTACTTTACCGATATTACAAGGTGTGTAAAATAATTCCTAGCCTTGGGAATTCTCCTCTCTCTGAATGAAATTTTAAATCTCTGAAACTTAATTAAAAATACATATATCATAATTGCTCTGCCTAATTTTCTTCCACGCTTTGCTTTCACATCTGAACCATCTACATTTTCTGGTTTTCCTACACAGAGGCTCTCAGCTGGCTGGCAGGAACTGTTCTGTCTATGGCAAACATAGCTGGTGCAATGTCAACGTGGTTTTTTTCTCCGCTAAACCAAGGCACAAGCCATTTAGCACAATTCAACTGGGAGTTCATAATCCCCAACACAACACACTGTAAGCATTAAGCGACCGACCAGAGGTCTCGTCAGAGATATCCAACCTGTAGCTGAAGCTCGAAGGCTTTAAGCCTGTTTCCCAGCAGATCAGAAATCCCTCTTGAAGCGTATTTATGAATTTATTTTTTTCCATCTGGTACTCGTAACAATGTAGGGGACATTTTAGAACCCTACAAATAAAAATGTTTTCAAAAAAAAAGCATGTTTTTGCACAAGCACATATTTCCGTTACAAGGAAAACCATGGTTTAGAGAAAGCATGTGATATTAACTCTTCCCTTTTTCCATCCAAGGAATAATGTATACACAGTCGTAAAAATAGAGATTGTAATGTTATTGAGCAGCATATATAAAAAAACCCTGAAATTTTTGCCTGGATATTGGTTTCCACACCATCAATCTCACATCTTTACTTGTTCTACACCCAGAAACCATGCTAGCAACACCAAATGTAATCCATCTTATTAGATTGCTCTGAAATCGCTTGCTACGTGTCAGAATCCCTGATAATCCTCACTGATGTGACGAGCCTATGGATGCAAAATAGATGGAGATCACGCTGATATCCTTTCCTTCTTACCAACTTGGTGAGAACCTGGGCATTTGTTCTTACCTTAGCGTCTGGACGGGATGACTTTGGTGGCACTGACGCACCCACAGCTTGGCGGTTCCCGTGCTTTACATCTTTGTACCAGCACAGGGAGTCTGGGCTGGGAGGTGGGAGGTCTGGTGTCTGCTCCTGGGTCTCCCGATGGCCACTGGGGTGATCTTTGGTATCTCACCCCCTCCTCCATGCTTTGATTTTCCTCTCTGTAAAACAAGAATCACGGTACTGACCTCCTCCATGGTTTGTGCTGAAATCCATAGGTGAAGTTACTGCTTCTCTCAGAACTTCTTTAAAGCTGAAACTATTCCCTGATTTAGTTCATTTCTAAGAGACTTGTCTTTAAATAAGAAAATCTCCTTTTTTTTTTCCTGTAAATAGCCCATTTAAATTAATATTTTATGATTTCTGCAGCTTAAATTATCAGAGATATTGCCTCTCTTTCTTAGCAATTATTGAAGCAGTAAAAATATTGGTTAAGTATTACAAAGTAACTAATTAGGCCTTCAATTACCATTAAAACTGTTTTTTAAACAGCTATCTACTGAAATGAGAACCTTTTGATCCTATACTACAGTAGGGCATGAGGTATCTCACTGTTCAAAATACAGGATTGGGTTTCTCTTACATAAAATGGCTTTATTTATATATAAACTATTTCTGACTAAACACTACAAAGGGGCTTGTGTTATCACAAGCAATTATTTCAGAAATAGTCAAAAGACTTTTTCCCTTCAAAATGAAATTGGAGCCTAGCTAGAATCAAAATACTTCCCAACTTTGTTTTTGTTACCTTAGTAAAGACTTGTTAAGAAGTCACCTTCGAGAAGAATATCTGTAGAATAAGTTGTATATATTTAAAAGGAAGGTTGTTTTCTTGAGGGCAAAAAAGCTCCCTACCTGCTTTTTGTTAGCTTGAGGCACTAACTAGAACACATTACTTCTCTGGGAGGTGTCCTAATTAAAAATATCCTCTCCAAACAACTTAACAAGGAGGAGGGCTCCCATTCCTTAAAAAGATACTGCTGTTGGTTGATTGCTTCCTTTTTTTTTTTTTCTTTTTTTTCTTCTTTTCTTTAAACCAAATGGCTGCCTTAATTACAGTCTGCAGTAGCTTCTCCCCAAATTAAAGGTTATTGTCCAACCCTCTCTGCAAGACAATGCTCAAGCAAACTGAAAGATATAAAAATACATCCTGGAGTTTATGCCACTGAGGTCCTGGAGGCAACGGGCCTGGTTTTATGGGGAAGAAAAAAGCATCATTCTCATTAACACTCATTGCATCTGCCACTTCCCAAATGGAGCCAGTAATTGCCCAGGAGTCTCTGTAATTAGCTTGAACACTTTCTTTAATCAAACGAGGAATCAGAAGGTTGTGAACTACCATCTCCTGGAGGTTTTAGGCATGCAAGCAGCCTCTAACGACCTTACGCGAGAAAGAAGGACGCGTTTGTGTCCTTAACACAAATGATCATAATAAAGAATGGTGATGTCATTAGCGACGTGGGTTGCATGGGTAGCGTGGCTTTTGGGTCTCTCCTGGTCAAAAAGCTGGTGGTGAGTGATCCAGAAACGCCAGTGGGGAGGAAGACCCGTGCCTTATCATTGCTGGGGGGGGGGGGCAGCAAAGCAAATCCCCACCCTGCAGCTGGGTTCTGGAGCATCGCAGGCAGGCTTTCATTTGGAGCGCGTGGGGAGGACAGACGGACAACCTCCCCTGCCAGGGGGAGAACCTGGAGCTGCTTCTTCCCTTGGTGCTGCAGTGCTGATGGGTGCCACCTCCACTCGTACTGATCCCTCTCTTTGCAGCCCATTCCTCTGGTTGGGTTTTTTGTATTTTTGGCCATACGTCTGGAGAGATTCATACTGACAGATCCCATCTGTGAGGAAGAGGGCCCAGACACAACAGCAAAAGGGGATTAAAAGGAGAGAAAAGGGAGGGAGCATTCCCTGTACCCTGCTCACTGCAGCTGTGCTGCGTGCAGAAATCAATTTTTCATCCACCCAGAGAGACCCCCGAGAAGCAGCAGAAGCACCCAGCTGAGGGGTGGGTGCCCTTGCCTGCAGCACTGGCTGGGTGTTTAGGGACTCCCACCCCCATGCAGGTCTGGTTGTTCAGCCTGGAGAAGAGAAGACTGAGAGGGGACCTCATCAACATGTACAACATGTCAGGAGGACGGAGCCAGACTCTTCTCAGTGGTGCCCAGCGACAGGACAAGGGGCAATGGGCAAACTGACACATAAGAGGTCTCAGTTGAATATGTGGAAGAACTTCTTTACTTTGAGGGTGCCAGAGCCCTGGCACAGGCTGCCCAGGGGGGCTGTGGAGTCTCCTTCTCTGGAGATATTCAAAGCCCGCCTGGACGATGTCCTGTGCGCCCTGCTCTGGGTGACCCTGCTTGAGCAGCGGGGTTGGACTGGGTGATCTCCCGAGGTCCCTTCCCACCCCTGCCAATCTGTGTGACTCCGTGTGTGTGAGGTGCGATGCTGGTTACCTCCTGAAACCTGATCACAGCATAAGCCGATACGGCTGAAGGCAGGGTTGTGGCTCTAAGAGACAAAAATGATTGTAGTGCAGTAAATAACAGCACTAGAAGCTCTGTACAGCATAACTTTTGGTCAGATTAAAGCTGCCATAGATTCCAAATCTGTATGACCTCCTACCAGTTACATTAGCTGTTTGGAAGCTGGCATTGATGGAGTCTTTAGGACAAAAAAATGTAACCCCTGAACCCCTGAGATCCTACACCAGTGACCTGATCTCCTTCTGCAGTGACCTCCAAACAGGTTACGGTGATTGTAAGAACGGATAATTATGTTTATTTTTGAGGAACAAAGACATTATTTTTTTTTTATTATAAATTAAGTCAGCAGGCTTCACCGTTAACATTTCCCTAGAAATAGAGATTACCTTTCTTTTCCTCTCCACCGGTTTAAACGGTGGTTCTAACCATGCCCCACCTAAAATTAACTTCAATGGACCCAGTCGAGATGCACAGTAGTGTAAGGGAAATCCGGTTGTACTTGAGGACTATAGCACTGATGAGGTTTTTTGCCAATCTGAGGTGACCCTCCCCATGTACCTTTGTCCCCGGCTGAGCACCAGCCATTATATTCTCTGCCTGTTGGACGTGCTGGGTTCCAGGCTTACATATTTTTTATGGCCATGAATCTGGCTCCCCTCAGTTTGACCAAGGGGGATAGGAAATGCTCGAGAAAATCTGAACTAATATATTCTGGGAAAGTACACACGCTTCGGTTTGTTTGTGCTGAGCGGAGGCTCTGAAACTTTATACACGAGCAGATAAGACGCCCGTGCTCAGATTTGAAATCTATAGGGTCCTTGGAATGATTGAATCAAGGGAAAAATATGCAAGAGGAGGAAATGAGTTTCCTCCCCCACGCTCTTTGGTCCTCCTATCTCCATTGCTTCTGAAACCTCACCACCGCTTCCCGCAAAGCCGAATTGTATCTGTGCCCCTTGGCGGCTCCGCAGCGAACGCCAGCCAGAGGAGAGCCAGCACGCAGGGCAGCCAGAGACGGGGATGCGCTTGCTCGTACTTCTGAGCAACCCAGACAGAAAAGCAAGCTAAAAGGAGGCAAAAACCTGTACTGTGCAAAAACCTGGCCCACCATGGATTTAGGAAGTCCATATGGTGAAAAGACATGAATGTTAAAGCTGAGGTCTGCTTAAACTTTTGGTCTTTGAGGACTTTGGGATGGGCACCTGAAAGCTACCCAGAGATCTCAACTGCACCAGATGAGCTAAAAAATACTGACTGCTCCTCTTAAGCTTTGGATATTTATGCCTGTCGTTTGCTTCTGTTTATACTGTAAGTTTTACTTCAAAAAATTGAAGTAACAAAATTAGAAAAGAAAACGCTTCAATGGTTTCAAACTTTGCAGAAAATTAAAGTAGGAGACCGCTCTGAGCCTGTGCTTTCTGCTGAGCAGTTCCAATTTAGATGAATTGCCGCTTCCAAGAGAATCCTGTAAACAAATGAGATCTTGCCTGGGTTTTCCAGGAACCCAAGCGCTTTTAGCAACAAAACCTGAGATATGCAGCTTTCCAAGTCTTTCTGACTGTACTTGAATCAAGAAAGAGTTTGAGGAACAAATCAGTTTTACCCAGAGGCATCTTTTTAATTGCCAGCGTAACAACTCTGTTACCTTAGCGTAGTCTGCTCTAGGCGTGTTACTGTAAAGTAGACCAGGAGGACAAAC
>JADKXX010002411.1:0-55257 GCA_017310255.1 Butorides virescens | reverse complement strand
GTGCTGCAGAGCGTGCCAGTGACTGCTCTGGATGCTCACAGAGCTAATGGGGAACATGTTCAGAAACAAGCTCGCTCACCACAACAAAGAAATTAATCACAATTTTGTTGGCATGAGCCTGAAAACAATTTCTCTGGGTCTGTATTGACTGCAGTTATATTTGGCTTTGAGTCCCATCAGCATTTATAGTTCTCAAAATACCGTAATATAAACATTATTTCATTGGGCCAAACTTCTATTAGATTTAAGGTCCATGAAAAGAGGGCGTATTTATCTCTGAAACAGAATCGAGATGAAAGCAGTAGCAATTTGCCAGAGCAGACTCCGATGCCATGTGGTTAAGAAAGCCTTGCAAAGCCAGTGGAGCAAAACCAGCATTAAAAGGGGCCGGAGTGAAGGCTGGGGGGGTTCGCTCTGTAATCACGCCTCGGGATTGGGAAACACCGCAAATTTAACACAGCGCCGCAGCCGGGGCTAACTAATGATTACAGTCTGAACGCATTTAATCTCTTAGACACAGGCATCTTTTCTTCTCCTTAAACCCAGCTTGAGTACGGGCTGGGCCGAGCGGCATGAAAGGATAGCAGGGAGCGAGCCTGCAATCAGTTTTTCAGCTGTCCCTTAGGATGAAAGAGGAATATGTGAGTCATTTTCTCGTACAATGGCGAAGCCTGAATCCCGCTGCATCTGGTTAATACCAAGGACTGTCCAAACCGTATTCCGCTGTAATTTGTCACAGGCTAAAATGCGATCAGAAACGTTTCTCGGAGGATTTTTTTTTCCACGGGTTTTGAACTCGGCGCTGTTCTCACGGTTCTTTCAGCTGCCTTGCCGTTAGAGAACTCCCATACCAACGCCAAGCAATGAAACAACTCCATCGATCAGCCCTAAATCATCGCCACCAATTCTGCACCTACACACCGAGCCGCAGAATGCTGAGGCGCAGCGACAGAGCCCTTCACATGGCCTCGACTTTACTGGGCTTTGTGTCTTTTCAGACTCATGTTTTGAGCCTTTTTACACGAATGTTTCGAGTCTTTTTACACGAATCAATATCAATACAGGCTGGGGGAAGAAAGGATTGAGAGCAGCCCTGCCGAGAGGGACTTGGGGGTGCTGGTGGATACAAAGCTGGACATGAGCTGGCAATGTGCCCTGGCAGCCCAGAAGGCCAACTGTACTCTGGGCTGCATCAGGAGGAGCGTGGCCAGCAGGTCAAGGGAGGTAATCCTGCCCCTCTACTCAGCTCTGGTGAGACCTCACCTGGAGTACTGCGTCAGCTCTGGAGCCCTCAGCACAGGAAGGACATGGAACTGTTGGAGCGGGTCCAGAAGAGGGCTACTAAAATGATCCGAGGGCTGGAGCACCTCTCCTATGAGGACAGGCTGAGAGAGTTGGGCTTGTTCAGTCTGGAGAAAAGAAGGCTGCGGGGTGACCTGATTGCGGCCTTTCAATACCTAAAGGGGGCCTATAGGAAAGAGGGGGAAAATCTTTTTAGTAGGGCCAGCTGCGTTAGGACAAGGGGTAATGGTTTTAAACTAAATCAGGGTAGGTTTAGGCTAGATATAAGGAAAAAATTCTTTACAGTGAGGGTGGTAAACCACTGGAACAGGTTGCCCAGAGAGGTGGTGGAGGCCCCATCCCTGGAAACATTCAAGGCCAGGTTGGATGGGGCTCTGAGCAGCCTGATCTGGTTAGCAGTGTCCCTGCTGACTGCAGGGGGGTTGGACTCGATGACCTCTAGTGGTCCCTTCCAACCCAAAACATTCTATGATTCTATGATTCTATGATTCTATGATTCTATGAATGTTTCCTAAGCTGCTACTGCAGCAATAAAACCAAAGCTAGGCCAAACATTCAGGGGCTATGCCTGGGTTTTTACAAATGATATTGCATTGTTTTTTTCTGGTGGGAGGAAAGGCGCTTGGGGTTTGCTTTTCCTTTTTTTTTTTTCTTGCTGCGTGAAGTAGCTTTTCTTTTTAGTCACCCTGTTCCACGTTCGTGAAGATCCTTCACCCCCTGCCAGCCGATGCCCAGCTGATGCAGGAACCGTTGGCGAAGCGGTGTTCAGTCGTGCTCCGTTTGCTTTAAAGGAAACTGATTCTCACTAAAAGGCAAACGTGAGCCTGAACAGATATTTGGGGAGTAAATTGATGTGTAAAATGAGCAGATACGTTGCTCTGGTTTCTCCTAAACAACCTAAGGATGGAGGGGAAGTTCTGCCGAGAAGCCAGTGATGACCTGCCTCGAAAATAAAGTGGAGATGGGCACCATGCTGCTCACAGGAGACACCTCCCGCTGGAAATCAATTTTACTTGTAAGCCACAAAAATGTGGGTGAAACCGAAAGAAAAAGATGCGGTGCAAAGCCCACCTGAGATGGAGGCAGGAGGTCTTCACTCTGCACCAGGCCACCGGGGGCTGAGAGGAGCTGTCGTGGTTTCACCCGGCTGGCAACCCAGCACCACGCAGCCGCTCGCTCACTGCCCCCGCCCTCAGTGGGATGGGGGAGAGAAGCGGGAAGGGAAAAAAAGGTTAGAGCCGAGGGCTGAGATAGAGATGGTTTAATAAGAGAAAAGAATAAGAATCATAGAATCATAGAATCAATCACCTCGGTTGGAAAAGACCTTTAAGATCATCGAGTCCAACCGCTAACCTAGCACTGCCATCCCACCACTAAACCATGTCCATAAGTACCTCATCTACCCTTCTTTTAAATATGTCCAGGACCACCTCCCTGGGCAGCCCATTCCAGAGCCTGACAACCCTCTCGGTGAAGAAGTTTTTCCTAATGTCTAGCCTAGAATAGTAATAATGAGAATAGTAAGAGAACATACAGAATATATAAAATGAATGATGCACAATGCAATTGCTCACCACCCGCCGACTGATGCCCAGCCCGTCCCGAGCAGCGATCGCTCTTCCCCCTCTCTGACCAACTAACCCCCCCAGGAACATGACGTTCTATGGTCTGGAATAGCTCTTTGGTCAGTTTGGGTCAGCTGTCCTGGCTGTGCCCCCTCCCAACTTGTTCTGCACCTGGCCGAGCAGGAGAAGCTCAAAAAGTCCTTGAGTAGTCTGAGCACTACTTGGCAACAACTGAAAACATCAGTGTGTTATCAACATTCTTCTAGTACTGAATCCAAAACACAGCACTATGTCAGCTACTAGGAAGAAAATTAACTCTATCCCAGCCAAAACCAGGACAGGGGCTCACTCACCAGTGACGGGGCCGCCCCGGGCACCCCGTGCTGCTCCGTTACCCCGGGATCAATTCAGCCAGGTCTCACTGCTTAAACTTGGTCAGGTAAACCAGGCTGGCAGGCACGGGGCTGGGTCGGATGAGAGGGAGAGTGTTGGCCCAGGCAAGGAGCCACACCAGCAGGTCTCTGCCGCTTCCACGGCCAGCTTGGGAGCATCTCCTGGTGGCACCTCCATCCGACGGTGGGCAAGCTGTTTCCCTGGTTTTGGGAGAGGGAGTGCTAGGCAGTAGCATACAGAGCAATGCCTGAGGTGCCATGGGCTCGCTAGCCCTGGCCCGGTGCTGGCACCACGGCGCAGGGACCCACAAAAGCTGCCCGGGCAAGGCAGCACAGTGGCGCCCAAACGCTTTTGCATGGCGGCAATGCTGAGCTGGAGCGGAGAGGCCCCGGGGATGGGCTGCGATGCACGGGGTCTCCCCGCTCCGTCCTCTCTCTGAGGACCTCATCCAAGCTCAGGAGCAGCCCTGGCCTCAGCCTGCTCGGTGCCTGCATTAATTGGCCCCGTAGGAGCCAGCCCAGGTCAGGGAAAGCCAGCGTCGCCTTGGGGCTAGTAAACTTGCTGGCCTCTATGTGGATGCTTGCCGGCGGCGTTCCCACGCAACATCCCGCAGTATTAACGTTTGAGGGAGCGCACCTGGAGAGTCCCAGTCTTTTATTAATCTCACCTCACAGAGAATGACCGTGTCATGAGCGGGCTGCGCTTCGCATTTAGAAAAAGACTCAAGTTCTTTGAATAGCCCTGAACGATGGAACTTATTCCCAGAGAGCCAACCCCCCTCCCCACAGCCCACAGTACGGGGGGGTGGGGTGGTGGGCTGGGACCTCCTCGCAGACAGGCCACCGGTCTGCAAAGGCTCCTCTGCTCCGGTGCCTGCCAGCATTGGGCACAGCTGCAGTCCCAGCCACGCTGCACGCAACGAGCTATCGCTGGTCTTAATGGCACCGTAGACTTGAGCGAACATCCCCAAAATAGAAGAAACCCACTTAAATAGCCTTATGTAATCTCAAAGTAAGGAGCGCATGGATTAAAGTCCATGTCCTAAGGGAGTGGTCAGGATGTGCTAGCCTACACTTTCCACCTCAATGCTACGGCAGCACCCCGATACCCAAACAGCGTCCTCAGACCAGCCCTTCCCCAACAGGGGACAGCCCCGGCTGCGTTAGTAGCACGGCGTACGCTCCGCCTGTCACTCACTGGGTCTTCAACTCAGACCTTTCTTTTCAGGACCCCTTCTGTCAGTCTTGGCAACTTCTAGGATAAACGAGCACTTCTCTCTTCTCACGAGGTAAAACTCCCATCATCTCACTTCTCATGCCATATCCATCCCCAGTCGATGGTCAAGGACAATTTTTCTAGTATGGCTCTTGCTATGAACTGGCATCCCCTCCGCTGCCATATTAAAAATGAGCTGCTTGTAGTTTGCCTTTGAAGGCTTTGATTGCCGCTCTCATCTCTCGTTTGTTATTAAAAGGTCAGCTCTCACGCTGGCCAGCCTGTCCACGGGGCTGGACCTTCAAGCAAGATAACCTGCCCTTCCTCCTGGACTGCCTGGGGCAGTAATAGACATCCACGTAAAGACCAAGCCTCTCTCCCACATCCATTCCTAAAAATCTTTTGTACCTCGAAGCATTCAAAATTCGATAAAACTTCATAACTATCTTCATAAATACCATTACCGATTCTGCTGCCTTGCTGTTTTACCATCTAGGAGCGGCCGAGGTGTTGCCTGAGGTCACTAGGTTCTGCTGCGGTGGCAGACGAAATGCTCTTCTGTTGGTCCGGCTCCATATGCAGCCACGCTTTGCCCCCGAATTAGGGTGCCTAAGGAGGTTTAATTGAGACCGTGGTTTTGCCATGTGAGGAACGGTGCCCGCAACCTAGCGGTCCTGCTGGAGTGGGAAAGCTGGAGGAGCCGAGGAATACTCAGACCATGGTGTTATCTAAGCTGTGGAAAGTTGTTCTGTTTCTAAAGGAGAAGATTAGGAGTGTGGGGAACATCAAGGCTAAACCAGCTTGACACTACTTGGCAGCTTCCCATCATTGCCCACGTGACGTATGAAAATCACAGAGTAAAATGAAAACAGATTGAAAAGACAAACAGGCGTTATTCCTGCAGGGCAAGAGCTTGATCCGGGGAACGCGGCGGGGTGAACTGGGAGCTTAGGGAATGCAGGAGGGAGTAAATCTGCCGGGTTAGCTTTCCTTTTCACCCCGGTACTCTCGTGCTGGCATGGTGGGACTGATGGCAAGCGTGACGGTAACGCCCTCTCGCACCCGCGTTCCCCTTCGTGCACGCTTTCCATTTTCAAAGCACTTACTGTTCAGAGCGTGCGTTCAGCATCGCGGACACCTGATGGCTCGGGCTTGCAGTTGAAGGGACGGTGAACCAATACTCAAGCTTGTTCATGTCGTTAGCTGGTAATAAGGAAGCAAGAACTCTGCTGCTTTCACTCCTGGGCTTGCCTTGCCTCTATGCAAAAAGACCCACCAGCTTCTCGAGGAGGACCTGGGGTAGCCCAGTGGTTTTTCTTGCTTGTTGCAAAACAGGTTTTCAGCAGATGTGAGGAAGCTCTTTTGTCTCAAGCAATATCTTTTACTTTCTACACCGTATAATGTTAATATCAAGTGCTTGACATTTATTCCAGACCAAACAAGATTTTTTTTTTGACATACAAAGCTCTGGTATAAATCTGCTTGGGGATTAAAACTTGTGTTCGGTAGCTGATTGTTCAGTGGTCTTTAAGAACAAATATTAAACTTTTTTTTTTAAATTACAGTGTGCTTTTTCCATCTCAGCCACCTGTTCCTGGCTGATTCAGTTAATATTGACCAACATATAAAATATTAAAGACAAAGACACTGTCTCTGGGTTTGGAAATCCTTGAACCACAGACTGCCGGAGAGCATTCAGAAGAAAACTTATTAAAAGGTTACCCCCTTATATCTTCCCTTCACAGCTGATGTTGGTCATCGCCAGTGACAGACGGCTGGGCTGGAGGAATTTCTGATGTGTCCTGAAATGACTGTTCTTAAATTCGTCACCCCACCTCACCAAAGGGGAAAGACTTACCCTTTACAGAAGCAGGCTTCAGGTAAACGAGCCAGCAGCGTGAGGCAAAAAGCACTGTGATACCAATTTAGGCGCCGGTTCTGCTATGATGTGTCCAGTTCTGGGCTCCCTGGTTCAAGAAAGATGAGGAACTCCTAGAGAGAGTTCAGAGGAGAGCAACAGGGATGATGAGGGGACTGGAGCATCTCCCCTACAAGGAAAGGCTGAGGGAGCTGGGCTTGTTCAGCCTGGCGAAGAGAAGACTGAGAGGGGACCTCATCAACACATACAAATATCTCAGGGGTCGATGTCACGAGGACGGAACCAGACTCTTCTCAGTGGTGCCCAGCAACAGGACAAGGAGCAATGGGCACAAACTGAGACATAAGAGGTTTCAGTTGAATGTGAGGAAGAACTTCTTGACTTTGAGGGTGCCAGAGCCCTGGCACAGGCTGCCCAAGGGGGCTGTGGAGTCTCCTTCTCTGGAGATATTCAAAGCCCGCCTGGACGAAGTCCTGTGTAACATGCTCTAGGAGAGCCTGCTTTAGCAGGGGGGTTGGACTGGGTGATCTCCTGAGGTCCCTTCCAACCCTTGCCATGCTGGGATTCTGTGATTCCTCCAAGGGAAGGGGACCGCATCTGGAAGTACTGCTATGGAAATCGGTGTAACTGCTCAAGGAGGGAGTCTACCCCATGTAAATAAGAACGCCCCTGAGTAATGTTGTTCATTTATTTCGCACCTGAAAAAAGTAATTAGCAAGGTCGTTTCAAAACCAACTCCATCCAGTCCTCTTGTGGGAACTCTCAACAGAAGACAAGCAGACTGAATTAACTACGGCGTTACCAGGGCAAACATAGCCCTGGGCCACAACGAGCACCTCCTGCAGGCCAATGGGGGCTCTTGCTCTTGCTCAGGGTTTGTTCTAGTAGTAAAGTTTTTTAGACACGGCAATGAGTGAATTGCATTTTGAAGCCTTCTGAGATGGTGTGAACCCATCCCCTCTCCCCACCCCATGTCTTCTCTCACGCATCCAGATCTTGTACATCAACGGTCCCAGCGCTTTTTGCTGCTGCCTTTCGGAGAAGCATAACCAGAAAGATATGTCGGCAGCGTGGTGCCCTCCAGCTTCTGAAAAATTTCTGTGCTTCGAACGTTGTGCCTGTAGAAGATCTTGTCTCTCACTACCATGAATACCATCAGCCGACAGCCTCCAGAAACAGGCAGCCCCACTAACTCGTCTGAAGACCGACAGCTCACCAAGGCACAAGGGAGACGTTAGATGTTACCAGAGAGAGAAACACTCAACGTTGCTTTTCCTTCCACTCCGTTCAGAATATTATATTAGGAGGAAACCGGCACCGGAACGCGAAGGCTGGGAGGCGTGCTCAATATCGCTCCCCACTAAGTTTGAAAAGCTCTGGGCTCTTTCCACATCTGTTAATCAGACTCCTGGATAAGCCTCTTTTTTTTTTTTCTTTTTTTTTTTTTTTTCCCCAAAAGGGGCTTTTGACAGATTCGATTGCAGCAGCCAAACCGAGCGCAACTCCGCAGGGAGCTCAGCGAGCTCTCCCCCGTGCCACGCTACTCGAGCTCACGCCAGACGCGGGCAGGTAGCCCTCTGCCCGCCCCAGCCCAAATCTGCTAGACAAGGGGCCTCCAAATCGGAGCCGACTCACCTCCGACACAGCTCAGAGGGCTGGCCGGCGAGCTGGAAGAACCCAGCTGTGTGGATCACCTCCGGCGGGCCACGCTGCCCATGCAGAAAAAGCAACTAAAAAACCGTAGGAGATGAGTTAATGCCAGGTTATTCGAGGCAGCGGAATTGCCTAGTGCTGGAAGAGACCCAGCAGCTTGTCCTGGCTTTGGTTTTGGCCTGGTAAGTGACTGACAGGGCAAATATTTCTTTATCTCAATATTCCTCTTGTCTTTTCTGTAAAGTGTCTGGGGATTTACCGGTGAAGAGTAGCACCTTCTAGAAGAGCGATATGGCAAAACAGCAACGTAATTATTACATTATTATTATGATTAAAGCAATCTCGAGCCCTGTAGCATCACATTCTGCCCAGATAACATTGCTGAATAAGGCTGGATTGTTCTGTACCTGGGGAAAATACAATGAGGAACTGAATAGCCCGCGTAATGGCAGGCGGCAGAATAAATGGCAATAAAGGTCCATTCTGTCTCCGCCGCCTGTGAATAAAGCTTTGCATTTTAAAGAGTCTCCCTACGAGGTTGCTCAATGCGCGCCAAGACACAGCAAGTACACCACAGCTGTGCTCGCCGCCTTAACTCCTAATGGGGAGAAGAGAATTTTATTACTTACCTGAACTAAAAAAAAATAATCTCGTTCCCCTAGGAGATATAGACCAAAAGCAAGTCACATCAAAGAAGTTAAAGGTAAAAAACAACACCACCACCCCCTCCCCCAAACCCCAACAGCTTATTCTGTTTGTCCCCCAAGCTCTCCTCTCTAGAATCTTGGTTCAGAGCATCAACTTCACCAAGACATCTGCAAGGTCATGGGGAACCGGGAGGTTCCTTTGCTGGCAAGCTCCTTTAATAAAGACACCAAGCATCTCGCAAAGGATTCTTTAAAGTTCCTGCCCTCTCCAGCAGATTCAAATTTATTAGACTGACTTTCTCAGTACAGATCTGGCAAGGCACGTTATCATCACCATTCTAGCAGTAAAAAAAAAAACAAACCCATGAAAGTCTCTAACATGGTCAAATGCAGTATTATGAATACCCACTTTAACTTACCCTGGTTTGGCCTTTCCATTACACCTCTCACCTGCTAATTTGACCAACACTTTCCTGTATACTTTCTTCCCTTTTGGGAATAAAAGTTTGGCATGCAGAATTAAAAAAAAAAAAATATATATATATATCAGCCTATGTACAGGTGCTATTCCCCAGCAGGAAGGGTTTATGGTTTGTCCTAGGTCTGTAATGAACACAACTGAATTAGAAATACAACCAGATCTTTAAATCAAATCATAATCCAGCCGCCAGGCTTTGACTGGCGAAACTGCAAGAGGTGCCTGGGACAGCTTTCAAACTTTTTGTGTTCCCATTTGCTCCCAAACCAACCTGGGAATCAAAAATTTCTGGCCTTAAACCCACTCACTCACTCAGTTAAAACTTTAGAGTTGCGGATTTCAGGGGTTTTGATTTGCAAATGCCTAAGGCCCCTTATGAATTCAAGTCTTCTGATAACAGGTTGGCTTTTTTTTTTCCCCGGTTACCTTTTTATGAAGCCCTTAAAATTCATTCCCGAATCACGAGGGTTCTGCAGACCACAAGCTGGCAAACCACAGCTTAAGACACAGCAGCTTGCCTACGTTATACGAATCAGGCTTCTCATCTTAACACTGGCAAACCATCATTCTTTAAAAGACGAAATAAAATATAGGAATAGTAAACAGACTGGTGGAGGGGTTCAGGAACCCGGCCTATTTAACACAGGCCAACAGCAAGTAAAACAGAACCTCTGTAGCAGAGGAACACGCGGTAAGAACAATTCTGAACACAGCTAAAGATTTTAGGGCTCCCAAACAGGCTGGGCAACCGCGTCGCATACCACTTCTTCGTAAAACCATTTGCTCCAAAAACTTTCTCATGAAAAATTTATTTCCACCCCAAAGCAGCAGATTGTGTTAAGAAATACAGCCCTTCAGCAAAGATTGACTCTTTGGCAGAGCTCTTCCCGGCCTCATCCTCCCAATCTTCTGTTTTTTCAAGGATACGCAAGAGCGATGGCTGGAGACGACCGTAGCACTGGCTACGCCACCGCTGGAGCCAGCCCCAGAGGGCAACTACGGAACAGACTGGGGAGTCCAAGATGAGCTAATGAGGCAGAGAGATGGAAAAAAGGTCCCAAACCAAACCACAGAATCCTTTACCGTGTTCTTAATCCATCAGAGAAATGGTTACGGGATGCAAACTGAATTCCTGAAGAGGGAAGGTTTCACCACAGGAGTCCATCAGAAGTTATTTTTCTCTAGCTGAAAATCTACCCGCAAGTGTAGCTCTGTGACTCGGCTGGTCTAAGGCAAACTTACAAGAATAAAATCGAGAAGAACCGGTCTTCCTGGGACAGCAGCAAATTCGATTTTCATTCTAAAGGTCAATTTGTTTATATTGCCTACCTATAAATTGGGAGACTTCTTTAATAAAATCATTTGCCAAGTAGATTTCTCAGTCCCATACCTTATTTCTTTGTAACATAAAATTATTAGGATTTAGATCAATGTCAAATTCTCAGTGCTGTCTCTCAGAGGGCCTCTGACTGAAAGGCTTTGGTTCACTGTGCCAGCCAGCCCCAGCTTTCTTTTGGAAAATAGATGTAACACACAAGCCAAATTGCTGTAAAGGTCTCACAGAAGGTGTGAAGCACGATTCAACGTGATCGTTTATGTTCCCCAGAATAAGAGATTAAAACCAGGTGTTGAATAATTTTATTTAAATATTATTACAGTGATTATCTGAAGAAAACGTGTGTGTCCGGAACGTAATAGAACTTACTCAAAGATTAATTCAGTGAAAAGGATGCTTTGCCTCCATGAGAAACGGCCGCTGAACTAACGCGTCTCATGCTTTTGTTATTTCAGACACCGAGAACTTGACAAAAGAGGGTCAAGAAACATCGTGAGAAACCACGGAAGCAGAACACAAGTCAAGAGTGACGGACAATTTTGTCTGTCATTCTCCCGATCTTAGAAATCGGTCGAGCCCCGAGCACCGACAGCTGGCAGCAGCGTGAGTGAAGCGGAACACGCGGAGGCAAAGCTGACCCCTCGCTTGCAGAAGGCACGGCCAAGCCCTTTCTTCGCCCTCCACAACCCTCTGCAGAGGAACCACGATGGGTGCACCCGCTGCAGCGAAGTGAGACAAATCACGGGGGCAAATGGGATTATTGCAACGACCGGAGAACTTCTCCCTCCTACTTTTTTTTAATAATAAGTTCAAGAAAAATGGAGTAGCCGCCGTCAGCAAGCGCGCTTTCGCTTAAACTGAAAATCCGACAGAGAAACACCGATCAAAGAGATAATTAAGGAATGCCATTTGAAGTGGTAAAGAACTTGCAGCAACTGAAATATTAAACTTATTGCCCCTCCCGGTATAGACAGTATATAATGGCAATTTTAAGCAAAAGAACATGCAGCAAATTTTCTCCTGCAAATGCTCAGGGTTGACTCAGATTAGTGTGAAAAAGCTCAGCTGAGTGATAAACAGGGGCACAGGAATTAATGTCGGGGTCTGAGTTTTGCTAGCCCAGGCTGCCTGCTGGACACACACATCGCCTTTCACGAAGTACTACACAAATGTTAAATCAAGTTTAATAACCTATTTCTGAGACGTCCCAGGAAACGAGGTAGTAAAAACAGTTAGATGTCTGCTGAAAAGCAAATATATTTATTATGCACTTTCATATACACAGGGATTTTCGCTTAATATAATACAAGGAATAAAATAAAAATTTTACAATGTGAAATTCATTCAATGTACATTAAAGGCTATTTACAACCCACTCCAGGAAAACCAGTCTATCTGCAAACCAAGGTAACTGAGGAGTTCAGATGGGGAATAGTAAGCATAACAGACATTTGCATAGCAGAGTAACTGATGAGGGAAAATACCTTTTTATTTTTAAATAAATGGCAATGTTTTCAATACTGATCACAGAGAAGACAAAAATGCATCAACTGCGCCTCTGTATCTCTTAATGCATTTCTCTTTTGAAGAGTTTTTCCACATGCATACAGTATTGACATCCGTGTCCACAAAACAGTCTTTTCCCCTCGCGCTCCCGTCGAGAACTTTAGACGTCTTGTGGAGACGACCTCAGAAGAAGGACCAGTGAAAATGGGATGAAGAGAAACAGGATTCGTGTTTTATTTGGGTTTTTTTAGGTTGTGAGAACTGGCACATTGCCAGAAGGAACCGTGCGGAGTCACAGCTACGCAACTCCCATTGACCTCCACGGGATTGTACAGATGTGAAAGAGCAGAGCAGAACAGAGCAAACAACGGGGGGAACGACAGCAACTTCTCTTTGTACACAAAACCCTCACAAATGATATTAAAAAAAAATAATTAAAAATCACACGCAACAGCAATGTGGAATTACACAGACCTTCTGCGAAAGTAGATGTTTTAAAGCAATTCATGCTCTGTTCCAAAGCGATACTCAAAATCCCTAAGAACTGTCATTCTGAAAACATTTGCAACAGGTCTACTTTCTGCTGATTTGGAGATGAGGTTTCCCCACCAACTGCTTCGAATGTAAATATTATTCACACAAAACCCATCAGGCTATCTATAAGTTGTGGCCCCTTGTGAAACTGGCCATATCTTTACGTCCTCTTGTCCACAAGGTGCAATTAATAACAACACAATAAAATTAAATAAATATCATCCCAATGACAGGCAAGGTCAGTAGAAAAATGTCGGCATTCAGGGATCCCTTTCTACAGAACAAAACATACATCTAATAACTACGAAAAGTTGTATTCTTGCACAGTATTGCAAATGCACTGTACTTGAGGTTCGGAACAAGTTTGCTGAGAACATTTTGGTACTCTCTCTTTACTAAGCCACTAACCCTCCTAAGGCCATTCTGCCAGACTCCTGTTACGTTTATTTTATAATTGTCCCACGGGGACAAGAAATTCAATACATGAAACATTCAGAATAATCAATATCGCCGTATGTCAACCTTTAACATCTAATTTTACTATATGCTGAATGCCTGACTATAAAAGATTCTTTTTACATTTAGTAACAAGCAAATAAGAATGGATGTGCAAGATACTAAAAAAAAAATTCTGATGATCGTTAATCATAATATCAAGACACGGAGCCCTTTAGTGCCTCAGAATATGCACTACATATACATCCAGGGGCCATTCATCAAAGTTTGAGGATAGCCATACATCTAATTAGTCCTCTATGAAAAATAACCTCAGCTTTCTATCATCTTATTTGTGGAATGATCTGAATTAGAGTATGAAAAAGATGAATCCCAAGCCTTTAGAAGAAATACTCACATACAAAAATAGGCTTATTTTCTAAAGAGCAAGGCTGTGTAATGGTGAATAGTAGAATATAGCTTGCATTTTTAGGAGAAAATAACCCACTTGTTTCATTTTATCACTCACAGAGCTGTGCAAGTTAAGATGTGCACATTCAAAGGAAAAATTCATACCGTTCGCTTCCACAACAATGGCCTTGATTTTCCTCTCTTTCATAGAAGTAAAATTCTTCCGCTGTGAGAGTGGGGAACCAGCTTTCCATCAGCAGTAGGTGGGCTGCCCAGGCTGCCGACGCGCCACGCTCCCGGGACAGATACACCCATGCTGGCTCTACCTAATCCATCTGGAGCAGTAACCACATTCATACAAGTTTGTGCTTTAAAGAGTCGTTGTCTCAGGACAGGGCTAACCGGGTAAGCTCTATACTGCCCAGACAACGGTACGACTGACCGCTTGCTTTTCCATTGCACTCTCACGCTATATTCCCCCAGCTTCATTAACAAAGCGTCTATATTTTCTATGGTTTGTTTCCCTGACAGTCTCAATACAGTCCTTCACCTTGGAAAAAAAAAAAAAAGAAAGAGCTGTTTCTAACGTATAAAGACAAGCAGGATCAGACCTTTTGCTTTAGCACCTAAAACATACCCATATTCAGTTACCTCATTACCGTAACGAGAACGGAGGCTATTTAAGACCAGGTATCCAAGCCCAGATTTGCCTGTTGCTTTCAGTGGCCACAGTCTGCCAGCCAGATCGGGTGCTGTAGTAACCAGACAGGGGATTTTTGCCTCTTAAAAATCCCAAAAATACTGCAGCTGGTTGCAGTCCGACTCCTTGGCTACCACTGAGCAGCTGTTACACACGCAGAACACGCAAGTACAGTATTTATAAAATACTGTTACAAGACTTGTATTTCTGGAGGGAACTTTTGGAAGTACACAGGGAACTGACCATACATTACACCAATGCAAATGTAACAAACCACTTATTTTCTTTAGCCACAGGAAAAAATACAAAAACCAGTGCCTTTCCATACACAGTTCACTGTGGCACGTGCACCTCTACCTGGAATAGGACATCAGAATTCCTTGTTCTTACCATTTTCAGCTGTTGTCAGGGAAATACAGCATATATCTTTCTGCAATTAAAAAAAAAAAAAGTGCTCATTCTGTGTATTAAATACGAAGTACACAAAATAAATTTTTGAAGCACAGAGGGTTATACTGAGAAGGCAGCCTGAAAATGTAGGCACGTTACAGTAATTAAGGTAACTGTACTGTAGAAATCACATTCTTGAATTTCTAGGTGGACTAAACAAGCATTGTACGCTTTCATCCCAGCCAGCTGACAAATCATTCGGAGCAGAAGCGCTTCTGTTCGTAGCATCATGGAATCGGCCTAAAAACCACAAAATAGAAACATTTAAGTTTTGAAATACTCCGTAATGCAACGGTGGTATCAGAGAAGAGAGCTGTATCATTGCTAATTAAGGTTTAAACCCACACAACAACATACCAGCGAGGAAAAGTACGTCCCCCTGACTCAAACCCCACGATCGATCCCCCGTGCTCGCGACCATCCAAAGCAAGCTACAAGGTCCCCACGGCAGGAGAGCTTCCCAACGGAGCTCGGAGGCGGCAGCCAGGGAAGAAAAGCTGCTCCTCAGGTGCTCCGGTAGAATATTTCTGATGGGATTCTCCCCAGGTGACTAATTTATTCACTGGTCAGGGAAATTACTGTTTTTGTGCTCGAGACTTGGCAAAAGAGGAGGTAAATTATAGCCTGCGCCAAGCAACTCATAATCCACACAAAATTGTTTTCGACCTCCATATTTAAAGTAGAAGCTATGAAAGATGGTTAAGAGAAAAAGCAAAAGGAACCATTTAGTTATTCGTCACCTCATACGCTTTGCTACTTGCACGAACAAGTACCTTCACAGAGAAAAAAAAACGCTGGATTTTCTGTAAAGTGCCATTTGTTCCAGATAAAGCAAAGCCCAATTCCAGTTTCAAAATTAGTATGTGGAATGCTCTGATTTTTCTTGCATGCTTTTTTTTTTTTTTTTTTTTTTTTTTTTTTTTTTTTTTGTATTTTAAAATCAACATGGATGGAAACTTCATCAAACCCAGTCTCTTTTGAAGACAGGTCAGGTCAAATCACTCCATGCTACGTCAGAACCGTACAATTTATTGACAATGAAGCGTAACATGAAAGCAAGCATTGAACGTCAGGCGTTGGTACAGAAGAGTTAGGAAATACAAGTCTTAATTATACATTTTAATATGCTTTATGGAAGCAGGAAAAAAAAACCCTGCAAACAAGTTTAAATCCTGTTTGGACACGATGTAGAACTGTGGGAATCTAAAGTCCTTTTGACTTTTAGGAAGACGTAGGGCCGGTTCTTTGCTTATCCCTCTCTCTGCTGCCCTGCCTCTTCACTTCTGCCGGCCCCACCGCTCATCCCACCCTTGGCTGAGATCTGGGTTTTACAAGTGTGCAAGCTCTAGCACAGAGCTTTTGGAAACACTTTATTGTTTCAAATATTTTAATTTAACCACAACGTCAACGCCAAGGCAACACCTTGGGAGTCCTGCACATATTCTAGCGCCGTGCAATTCCCAAGAGCCCTCAGCGACGCCTAGAGAGATGCATTCCATTAAAGTGAAATCCATTTCCAGGACATTTCGGGAAAAACCCTGCCTACGTGGTTTTGAGAGCCGAAACCCTCCCAAATCTGTGGATTCTGCACAACCTACAACTGTCCTGGAAACCTGCAGCCCTTGGTGCCTCACAGCAGAAGCGAGTCAGCGAGCGAGAACGTTCTTGTCCTAAGCAGCAGCGGTCTGAGCTGTCAAAAATGCAGCACTTAAATAAAAAATGTTTTCAAAACTAGGCAAATACATAAGAGATGTGCATACATTTCATAAAGATGCTACTGCTGCTTTGAAATTCAAATAAAAAAATATATATTAATTATTAACACATTCCCAATATCCTAAAAAAGCTAAACCTCCTCAGGAAGAGGGAGAAAAATAATTCTATTTTAGCTGACTCACCAACAATTCAGGTCTGAAAAAGCTACACAAAATTCCTTTTTCAGCTTAAAACTCAGCATGAGAGAGAAAGTGAGAAAACCAAATGAACTCCATGGATTAAGAACTACAGAATGGTCAGAAAATTGGTACCATAACGTAGATCCTAATCTTGCTCTGAGGAATGCCATCTCTTTTACAGCAGGCTTACCTTCAGACTAATAGAAATATAAAAATCAAAGCTTTAGTGTAGCCATTTTAACTTTTTAATTTGTCGATAATTATGCTGCTGAGATTTCGCATTTAAAATCCAAATTCACAAAACTGGTTGCCTGAAAAGCATTTTTGTAAATAATGAAATAATTACTGTATCTGAAAATACCACACATTAAAATTCCCAGCTATCCTTATATTTGAAAATTCCAAATCAACACTACATGAAACTTGCTGTTTCACTCAGTCACATATCAAAGACAGTGGGGTGCGATGGGAGCAATCAGAATTCGACAGAAAATATGTCGGTGACCCAATTCCTCTCCAACTGATGCTTTTAAATGACAGCAAACCAAATACTTGCCAGGTTAAGACTTTAAGAGTCATGGTTTTCATTAAGAAAGCAATTATGATGATGACCGACAATGAAGCGTAATTTTAGCGTATTTAAAAAGCACATGATGAAATACAAGCACTTGCTTCCATGGTGACTGGATAGGTTACCTTTTATAATGGGGTTTCCTTCTTGTAGTTGAAACTTGGGTCGCTACCTTCAATCTGAAGTTTTAAGGCTTGCTTAAGGCTGAGTTCTGTCTCGGCGGGAGGATAGCCTTCCAGCACTTCTTGATGCCCTCTATCCTGCACTGTTCGTGGGACGGAAACCCTACCGAGAAAAACCTGATTGCTCTGAAGGTGGTAATTTGGATTCGTCATAATTCCATTTCTCTTCTTCTGTTCTCCACTCTGTTGGTGAATTAGGAACTGTTGCTGAGATCGACCAACTTCTTGCTGAGCTGGTGGGACCAAAATTTTGCACTGTGGCTCTGCCGGAATTGATTTCAGCGGCACGCTCGTCCCAGATTTGGCAATAGGTACTCGTTTATCAAACTGAGTCATTTCATACTCTAACACTTTTGGTTGGGAGGAACTACTTTGTTTTAATTTTTTTCCAGCTGACCCAGATTTGCTGGAATTGTCCGTTTTCCCCCCTTTGTTCGCTTTAGTTGATTTCAAACTAGGTTTGACTTGGCTCCATTCAAATTCGCTGCTTGGTGAATTATGATTTTGACTTAGGGAATGAGTTGTGGAAGAAGGAGAAACAATAGACTGCCTACTTCTGCTGCGGGGCAGGGAATGCTGCTGTATCTGCTCTGTGAACGACAGGCTGTGGAAACTATCAATGGGCACCGTCTGAGCGGTCGCAGTCGACGATGTGGTGCGGAGAGAAGAGTTTTTGGAACTTTTCAGGGAATTATTTGATAAGGATGACTTCTGACGGTCAACTGTAGAATCGGGTGACTCTGAAGGAGAACTGAAGGCATGAGCAGGCCCATTAGATAAGCCACGCATACTAGGCTGCATATCTCCACCAGTACTCCCTGAACTATTTGACTTCATTGTTAACGACTGCATTTTAGAGGAGACTGACTGTAAGGGTTTTTGCTCCATTGTGTGGACTGGAGATGGAGTGCAACCGTTCAGAGTAGACGCACCATATTTTTCCAGTAACTTAATAATCTGAGAGTGTCCGTTTTTAGCCGCAACACGCATAGCAGTGCGCCCAAACTGGTCGGCGTGATTTGGATCAGCACCATGCTCCAGTAATATCTGGACAACGTCAATGTGCCCTTCTTGGGCTGCAATGCAGAGTCCAGTAGCACCTTGATTACATGTGTGGTCAACCAGAGCTCCATGCTCAATGAGAAGCTGCACTACCTTCACATGACCTTGCCATGCAGCAGACTGCAAAGCAGATCTCTTCTCGTTATCTGCAGCATTCACATCGGCATGGTATGTTATCAGCACCTGTACCATCTCCAAATGGCCCTGCCAGCAGGAAACATGGAGTGCTGTTCTTCCTTCAGCATCACTTGCTTCTACGTTTGCACCATTTTCTAAAAAATACTCAGCCATCGTAAGCTGGTTTTCTAACGCTAAGATATAAAGTGTTGGCCGGCCATCAGCGTCTTTGTAGTTGACATCTGCTCCATGGCTGAGCAGTAGTTCAACTATATCTCTGTGACCTTCTAAAGCAGCAACCCGGAGAGCGTTTCTCCCATCATAGCCTCTCTGATCAATGTTGGATTTATTTTCCAGTAATATCTGCACACAATCATAGTGACCTTCTTGTGCAGCTAATATGAAAGGTATACGTCCATCATTATCAATTTCATTTGTTCTAGCACCTTGTTCTATAAGAGCGTCACATATCAACCTGTGACCTTCAAAAGCTGCCATATGCAAAGGTGTCCAGCCTGCATCGTCCCTATGGTTTTCATCTAGCCCCCTGTCCAGCAGAGTCCGTACTACTTCGACATTGCCTTGTGCGGAGGCTATGCTCAGAACCGTTCTCCCTTCGCTATCAATGCTATCAACAGCTGCACCCCAAAATAAGAGAGTATTCACAACCGAAGCGTGGCCCATGGAGGCTGCTGCCAGCAGTGGCGTGCGACCATTGTTGTCTGTGTGATCAACATCGGCTCCTCCTTCTAGAAGTAGATCGACAACATCTACGTGTCCTTCATAAGCAGCTACCAGCAGCGGAGTCATGCCGTCTTTATCGCAATGGTCAACTTCAGCACTGCGGTCAATCAGAAGACTAACCACTGAGGCATGTCCCTTGCTGGCTGGTACACAAAGAGCAGCCACAGACAGCGCAGTCCTTCCATCCACATCCTCGTGGTTTACCTCTGCACCGTGATCCAGCAGGTGCTCCACGATCTCCTTATGCCCCATGTAAGCGGCCGCAATCAAAGCTGTTCTGCCCTCGTTATCGGCTTTATTAACTTCAGCACCGTGTTGAAGCAGATTGAGCACGATATCTTCGTGTCCCCCCCAAGCCGCTGCCCTCAGTGCCGTCCGACTGTCGGCATCTGCACAGTCCACTTTGACTCCAGCGTAAAGGAGCGCGGAAACCACCTCCGTGTGCCCACCCCACGCTGCGGATCGCAATGCCGTCCAGCCGTCGTGATCAGTGTGATTAACATTAGCCCCGCATCCGATCAAGCAATTGACAACCTTGGTGTGTCCCTGCCGAGCAGCTAAGGTAAGTGCTGTTTGCCCGTGAGTATCTTCTATCTCTAAATCCGCTCCCCTTGAAACCAGCAAGTTAACGACATCGAGATTGCCGCTGTAGGCCGCGTTGGCCAAGAGCGTTCTCCCGTTGGAATCGCACTGGTTTACTGACGCTCCGTTGTCTAACAAGGTGCGAATGGAATCTTCTCTCTCCAGAGCCTGCCGAACAATGCAAGACGTGCGGTCATCTTCACTGTTGACGTGAGCACCAGCTTTTACCAGTAGCTGCAATACCTCCTGTTCTTTAGGAATTAAGGTCGACAGGGAGTCTTTGACGGGTGTGCCGTTCCAGATCATCCATAAAGCCAGCTCTGAAGTCTCTAACTGTAAATTTGAATTAATTAGGTGCAGTGCAAACTCTTGAGCTTCTAGCGGTGTCAAATCCTTCGCTCGGCAAGTGTAACTCATTGCCAGCATTCTGTGTCCCTCTGCTGCGTTACACAAGTATTTCTGCGTACAGTGCTTGACGTCTAGCAACCATTCTGCAAAACTGTAATGAAACAAGATTTTTGTATTTCCCAGCCCGTCAATAAGGACTTTTGACAGGACATCCAACTTGCGTTGAAAGTCTTCCATCGTCAACGTCATATTTTTGGTCCACACTGCATGATACAACTCCGTGGTGGTTAACGGCCTACAGGCTGCAAGAATTACGTTAAGAATAGGCTGGACCTTTGCAAATTGTTTTCTCACAAAAAGTCTCTGACAGAGCCAAAGGTAGAGGCCGTTTAACGTTCCCGGAATATCACGGATCTCTCGTAACATAATAAAATTCTCCACGACTCCATCCAGGACACGTTCCAGATACAGAAAGCAACCGCTGCTTTTGATGTGAAGCTGATTCAGCATTTCTGCAGTTTCTTTTGTGAGATGCTGTCTCAGTGCTTCCTCCTGATCTAAACGATGCAGAATATATTGTTGCACATCTTTCACAATGTAAGCCTTTCGCAGATCATCCAGACTTATTTTTCGAAAACCTATTAAAGGGGAAAAAAGTCATTATTAGTTCTTATCTAGTTTCGTTTAACTCAATGTTAAAAAAAAATAAAAATAAAAGACATTTCTGGGTAGGGAACACCCACAAGAGTATATTTGGTGTGTACACACAGTAAATGTAAATGAATAATAATAGCGGAGAACTTGGATAACAGACGCCTTTCTACCACCATCTACTATCAGACAGACAGACGTGCTGCTAACAAAGAAAAATTTAAAAATCACTTTGAATCAGGCATTGTGTGCCCACCTTGCTCAATACTAAACACCTAAGCAAAACCACCAAAACTGCAACCAAAATAAGATTATTAAGTATTATTATATTATTAAAGGAATAATCCCTTCTCCGATGTGGTTAGCAATGGAATTCCAAATTATTCTCAGCTATTTAGATTAAGACAGCTATTATAACAATATAATTATAGAAGTGATTGTTCACACCTGGTGCATATGCATGATGCAATGTACATAAATCACTTTAACCTGATCACCTTTTTTCTTACTCATCTGATCTCATTGGTTTTCCAACCTGTTTACTATTTTGAAGAAAAAGGGAAATTATTTCATGGGTGCATGCTGTGTACATCGCCTCCCCACACGTGCACAGGTACACACACCACCACCCCCCCCCCCCCCCCCCCGAAGTCAAGAACATTCTTAGACAAGTCCCTAGGGCAACCTCAGTGGCCATAAGGCTCTCAAGAACGAGGCGGAATTAAGATATAGTTGTATGGACTACACGGCTATCTCTGACACCTGAAATATTTGCTTTGGTAGTGCCAAGTTAAGCATTTGACAAAGACCCACTCTCTTTGAGTAATGACACCTTACACAGCTTGAACACTACTTTTCCAGAAGCTATGGGAAAACTGTGGAGGTGACAGACACAGCAGCTTAAACTCCTTTGTTTTAGGCCAGAACCGTACCCCGCTTCTCCAGGGAGAGGCTGCAATCTCCTCCTCCAGCGTAGCAGATGGCACACATTTCCTTACAGTCAGCTCGGCTAGTCGTAAAAAACCCCAACTTTGCTTTTCAAATCAAAGCAGTTCCCAACCTCCAAATCATACTGAAGGAAAAGCATCAGGAGCACAACGCATTCAATGCATTTTTGGCCCCATCTCCACAAAGCAAATAACTTTAAGTACGACTCTGCAAGAACGTTATTTCCAGATCTGTGTTTTTATTGTATTTAAACATTCCGTGGATCAAACTGCTTAGCCTGTGTGCTTGTTCCGACTGAAAATTCAGCCTGGTAAGAGAGCTGTGCTTTTTGTTCCTGGGTGTCTTCAGCAGAGGCTCTGAACATCACGTGAAGCTCACGCTGTTCACTGTTGGGTCAACGCGAACGTTGGAGAAACACTACAGCTTAGAACTGAGAGGCAAACTACGGTGGTGTTACTAAGCTCCTTCTGCTTCCCTTATTAATTATGGTAGCATTACAAATCTAACAGGACTGAATCAATAGGATACTTAAAACAAAATCATGCTTCTCCCTAAAATAAAATCACTGGATAGGATGCTTTTGCCCAGTCACCCCTCAGGCTAAGACTACGCTAATAGGATTGCCTACTCGAAGATTTTTGAAGGAGAAGACCAGGAGGCAGAAAATAACTCTGTTGGGGGGATCTTTGTCCATTCCACAAAGGCATTTTTCTCTCCAAAGAAACACAGAACCTTCTTTATCCCCCATGATATGTCACAACGTCAAAGAATATCCTAACCTGACCTGCACAATGGCATAATTCATTGGTTTACTACTCTTTTGATTAAAATACCCTGTATGTAACTTTGTAAAGCCCTTTTCTTCCACATAAGCCAAATAAGAAACTTTGCTGAGTAAGAACAGACAGTGCCCTGCAGATCTCAAGCTTCCACCTCAAGTGAAGGGCTGTTTCCAGGTTATGATCCTTCAGAAGATGCCCAAGTAGAAACAGAGGCATTAAAAGCAGGGCCTGCCTCGGTGCGTGCCTTCAGAGTCGTATGCATCCACAGAGCTGTCATGGGACACAAGGGTCCCTTTGGTGGCCTCGTGCGTGCGGGGAACAGCTCCGGTTTTGCTCCGTTCCAAAGTGCAAACGCAGCCATGGCATGCGCTCACCTTTCGGTTCTTTGAACCTCTCTGCTTCTCCCAGTACAGACCAGTCCCTGTGGCGTGGCTGAACGGGAGCAGGTACAGAGCTCTGCGAACTCCTCCTCAATGCATTTAGTCAGCAGTGCCTCTGCTCACAACATCCCCAATCTCTCACGTTAATCCCACGCTCACATCCTTCCTTCCAGTATAGATCTACATATCCAAGTTATTTTTATTTTTAAGTGACTCAAGTGGTTTTCTCAGTTTTTACAGCAGTTGATTTCCCTTCCCCAGTGAGAAGCGCCCCGACTGACTCACAGGAGAGCAATCCTGGGATTTCAGCTCATGTTCAGTGCTGACAGACTCACGACCACGCTTCACCTCCCGTGACTCCCAGCCCTCACGTGGGAACTCGCAGAGCGGTAACCGTCGGAGCGCCTCGGTCCCCGTACCTCTCCTTCCAAAGCAAAAGCCTCTCCCTCATCTTGCAGTCTTCTTTCAATACCGATTCCCAGTTTGCTTCCCAAAATGGGTGGGAAAGCGAACAAACCCATTTTGGATGTGATAAATCAACCCCAAACCCTCCAAAAAATGTAAGAGGAAGGGTTTGTGGTGGTTCCTCCCCCCTTCAAATGAGGCTGTACCATTACTTTGTTCCATATTAGCGTTAAAAATATTGCCCTACTCTGTACTTACCTGAGACATAGCCAATGTCTAAGCACTTCAGGCAAAGCAAATAGATTTCTGAAGACTTCTGAGCAGTGACTATTCCAGAAGTCAGTAATTTAAACAATTCAATTGGCCATGCGTTTAAAGAAGCTAAGAATTGCTTCTTTTCTTTTGCGCTATTTCCGAATATTCCTTGTTAACGAGATCCTATAGATGGTATCTGAAGACAAGTTTGTACAGCAAGCAGGACGCGACACTCGCCCAGACCTTCGCGCATCCCAGGGACGATACGTTCCTTCAGGGCTGGGATTAACAAGCTGCCATTGTAACCAGGCTTTTGAACAGAAATAGGTTGTTAATTTTAACCACTGTGCCATGCCACACTGTAAGAAGGAAATAATTCAAAAAAAAGGCCTTATTGATAGAATTGAGGGGTTGGTTGTTTTTTTTTTTTAAATCTCAAATTCTTGCTCCTAGCTTGAAGGAGGAAAACAAAGCCGTGGTTTTTTGCCCAAACGTCTACGTAAATGAGGTCATTTTACATTTCCAAACAAAGATCCTGCAAACTTGCTTTTCAACCCTACCAGATACAATAAGCCACTTTCATGGACAAGCAGCACCAAAACATTAAGAGAAAGCTCATTTTGTTTCAGATGCATTCCCATGAACTACTTAAGCTCAGCAAAACAGGAGCGCCGTAGACAGAACTTGCGGTCCCACGACCCTGTTTTTGCATTGTTCAAATTTTTCTTACAACACATCACTTTCAACCCAATGGGAGCTCCAATATGCATTTTCCTGATTTATTAAATTTCTGGCAGTTCTGTAAACAAATCAGTTCCAGATGTATTTCTTGGCAAGATCTAGGGTCATTCAAAGAAAAAAAAAAAGTCGCATCTTGGCTATATAAATACTTTTACAGTATGTCAACCTTTTCAATCTTTAATAATAAAAAATATGGTATTAACTAGAAGATTCTAGTAAATACTTAAAGATACCCTTCTTCAATATCTTTAAATACATTTGCACAAGTAAATTACAGAATTTTTAAATACATTTTAATATATCTCATTTGACTGAATTATTAATTTTAAAGGAACCTAAATGATTAAAAACATGGCAATGTTTTGGCATTAATAATTTACGCTGCCGATCTAAGCATATATTGAATTAGGTATTTTTGTGGCTATTTTTGCACACCTTCTCAAAAAGCATAAATGTATCCAGCAGAGCAAAATGCACCTGAAAATTCAAGTGGCACACTGAGCTTTTAGTGCATTTGCACTATACTGTGAATTACAAATTCCACTGCATCTACCCCAGAGGCTGAAATCTGCTGCTCTCACTGGGCTGCGTCACTGCACACCAGTTTATTTAGTTAGATTTACAGGTAACAGTCTATTTAAAACAATTTAGTCTTCCCTCTTTAATGACAAAGCAAATAAAATTCAAAATTCACACACAACTTTTTACTAGGAAATATGAAATTCCTTAGGATCATGTTTTCAAAGTTCTGATGAGAAGAAAGTGGTAATGAGAAGGAAACGAATTAAAAGCTCCCAGTTTATTTCCCAAGCCTTCTATTTTTTTTTCTAAAACCCAAACCAAAACAACAAATATACTTTTTCAAAGCTTTCATACTATAGGAGTAAGTTTTACAACTACATAAATATATAAAAATTATCTCTTATGGGAAAAATCCAACTCCCATAAAGACTTTAATGTAGTATGAAACCACTCAAATTCCAACCTACAGTGAAAAATTTGAGGACAACTTAGATTTTCTTTTTTGAAGCACTTTCTTCTGAGGTGGTCTCCTGCCACTTATTTTCTGGAATGGCAGCTAATGAGAAAAGGTTCAGTTCCAAATCAGGCAACCGATTTGATTTGGGGATTCTGCAATCCGACTACCCGAGCAGCTTCAGTTACCAAACAGTATGAGTTTGCTGGGTGCAGAGAACTTGGGCTGTGATTTTTACTGTATTTCTCTAAAGTTTTCACATTTTTACTTATTTTTTAATTTTAGGAAAGGCTACAAGAAAAACACCCCTCCACACCTATTCAGACCAGAACCAGCAAATAGCAGAAATATGAGAAAGACTCGTGCTCCCGAGTTTTCTATCTAATCCAGAATGAGTTTGGATAAATGCTAGCTCTTAATAATATCTGGCTGTCCAGAACTGAGTGACAGATAAAAGGAAGAGTGAAAAATGAATGACAGACCATCTGCTTTTGCCTATGGATAAGTGGGCAAATGGAGCTTAAGCTGCCTCCAAGACTAAACTGAACCCTTTTGCATCAACTTTTGATTCTTTTTCTTGCAGTTTCCAGCATCTTTCCGGTATCTAACATCACCTTTGTGGAAAGCACAGCTCCCTGCGATGTGACATTTGTGTGGGTTGTACCACGCATGTGCACTCATGCCTCACACGCTGCAAGGAATTCTTTGGATGAAGAATGTCCGTGTTTAATTGAGGGGTATAATCAAGCCAGATGCCACAGATACTTGATTTATTTGTGTAGCAAAAAAGAAGGAATTAAGTAAATGCCTGTTAAAAAAAGCCTCTTTAGACCAAAAAATAGTTTGTACATATGCACTTTTATCTAGCTACCTTTATGCCATTAATGAGAATTTATCTGCTTTTCACTCAAACTCATCTAAATAAAATTGCCTGCTTTTAAAATGCCTGAAGCTTTTAAGCTAATATGATGGATCTTCAAAAAAAGGTATTTAGTTTTGTAAGAACAACTGCTACACTTTCAAGATTTAACCTCATTTTGGAAGAAGCATTTTTATTAGCTAATTAGCTGAAGCATAAAAAAAAAAATTGTACGTTCTGTGCCCCCTTTCAGGTGGGAGGGCTTTTTCAGTTATTTGGAAAGACAAGGAAACTTTTTCTAACATTATAATACAGAGGTTGGAATGCCTGTGTTTAATGTAGCTGCTTGACTGCCCAGACTTGTAGCCAAATGATAGCAAACGATGATGTGGGAGATAACGTCGATAATTACGGGCGCAAGTCAGAGAGTTGTTACATTTCGGGAAAAAGTCGGTAAGAAAAGCAAACAGGCATGATGTGGCAGCTGGTGACAGCGCAGGCGCAAGAGAATCATAGAATCATCATAGAATCGTCTAGGTTGGGAAAGACCTCCAAGATCATCAAGCCCAACCGTTCCCCTAACCCTGCCATCCCACCACTAATCCATGTCCCTGAGCACCTCACCTATCTGTCTTTTAAATACCTCCAGGGATGGGGACTCCACCACCTCCCTGGGCAGCCCATTCCAGAGCCTGACAACCCTTTTGGTGAAGAAATTTGTCCTAATGTCCAACCTAAACCTGCCCTGGTGCAACTTCAGACCATTCCCCCTCGTCCTATCGCCCGTTGCCAGGGAGGAGAAGGCAGGAGGACGCGCGTTATCTGTTCCCCTCCTTTTGTACTCCAGTGCCTGGCTCCTGCTCACTGTGGAGGGTGACCGCAGACTCACGCGGGCATCATTTTACATTTGGTTCATATTTTTGAGGTTGTCTCTGCAGCCACAAGAGCCAAAACCTTTTTTTTTTTTTTTTTAATTAATGAAAGCTGAGAATCTGAGTAAGGGGGAAAAAAATCTGCAGCGCATTGTGCTACTACAGAATCTGGGAATACAGAAGGGCCCAGAACACAAGCGGCAGCAGAGACAGGCACAACCATTCACCTTCCATAAATAAGTCCCCGACAAAAGTGAAGGAAGAAGGAGGACCAGAACAACCCCCCCCTCCTCCCTTTCTCATTCTTGGAGCAGTAGGGATGAGGTTTTCACCACTGGCAGCAGCAAGGTGGCCATGCATGAGAAAGACTGGTCTCCTCCTTCCCCATCATCACGATTTTTGGCTAGGGAGATGCTCGCAGAACTCTCTCATCTGTCCTGGACACCCAAAAAAAGAGCATCGCCAGGACCAGGCCACTGCAGCAATGCTGATCCCAGGCGCTGACAACGCTTTCTGACAAAGAGGTTTAGCTCTCATTTCAGCAGATTTCTGGAGGAAGTTTTCACTGCATGGAAATTTTAAGTGAAATCTGCTATAAACTGATTGTAAACAAATTAATATTGGTTAGTATATACTTCATATCGTACTCTAAAATTTTTAGCAGAAAAAACTACAGATGGGACACATTCTCCTAAAATAGTCCTGAAAGCATCCCAACCTATCTTACTAAGTTACAGTGAAACTGATTTTTTTTTTTAGGTTCCAAATTAAAGAAACACATTTGAAGAAAAAGTACAGTGATTATATTATCATTATGGTTGCAAACATTTATTTGCTGGGAAATTGGAAGTATTAGAAATTCAGTACCATAGTGTCCCAGAGCGCAGCGCACATTATACACCATTTATTTCTTCAGTCATGAGTGCAAAAAAAACCTCATCGTTGATCTTGAATTCTGCCTGCCCACCAACTAAACAGCTTTATAAATTGGCTCAGCTAAAAGTAAACACTCAAATACCGCAGAGGAGGAGAAGAGTTTGCCCCGGCAGAAGTGTTAATGACAGCCTATCCTTTCCAGGCTGGAACCAGAAAAGAAATGACCCTTATCTCAATTTTTACAATGCAAAGCTGCAACGTATCTGAAGTTAACAGAAGCTTCAGCCGTGCTCCTCACATCCTCGCTGTACCTTTTGCAAACCTGAATATTGGCTGTAAAAAGGAAAATCATCTAGCAGTGCATGAAGCGGGCAACCGGCACATGGTCTGTAATCATAGAATCGTCTAGGTTGGAAAAGACCTCCAAGCTCATTGAGTCCAACCTTTAACCTAACCCTACCATCCCACCCCTAAACCATGTCCCTAAGCACCTCATCTATCCTTCTTTTAAATACCTCCAGGGATGGGGACTCAACCACCTCCCTGGGCAGCCCATTCCAGAGCCTGACAACCCTTTCGGTGAAGAAATTTGTCCTAATGTCCAACCTAAACCTGCCCTGGCGCAACTTCAGACCATTCCCCCTCGTCCATCACTAAGGGAGAAGAGGCCGACCCCCACCTCGGTCCAGTCTCCTTTCAGGCAGTTGTAGTGTAATGTCACAGTTTTCTTTCACAGTGGAAGAAAACCACCACTTCTTCCAAATAGACCCTAAGATTTCTTCTCAAGTTGTGCCCAATTATTTTGGGATCCATTCCTTCTTTGCTGTACCTTTTCCACAGTGAAGATGGGATTATAGTATCACAAGCCAACTTCCTCTATGCTATTCATCAAGTCATCCCCCGTGGAAATGAGAAATTAACTCATTTAAATTAAATTTATTTTAAAGGCATATTCATTAGTTCTGCTGATTTTTCCTGTCAGGAATTCCATCTGGAAACATACTTAGAAGAAAACAGCAATTTTTTAGGACTAGTCTGAAACATTATATGATCCAATGGAAAGGAAATAAAACTGCTCTGAAGAAAGTTTTGTCTGTTTTTTTGGCAATGACGACGTATCTAATCAGCCAAGCTTTGACAAAACTATTCCCATATGAACGTCCAGAGGAGCCCTGTGCAGCTACCCCGAAGTTTCCTTTAGTTCTCACATACTCCCAAATACCAGTGTTCGTGTCTGCCACTGATTAATACAGTCCTTCGTTCCAAAATGCAATTATCCCATTGACCTTTTGCCACCGTGGAAACGAGCAAGCCTATGGGTCTATGTTCTATAATCACATTTTTGTCCTAATTGTTGCCTTAATACACACAGGCTTTATACATAGGCCTGGAATCCACTCTAGATATTGCCCTTTATTAAATTTCAGAGAGCTTCCCGTAACAATGTCATTACAGTGAAGAAATATTCTCAAGACACAGAAAAGCCTGGATGAAGACACCGTAAAGAAATTTTTTTACTGTGCAACCTTTGCCAAAAGTATACTCCAAGAATCCACATCTACCTTGTTCCCCTCTCAAATTCCACCTTCAAAGGCTATTCCCTGCTTTCTGAAAATAAGGGGAGAGTTTCTGACGGGAGATGAAAAAAAAAATCTTTTAAAAATCTTTTGAGGTTGTAAGGAATGGGTGTATGCAGCCGACATACTTATGTACTTACACATCACCTACACTGTTTCAAAGCTTTTTAAAACCAGCAAAACAAGAGGAAGACTCAAAGCAGCTGTATTCTTTGCAGATGTACTGCAACAAGATAACTTACCTCTAAAATACTTGGTTGATTTAAGCTTTCTGCAGTCCTCAGTAAACTGGAATGCGTGTTTTTTAGAATTCTCATTTTTGTGACAGTCATTCTTTAGACCTAGGCATGCATCACCTAGGCATGCATCAGTGCTTTCAACCACCACCGAGGGTCTCCTAGGTACTACTATATCCTAGCTAAAGGCAGAGGTAGCAAACCCCTCCTACGCTCCGTACTCACCTGTAAACATTTTGGTAACAGCTTTACTCTGCTTGCGGGCAGAACACAGGAGGAGCAGCCAGGGAGGGAAGAACTCAAAGTGGCCAGCTAAAAGCTCCGCTATCGTTCCGGATAAACTTGTAGAAGTCTGTTCGCCCTCGGAAACGTTACAGCCCTCGTCAACCGAATCGACGAGCAGGAAAAGGCTCTGCTGGGGGGGCTTCGCTCCCAAGAGAGGGAGCAGAATGCACCTGCAAGGAACATGAAACGACATCAGTATTTCAAATACATTTAACAATACATTGACTATCATCCAGGCATTCCAACTGACGCTACGATCAACTTAAAAGTTGTTTTTTTAAACAGTCTAAGGAATTTTTTTAAATAGCCACCATAGAAAATACTGGGGTAGACTGAACTAACAGAAATAGAGACAGTTTGAACGGTCAGTGATGTAATTCTTCCTTAGGCAATACTACTTTTTAGTGAACTGACAATTTATAACAACACTTTAAAATGATGCAATGCTGTTCAAGGCTCATTAGAAGACTTGGGAAAATGTTGCTTCACTAAAAAAGAAGCTACTCTAAGAACTTTATTACCGTTGTCTCTGCCAAAGTTGTTATTAGTGCTTATAAGAAACTAATAGCAAACAATAGTTGGTCATGAAACAGAAGTCTAAATAAGTGACACGTTAAATATCTTATCTCAAAGAGTTCAAGTCTGAATGAATAAAGGTTTTACAAAGGACCATACCTTCACAAATGACAAGCGAATTAATGTAGCAGCAGACCAAGGCATTTGGTAGCGACTTTGACGTGTTAGTTTTTACTTATATCGAAGTTGCCAAGTTCCTGTTACTGGAAAAGGATGACCTGCCCCCTCAGGATGCCAGCAGCTGTAGCAACACACCTGGCTGCGCAGCTACAGATCTCAGATTTGCACCCACCGCTGCCACCCTTACTCCGCATCCATCCTTACACAGCCCCTTCGTGCCGCTCTCCAGTATTCCCACGCTACGCTACCAGTTTTTAGGAAAACTCATAATGATTTCGGTCCGTTAAGTTTCACTGACTAAATTATCTTTAAAGTAAACTTTGACTTTACATTAAAAAGATTCAGAAAATAAAACCAGGTAAGAAAAATACGTATCTAACCATTTACTCCTTTTTAGATTTGTTATTTGCACGTGTCCAGAAGGCATGCACATAACGAGTATATATATTTTTTTTTCCTCAAGACCATAATAACCTTTTTTCATTTGTTTTACTGAACAAATTTATCTTCAGAAGACTTTGGTCAACACATTACTACCCGCCAAGCATTCAAACTGGAACATAAGCGAATCTTGCCTGTTAATGGAAGAACGCAACCCACTTCAGAAATGATTCACAAGCACTATTAGTGGAATGTTTGCTATTTTCTGGTTTTCTGACTAAGAAAAACGCAAAATGGAACCAGAGTGGTGCACCTTTCATGTCCGACAGGAACAGCAGAACCTAGCGGAGCAGACTAGGTGATCACACTTGGAAAAAATTTCCCCAAAGGTATAAAAAGGAAGTATAAAATACTTGTGTTCTGGAAGTATTTGGTATTAGATGCATTTTAAATCCTTAACACTCCCCCCTCCCCTCTTTTTTTTCGGATGCACAAGACTACGGAGAATCCTTTGGTCCTTCCACAGCTAGCTACTCCTTCAGAAGATGCCTGAAGTACAACTAAAATCACCGTTCACTAAGCTGGGAAGTTAAGCAGCTACCAATTTACAGAACAGGAAATTAAAGTAGCCATAAGGTTAAAATTACTTCTGTAAGTGATGCCAATCCCACAATGAAAGGAGGCAGTTGGAAATGACCACATTTTCCACCCCTTCCCCCACCAGAACGCTGCCTTGCCCCCTCAGCTATTTAAATCATCTTCACTGCAACATTTTCTCTTTCTATCAAAACCAATTCTCTTTTCACATAGTTCTCTGTATGAAATTACTTTTTGAGTATGAATGTTACTACGAGATACGAAGAAACGCCAATGGTATCTTAAATTAAAATCTCACTTGGCATCTGTGCGACCCTAACAAAATGCCTCCAAGATATCTCGGGAGCATCTGACAACGTTCTTGTGTCAGCATCTACCTGTTGGGAATACCCCCAAGAAGAGCCAACCACCATGCCTGGGAAGCAGTCCCAAATCATTCAGCTTGATTCCTGCAGCTTGTAGCCATTGGCTATAGCAGGTCAAATCAGAAGGTTCGCCCTGCCTCCAAAACAGGGTTGAAAGCAGATGGCCAAGGAATAACGTAAGCACCAGGCAAGCACTAAACCACGTTTTCCCAGAACTCTCAGGGTCCCCAGCAAACAGAGCTTCCAGGGACTTTCTGAACCAGAGATCCAGCCTCTGCATTTAACATCCCTTAGCTGACCACGCTTCCATGGGTTTGTCCAAGCCTTCCATGACCAGATTCAAGCCCCCGGCATCCACATCATCCCCCCGCAAGGCTTTCCATGGCTTAGTTACACGCTGCGTGCAAAAAAAAAAAAAAAATAAAAAAAAAAATCACTTCCTTTTGTAGCTTTTAATCCAAACCATCCTTGTTTCATCCGATACCCTCTTCCTTCTGTGCTGGAACGGACAGTGAGCAATTCTGCCATGTTCCCCTTTCTCCATGCCATGCGTAATCTTCTGATTTTATCACTGCCTCCCCGAGCCATCTCTTTCCAGGCAGAAGAGTCCTAGCATATTGATGGTGCTTCAAAAAAAGCTATTCCACAGACCCTCGCCTCCCTGTGCTCTGCTTTTTTCCACTTCACAGCACTCATATTTCTGAGTCTTAACTTCAATTCCACTAGGAAAAATATATGCACTTATACATATATATACATGCATACAAGAAATGAGGCATGACGACTTCTCCCAGCTTCCAGCGACATTATTAAAAGTGTGGCATTGACAAGACATTGATAAGGCTTTCTCCTGGAGTGCCCTTAGAAAGAGTCGAATCAACTTCCACTCTTTCGAGACATTTTATGCCTCTGGAGCTCAGGGTAGATGCCAAGTAACACAACAGTGACACTTTTCAGAGACGGCAAGCGCTGTGCTAATTTGCCCGAAGTCACGTCGTGTTTACCTCCATAATGCGACTTAGTAATTCCACTCCTCTACAATTTCTTGTTTGTATAGGAAAATTACATAAATCAACACGGAATTAACAATGTCCTGAAGTACCTCCGTAACTGGCGATTCACCTACAGGGTGTTGTAACGGATTGCTTAATTTGCAGAGTGCCTCTCCAAAGATTAGAAGTTGATTTTCTTTACCTTCTGAAAGGATAACAGCTTTATAACTTTTATATTCAATACAGATCTAGAAGTGGTTATTGTTACAGAAAATTTCTGAAATAGGAATCGTGATTTAAACCAACAAAATTGGTCAGTAAAATACAAAATCTCTAGAGAAAACAGCACAAGTAGGTATTTTAAACAATGGAATTAATTTTAATGGCACTGTAACATAATGCCTTATTAATGCAGAGCAAAGATGTTTTACACGCTCTCTGGCAAACAAGGAGTCCTCAGAAGAATGAGCCATCCCACAGAATTCTTCAGGATTGCTACTGAGTTGACTGAACCCACGCAAACATGATTTGCCACATATGGAAGGAATATAAGCAGGCTACGCTGAAGTTCTGCTTATGATTAGCCTTGAGATTTTTAGATTGGATCCATAAAAACCCCAAGACACAACAGAACAAAGTAGGAAGATAGCAGTGCTGGCCACGAAGGCTGAAAAGAGTCACAGTGGAAGGCTAAAAATATATATATATATATACATATATATAAAGGCAAACACACACACACCCTCCAAATAACAATTCATGAGTGGGTCTAGGAGCAAAAGTAGCTATAAATCCTAGTTGCTCATATTTGATGGTCTCTGGTGTATAGGAAATTCAGTTATGTCCCCACCTAAAATGTTTGATGCCTGTTAGAGCGTGAACGTAGCTTACCCCTGAAGGGCTCCCTTTGCTCCATCCAGCTGCTGGCATTCCCTACTGACAAACACACAGAAGTGTATAAAACTCATCTCCGAAGCAAGCCAGAAAAAGCAAGGAAAAAAAAGGAATTATCCCCCCCCCATTTGTCAGACTCCAAGTGCTGCTGCTTTTAGCAAAACAGGAAATACTTCACATTTCCTGACAGAAAGGACTGAGTTGGAAATCTGCTTAACTACTACTCTTACGCATCTTTTTCTACACCAGTGTGACAATTTTCTAACAAAGTGCCTTTTGAGCAACCCCCTCGCCAACAGGTTGCAGTTCAGCGCTTGTATTTCAGGTACGGCCGCCGACGCCGAGAAGAACCATCCCACAGGTCTGCGTTGGGGATTTGCAAACTCTTGCTCTTTTCAAAGAAAGTTTGTAAAAAAGCAGACAGCATCATTATCCCACACATAGCCGCCTTTGCTCTCTCCTCCTGCTCTTTTGCAAACAGATTCCTCGAGCAAATTCACCAGCTATTTGTCATATTCCCAATCCCTGCATATCCAATTAGCCTCTTCACCCCCCACCTTCCTTCCTTAATTACCGAGGGGTTAACTTTTCCTCCTCATTTTAAACTATTAGATGCCTCCAAACATTTTTCTTCAGACAAAACGATCTCTGTAAACTGCTGCGAGGGAGCCAGCTTCAGGGTTAATTCTGGAAGTGGGCACGTACCCCACGCTCTTGCAAAGGTGGAATGGAAAACTGATTCTGCATCCGCAGACCAAACCCATACCGTTTTCATCATGGCATGAAGCCTACCGACCTCCTCCAAGCTTGCGGCTGCGTTTTGTCGGGCTGGAAAGAACAATCTCTTCATTGGCATTGCTGCAAGTTAAAACACACCACTACAGGACGTGGGAACCAGACAAGTTAAGGCAAACATCCCAAATGGATTTTTAAAAACAGCGCTAAGTGCTCCAAGAGATGCTTATTGCTCTCAGGTAAGGTTGCCCTTATGCTCTACACGTCAGGTTATCTGCCTCCGTGCTCTGTTTTTGGGAGTTCTAAAATGTTAGGAAACGGGCATTCTCCTGCTGGAGTTCACCAGATCCCTGCACAACATCATCTTTCCTAAAGACTATTTGCATTTCCAAAGAGAGAGCGATATTTGTTGTCGGCGAGGCAGCTAATATGGGATATTTACAATTATGTTAATACTAATGCCGCTACTCTGAGTCGCAAGAAACGGTAGCGCCAGGATTGTAATTCCTTGGGATTGAAGTAATTCCTTGAGGATCGTAAACACATGCTGAAAATACCCATTCACAATACCTTGGATGAATAGGCTTGGCGATTACTAGCGACATGGTGGAGCTCATCAACTGGTACAGCGATCGAGGTTACATCGAGTTTTACCTGAATTTTTTATTCTACTGGCAAAAATTTGCCAACAGAACCTCATAAAACATTCACCTTCCATGAGAGAGAGGACGCAGCGCTGTCCTCTGGATGCAATCCAAATGCCTCGAAGAGTTTACAATGCAGTTCACACATTTGATCTAAAGAATTACTAAAAATTAAAGCAATGGAAGAATATGCCTCTGTATATATTGGATGGATGTCTTCTTTTATGTATCTATTTATACATAAAGAGTTTAACAGTACCCAGTGTATAACAAAATAGACTGTTCTTCAAACACTAGTCTCAATCCTCAGAAAAGCAAACGAGCATCTTCTTTCTTATGGGTGGTTCACAACACAGCAGATTACCATGTAATTTTTAAGACACTCATTTCCATTTACGTTGTATCAGAAAATACAGAAAACGAGTTATGCAGAGGAACTGTAAATAAGCCAACTATATTTACAGCACGTTGTAGTAATTTTTGCCAGCAACATAAGAAGTAGTGGGATTTTTGCCTAAAAAAAAAAAAAATCTCACACACAGAGACCTAGCAAAATCCTAACCAGCAAGTGGAAACCTAACGCTGCCGGTGCCAGCTCTGAATGAGGCGCAGGAGCGCTCCGTCCTCCCCAGCCCACTGCTGGGGGACATGCTGGGAGGGAGAGGCATGGAACCATCACGGAACCATCACGGAACCATCACGGAACCATCACGGAACCATCAAATCAATGTTTTTGGTTGGAAGGGACCCCTAGAGGCCATCTAGTCCAAACCCCCGCAGTGAGCAGGGACACTGCTAACCAGATCAGGTTGCTCAGAGCCCCATCCAACCTGATCCAACCTCCCTAGGGCAGGGAAGAGCTGGAGGTGCTGCACCACAGCAAACAGGGAAGGAATTCGGTTCTACCGGCGTTGCAGAGGGGAGCCCAGGCCACTGCAAGATACCCAAGGACACAGGTACCCAAGGGCACAAATCTATATACAGGGCGGTTTTCACTACATCCACTGCTCAGGGAATGAACGTAAAAGCTTTAGAATATATAAGAATAGAAAACAAAATAACAAAACTCTACTTTTTTTAAATCATCTGTACTTAAAAAATTCTCACAAGTGACAGCAAACCCCCCCCCCTCGCTCTCCGCTGCCTCACGCGTGGACAGACACACGTTCATTTGTATATGACAATCATCCAGGGGTTGTTTAGCAGAATAGAATCCTTTAAGGATGTCCCTCCCACAGGTCCCAATTTGCATTTAAAAGACCGAAGCCGGTGAGGATAAAGCTGTTGAAGACTGTTAGAAGCTTCAGCAAAGGCAGATGTATTCCGGTAGCTGAATTTTTCCAAACTGCATATGCAGCACAGGTCACAATAAAAGAAGAAAAGGTAAATGTCACTTCTAATAAAAATGACAATTCCTGCTGCTCTCTTTCCGAGAAGACTTTTGGCAGCTGTACTCACACCGAAAGGAAAACCAGAGCATCTTTACCAATTACTTGCAGTACTGTTTGCAGATTACCAAGTGCCACTTGGTCCTATGACAAGGTGCTTATGTCTTACGATGCCTGACAGTAAACAGTTTATTTACCTGCCTTGGAATGCATTCTGGCTAATGATTAAAAGGGAAATTCTAATGGTTGAGTCCAATACCTGCTTTCTGTATAACATCACCCCAATTCTTGGCATTATATACATTGCTTCTTACTGATCGCCCAGCTGCTCGCACTGGGAGCAACGTCCTGAAAAACACAAACACGGGACCCGTAGCAGCGGAAATATTTGAGAAGCACAGGGGCTGTGAAGCACAGAACACTTCTACGCTTAAAGAAGCTGCAAAATAAAACATATGGGCTGAATCTGGCGAAGGTGGACTGACCCAGTTTGCTGTGTGCAGACCCGTGTATGTACCAAGAGGTTTCATCAGGTTATTGTGGGACCCGTTCTGTAGTTTTTCGACGTGCCAAAGCGTACTGCAACCGACTGTGACTTTCTGACGAAGTGCAATACTGGAATCACGCACGCTCATGGCCTACAGTATAATATAGATTCTTGTTTCTAGTGAATTATTTATTTCTAGGCTGCGCAGGAAGACGAACTGTCTCTAGCAGTTCTACCCAACTATAGTTAGTCTTATGAAGGAAGAGGCAGAAAGTAGAAAATTAAAAAAAAAACCCCAACCCAAAACCTGAGAATCACCTATTGGGAAAGCTCTAGGTACAGCGCAAGGATGTAAATCTAGGGACTGGTCTTTTCAGAAGCGGTGAATTAGAAACAGCAGGCAAATCTTGTGCAATTCAGTACCTGGTTTTGCAACGTCTTGTAGCAACCTGAGCTTTGTTGGTAATTGTAAAGCGGACTTGCAGTCCCACGAGGAGGGCACAAAAGCCAGGTCCAGGGCATCACGCCAGGCAACGGGGACGTTGATCGTGGAACCGGCACCATCCGTCACACGCAAACAGAGCGTGCGGGGCCCCTGCGGAGCGGCCAGAGACCTCCTGCGGTCTCATACAAATATACAGGTGATTTTTGTCTAGAAAGCATTGCCAGCAGGTCTACTGGTGGATTTACTCGAATCCTCAGAAAATAGAAACCTTAAGAGCAAATATTTTGGTGTAAAAGTTGGATGGCCTAGAACAGTTTGCAAACAACTCGGCTATTATAAAGGACAGACAACTGTAGCTGAAAACCATTCCCACCTGCTACCATGAGCAGGTTGACTCTCTCCATGTATTTTTAAATAGAATATATTTGCCATATGTGCTAACACAGACAATATGTTCTAAACTACTCAGTCTGACACACAAAAATCTGTGCCCCTACCAAAGGCAAAGAGGCGGCGAGTACAGGAAACAATGCAAACGTTTTCCTGAGCACGTCATATAAAACAGTGATTTATTCTACACAAACTCTCCCAGTTTGGCTTTTTAGTGATGGAGAGGTCATCTGGTCTACTTCCCCGCCTACATCAGCTCTACATCTGTCAGCCCTGAGAGATACAAGTCCAGGCATTCCTAAAGACTTCCACCGATCAATACTCTGGCTCCCCAAGCAAGCTCTTCCAGAGCTTCAATATTCTGATAATTGGGAAGTTTCTGCCTTCCCCCCATGCCTACCCTTAACCTGTTTTCCTGCAATTTAAACCTTGTACTTCTTGCCCCATCACTTGTGTCCCACGGATAACACAAAGCTCATTACAAGGAAGCCAGTAGTCTCCCAAATCTATAACCACTTCCCTCGGTCAGGCAGACCATTAAGGAACACACTGAAAAAGCGACAGAGGCAGGACAGACCTCCATGAAACCCACCATGACGTGCGTGTCAGTATGAAAATGAACTACTGATCATTACTCTCCAAGCCCAGTTACTCAACTCTTCTACACGTAGCCAGATATGGTTCTACCTTGCACACAGCCTGTTTGCACAATTCTCATGTAAGCATCAAAGCCTTCCCAAAAATTCACATTTACTGTTATCCCTTTTCCCACAAATACGATTACTCAGTCTCTTACAAAAAGAAGTTGGATAGATTTGTCAAAATCAAACCACGTCGTACCACGTTAGCTCTTTTTCAACTCTTTGTTATCTTCCAGCTGCTTGCAAATAGTTTGTCTGATTATCTGTTCCAGATTTTTTTATTTCAACTGACAAGCTTCTAATTCCTCATGTCTTTTTGTCCCTTTCTAAAGCAAGGCACTGAATATACATCTTGTTCTTCCAAGTCTGAATTTTCAGCCCTCCTGATAAAGGGAACCTGTCCTTTGAAGATAATCAGTAACAGTTCATAGGATGAACAATTTGAAGACATCTCACCTACTCTAGGGTTTTTGGGTAATTTTTTGTCCAGTCTATGTTTTTCTGTAATCTTACTTTGTTGCTAGTCTTAATTATGTTAGCTGACTGCAAAATGGCTGTTTAAAGAAAGGGCAATATATACAAGCATTGAACATTTTCACTGTCCCAGTACTATCGGTTTTTCCTCTCCAGTGAATAGCAGACCAACATTTGGTGGATATTGTCTTCCTTCTGCGATGTATATATGGAATTACTTCTTACTACCAAAGAAAACAAGCCTTGCAGGAAACAAACCTTGAACCTTCAGTTTTGCCCTCATTTTCAAATTACTCTTTTACTTCCATATGCAGTAGTTGACGTACTTTCTTTCGCAGTGTTCTTTCTAATGTTTAACACGTGAATGATGAGGAACTCAGTTTCACTGAACCGGACACTTAATACACCGCTTTGAGACTTCAGTGTTCTTTCCAGCTACCTCCTTTCTTTCATTATACTTGTCTTCTTGACATCTCACCCACAAATTATCTAAGGTCACCAACATCTCCAAGTCTGCTCCTTTTAGTTTGTCGTTCTTTCTCCTCCTCTTCTAAACATCACGCATTTCACAGTCACCATCTCCAAAAGCTGCCTTCCACCTTCTCAACTAGTTCTTTCCAATCCGACCGAAGCAAATTTGGGTCTTCCCACTAGCTATTTTCTCCTCTTTGACATTAGAAATAATGGCCACAGACAGAGTCCTGCTTACATCATGCTTTCCCAGCTGATGTGCATCTCCTTATTTGTTCTGTTACTCAACTTTTTCAACTATACAGACATTACTGTGCAAATTCTATGCCTTGGAGAACTCCATTTGATATCTTAAAGGAGCTCTTAAAGGAGCTTAGCTTACTTGATCTTACTGGTTTGGTAGAGTAAAACATTTGTATTTTAGGAAAGACATGGTTTAGAGGTGTGGGAATCTCTTAGTTACTGACAACTACTATACTTTGCTGAAGCAGGCAAACAGTTAGATACACCAGATGGTCTCATAGGGTTGTTGGTAGGTAGTTTTACTTACAGTCCATACAAGGTAACACTTTTACCAACAAACCTTAAGTGGCTATCACACACATGTAACTATCACCACGTATAGTGTATATCTTTTATTTGCAGGTTGTTTAGTAGCTTTCTTTAGTTTATTCTAGAACTACAAGCAAGCATACGATGCACAGAGCAACTCCTAAACAACCTTTTTTTTTTTTTAAGCATACCAGTTATACAAGTTACCCTGACAGATCTTTCAGAGCATTTAAATCAACCTTGACTGTGTACTAATATTTCCAGTTCTGCTTGTTTACCCCATACCTTTTTGCCATTAGCATAAAGCCACCTAAGGCATTTGATGAACCACCTCACTCATCTTCCTCTGTGTCCGTCCCATGACCCTAGATCTGTAACTGTATTTCCTCGCCTCCTCCACCCCCAGTTTTTGAGCCATTGCCTAAGTTGCTGGTATTTACATTTACCCCTGGGATTTGTCATCCACCAGGTGTTGTTTAAAAGCTTTCTTTTATTAGAGTAAAAATAAAATAAATAAAAAAAATCACTACTTTTCTTTGTATTAAGGATCAACTAAATTCTCATGGTTTGTTTCCACAATTCAATCTCAAATCTCTTTCCTGAAAAATAAAAAGGAAAAAAAAAAAAAAAAGAAAAAGGTAGGGGGTGTCAAAGAAAGTACACAGTACACTTTACACCAAATGCATGAGATGAAAGCATCAAATCAGACTCACTGAAAACTACTACGAGTTGAAATGAAAGAATTACCTCTACTGCACCTTATTTTCCCTACATGTAAAGTCAGGATAATAACTTACTTTGTAAATATTCAGAAGTCTGTGGTTGCAATGCAACATGTAGGAGTGGGGTACCACAATAAGAAAACTAACAAGTTTATATATGCAACAGAATGTATTAAAATTACAAAGTTAGTTTTAAATCATTTATGAAATCAAAGGTACAGCAAAGTGAAATATAGAGTCTCTTCAGCTTTCCTTATTAACTACCTGTTTTTTTAGCTGTTTAAAAAAATTAGTATTTGTTAAACAAAAATATATCTTCTTCTATGAGCAGTGTTATCTGAACACATTAGTATACAACTGAATCGAAATCCTTGTAGCTTTACAGGCATTTGAAGTTGTTGGTGTTACGCTGATTTTGTCTCTCTCCAAAACGCAATTTCTTTCTTCTGCCTGGATTTATGCAGAGCATAAACACAACTGAAGAAACAGATATTGCTTTCCAGGTATAGGATTACATTTGTTGACAGGAGAGAAATGTCAGCCACAAAAAAAAAAGAAACAAAATAACCCCCCAGATGAGACTGGTAGAAAACTGCACTGAACAGACTCAATTGTGCGGCTTTCATCAGGCTATATTCCAGTTTACTGCCCAGCCAGCCCTACCTTCTGTTATTCCATGGCCACGGAGCAAAAGACAAGAGCATCGTGCACATGGTCCAAAGGCAGTCACTTATTACTGCGGTTCAGGCTGACAATCCCCAAATTAATTAGATTTTTTTCCTACACACTTGATTCCAAAAGAAAAAAAAAAAAAATACATTTCTGATGGGGAAGCCCAAAGAAGCGGCGCTGCAGTGGCTATTTCAGCAGTAAGCTGTTTGCTTCAGAACAGGGGGTTCTCGAATTGCCTGCCTGGAGGAGCCAGGATAAATAGCATCGTACGTTTTGAAATCTTGATCATTCCCTCATCGAGTTGCTCTTTACCTGCCGTCCTGATTGCTTGCACATCACCACGAAGCGCCCCTCGCTCCAAGGGCTGAACTGATTGCAGGATTACACTGCCCAACCTCATTTGCAGAAAATCCTCTACACAAATACCAGACGAAAAGCTGTTAAGATTTTACCTGACTACTCAAGCACTTAAGGCAGCTTTCCTCCTATGTTTGCATTACCATGTATCTCTCCCCATTTTATTTTCTCAAGTAAAAGCGACTAGCCTAACCTTTAATTGCACTGTCTTAGTGGAAGGGGCAACAGATAGAGCCGCTTTCGTGTCCCCCATTCAAAATTATTCTCCCATACTCCCCAAAGCCGAATCCACAGCGTATGTTCCTCACTCATCACTCTGGATCCATATCAGTTACCTTGTGGTTGGTTCCACCCCCCCCCCCAACCCCAAGCAAATACAGTTTCTCTTAATTTGACTGTAAATCTCCTATTGATCCTTTCTGTATCTTCTCTGTAATTTACTTTAAAAAAAAAAAACCAACATTGTTAGGTTAGCACCATGCAAACCTGATTCTATTATCTTACAGCAGCGATGCATTTCACTTTGGAACTGATTCTACAGCTTTTTATTTAGTAAGATCTATTTTTAGCCTTAACTACAATAAAAGTGACAGAAACCACATCCTCCTCTCCACCACCCCTCAATTTATACACAGTATGTTTACTGTGGATGGCAACTTTATCATAATTTAAAATAGAAGGAGGTACTATGGAAAAAAGTATACCTGAAATCATAACAAAAAATAATCAAACATTCACAAATGTGAATGTGCAGTACCTGCTATGAATCTTCTAGGGAACAAAAATAACCTTTTTTCTTCGTTTTTTAAGAGAAAGTAAGTGGAAAGAAGCTGAAGCAAAGGAAGTGGCAACACTCCTAATAAATAAAGCACCTGAAACCAAACCCATGCGTACAATTGCCCATGGAATGCAGTAGAAGCTTGGGAAGTTTACTTAAGTGTTTCTAGACTAGTCAAGCCCAACGTGTGTCGGTACCACTGCCACCACTTACACCAGTGCCACGGCGAGAAGAGTTCATAATATTCTTCTTTCTTAAACTCTGCGTTGTTAACAACTTAAGTTTCTATCTGGTAGAGAAGGCCGAGTTGACAGCCCTTTGCTAATTTAGGGTAATTTACAATCATGTAGGACACAATTTCTCCTATCACAGATCAGCTGGACGTTACCTACAAACAGCTCTTTCGCAATGTCCTGAAAGTGTAAAGGATGCCCAGCTTAGTGATTGTATCACGCTCCCCGTGACTGCAGGAGAGCTAATGCACTTAAGCCAAGACTTGTTAATTAACTGCTTTAAGATGGAAATCATGTTGTAATCCCATTCTTAACAGTTTTTCCTCATGAGGTTCATTCCTATCTGCCCGTTACCATCATCTCTTTACTGCTACAAACTAGAGCTTCTGAACAGTTTTCTGCTTCTTTCAGGACAACTCTGTGATTCTTCAAATAACCTTAAATAAGATGCTGCCACATCCCCTTCTTCTTAATCTCTTTCACCTACTAAATTATCGCGGATCTTTAGCACACGAGCTTGCATCTGTACAGCCAGAAGCTCATCTCTCTCGCCTTCCCTTCACATGCACCAGTATCACCAACTCTTATCAGTACGTGACAAAGAAAAAAAAACAAACCCAAAAAACCCAAGGAAGAGACACTGGTGATGGGCTGCAGACCTCAAGTCTGCTCACGTATGAGACTACTCCCATTCTTCTCTCCACTCCTGTCAATTTAAAGAGCATCCAAAACTGAGCCAAAAAGCTTGATCTCCTCCTACCACCACCAAAGACTTCTTGGTCCTGGCTTGGTGTGCAGGTATCTGTAAACACGGCACATAGAGAGGACTTTGATTGCAACTGTTTTGCCCCTTGCACTCCAGCAGCTATGTAAATTTCCCATCTTTTCCTGATCTCATTTTCCATTCTTCTTTCATGCTATGCCATCACATTTTGATGTCATCAAGTGTACCAGGAACCAACCCACCTCCATTCTTTGCAGCACCTCCTCTGCAATACCTTTGAACACCTATATACACCTCAACCCTTATTTCAGCGTAATTATTTTCTTACTTTTTTTTTTTTTTTCAAACACACTCGCCTTTTTTCTTAATTACTGCTTTCTGAGCAGTAATTCTTCAATCATGAAGTGCTTCTGCATTAAGTATTCAAAACATCCCTGCTCCTAGACAGAGTATTTCTCACCATTCCCAGGGCCTTGTACACATCATCACATGGAAGAAACACAAACCTCTCCAATGCATTGCTTCACTACCACTTTCAGGAGGCGATATTTCAAGGCTATCTTTTCCCAGTATATAGACACACTAAGTCCTTTCTGCTTCACAATCCGCCAAATCCTTTTCATTTTTTCATTAAAAAGGAAGAAAAGAAACTTAAACCCTTGCACAAGCTATGAACATGTGCATAGAAAACTGGAGGGAAGGGAAGTAATTAACAAGTGAGAATTGCTATGAGGGCCCATCTAACTAAACAGCTTATAGGAAAACCTGTAAGGTTTAAGACTGAGCCACGTAGATTAAAGGCAAAATCTTAATGCCTATAGAAGCAGAAGACAAAAAGGTCTATGTAAGTTGTCATTATTAAAATGCCTTAAGGAAACTTTCTTATGGTAATTTAAACTGAAAAGGTTAAAACCTTAAACGGCATTATGTTCAGTCTGTACACGGTGCTTCCATACAATGGAAGAAGAACATACAACTTGCTCTTGCAGAAACACTAACTGTTGCTATGTGACCCGGTAACGCCACAGATTTAAGGGAAAAGCCTGAAGAGAAACACGCCACAAAGTACTTAAGCTTCAGGCAACGCTCAACTTTCCAACAGCCCAGAGAGCACCAGAGCACGGCGGTTCCTACGAAACCAAGCGTCAGTTAAAAGTCCCAAGCACTGGTTGCACGTTATGTGTACGTACCAGGAATCGGAAGCTCCGTCAGAGTCAAAATGCTCTCACAAGAGCGAGTTTACGAAATACCAATTTACCTTCTGCAACTGCACTGCCACCGAGCTGGAAATACAAGCTGAGCTGGCGGATTCTTTTCAACCCGTTGTGCATGCTCTTAGAAAAAAAAACAGTTTCTCATCTCACCCTTGAACTGGCACAGTTTTCAGCTGGTGTCCTGCTGCTGTGATTTTTGAGTATAAAATAAATCATGTTACCGAGTAATTAAAACATAGACAAATGTTGTATTTACTCAAAGTCTCCATAACATACATGACAAAAAAATACCTATAAATTAACAGGCTCATACCACGCAACAGGGGAAGTCGGCACAGAAACAGCGTTCAAAATTGCTTGAGCTGTTGTGAGTAGCAAGCTACACTGAAGACCAGCAGCATTTCACCACACATTTAGCATTCATAACACTGTAGTAGTTCACACACACAGGAGACAGTATTAAAGTCCAGCGCCGTGCATTTTTTTGTACTGTTCCTCTCTTCTTTCATACAGACTGTCTTGCTCACCATTTTTCTTCAGTAAATCTCAAAAGATCTTTTGATCTTGCAGGTATCAGCTTATGTGTAGCTGCTTCCTATAAAGAGTGCGAAAAGGCTCTGGGCAGCGAAGTCTTCTATTTTTAGTATTTTATGTCTCTCTGTATGCAATCACTAAGTGTAAGCCTCCGCAGTCTGAGGATCAATCTACCAGGGAGCTAAGGACTGTCAAACTGTCCAGTCCTTCTGATGAAATCCATAGCAGTAAATTTTTTTCAATTAAAAAAGTCCCTCAGCCACTTAATGTTGAAGGTACGTATTCTTGACACAAGCTTTCTTCACCAGAAACGAGATACTAAAAATCAAATTGTAGTGATTCCGTTACGATTGAGCACACAGCACTGTCAGCGATCGAGAGACACGCTCCTTACGTTTTGGCATGAGTATGTCTGACAGTCTTTAAGTTTTTCAAAAAGCAGAGAGACTTAAATCCTTTCATGAACCTAGCCTTAAATCACACAGAATCAAGAGCCTGTCATTCCAACACCCAGCTCCTGTGGCATGTCAAACCGAGCCTAGAAACAGGCAGAAGACTACATGGGAGAGACCACCGAGAACCTCCCTTGCTACAGCACCGCTCGCTGTAGGTGCCGAGACCTCGAACAGCCCATCGACGCACCACGGGAAGTCTACAAAAACAACTTGCTTTTAACAGAAATGAGCCTGCTTTTAACTGAAAATGGTTATGGCTCCCACTAAAAGCACAATTCAATCTTGTACCAGATCAAGCTCTTCTGGGCTAGGATCCAACTAGCTTCAGGATTCTAGTCGAGCATAAGCGAAAGATGTAGGAATGGACAAAATTCTGGGAAAGTACAGAAGTAGAATGTTGCATATTTACACATCTAAAAACATTCCTAAGAAAAATTCCCTTTAGATACAGAAAACTTAATATTTAGCTAAGGGATTTTTTTTAATGCCACATTCTTAGGTGTGACCTCTGATGAAAGATTAGCAAGTTGGAAATATTTAATTTAGAGATGAGCTGAAAGAGAACAAAGCAGTATTCAAATAGGAAAGAAAAAAGTCCCCAAAAGGAAAGAAAGAATCTATTCTCCACGTCTCTGGAGAACACCATAAGTAGTAACAAACTTATAGTAAGAAAAAAACCTCAGGTTAGACATATGGATTTTTTTCCTGGTAAGAATTGTGCTGCATAAGAGCGGATGAAGGAAGAGCCTCAGAAACAGACTGGGTTTCTTCTGCCTGGGGAAGGAGGTGGACGACTTGGCTTTCTGAGGTCCCCCCTCCCAACCCTCTCTCTCTAGGTCGAATCAGTGACTTGCACATTTGAACTTCACAGGTGGCAATAAATAAACACACTGGAAGTTTAACAACTTTTTTCTTTAAAGGGTCTTGTAAATTAATCCATTATGCATTCAGATCCATCTTCCCATGAAACAGGATACAGTTAGTCCTTGGCTTTGTTTCTACCATTTAGAGCTCTACAAAATTAGAGCCTCTGACGAGGTCTAGGCTCACACTCTCCTCGTAGCCGTCGCAAAGCTACAGCACCAAGACAGGGCTGGAATGGCAGAAGCAGAGGGAAAGGCAGTGGAGCAGCCTCTTCCAGAGGGAAGGAGAAGGTTAGAGAAGAAGATCGCTTGCAGATCGCTTCCAGACGATCTTTGAGTCTTGGGTGAGAAAATTCAAGGCATTTCTTTTCTATAAAAAGATTAATACTGAATTACTAATGCCCTATGGAATACATTGATAGGAATCCCAGTAGCTTTTGAGTTTCCAGGAGCCCAAGCTCAGGCATCTATAACTGTCTTCATTGCGCTGCCTGTCAGCGTACCTTTTATTTCAATCCCTCCTAAACTCATGGTAAAAACAGGCTTTTAGTAAATGTATTTCATAAAAAAAACAACCCCAAAACATAAAAGCAAGAGAAAAGTAGCCCAAATATCACACGCTACCACCTCACCCCCCTCCAGAGCAAAATTAATACAGCTTACTTTCACAGCAGTTGCAGAACTTTGGGTGCTGCAAACAGCAGCAGAAGCACGTACCGTGGTTAATTCACGGGCAAGGAAAACGCAAAGTGTGTAGGGTAAAGTATCAAAGACTAACCCCATGGAAGTCCAGATACTCTAATTAATCTCTGGCCTTAGCCATTAAAGCGGATTTGGAACTTTGTTAGCTAAAGACAATGCAAAAGTAAACAGTTCTAAGAGGGGGGGAAAAGAAAAATGAAACAAAGACAAAGAAAAGGAAAGAACTGAAGAGCAGCTGGCCTTCAACTTTGCAGATTGACTCCAAAAACCACTTAAGTTTTCGCAGTTAAGAACAAGCTACTCCAAAACAGGGAAGAGCTCGCTAATTAATTGTTCAATAAAGCCTACACAATCCGCGATAATTTTAATTATATTACTGGCTTCAAAGATCGCACGAGGAGTTCTAAAAAGAACAGCTTCTTCGCACTTCATCTGTTACCGCTCACAACTCAATTTCTAAACCTGTTCCTTCATCTCTGCTAAATAAATGGCAAGAAAAACGGCATTTCAGTACAGCAGATTTAAAGCCCCCGGACAGCAGTCACGGAACATTTGCTGAACAAACCCGTGTTTCTCCTACATGGTCAGAGAAAAAAATCCAGAACTTGAAATAAAACTTGTTGCCCCTTATCATTTAGATAAGGGTAAAAGCTTTCTCAATCACCTGCAATTTGCAACTTTCTGATGCTACACCACTCTTGAGGGCAACAGGGAAGAAAAAAACAAGTCAGTAGCATGGAAAGCCAATACAGGTGAAGGGCTGGAGGGGAGGAAATGCTTGTTAGCATTGGTTGACAATCCTAGTTTGGGGTTTTTTTCCTCCAAATTCTGCTATTTATGAGATTTCCATCATATTGCCAAACACGGAACACCAGAGGCTCGAGCCTTTGGAGTTCTCCTCCAAACAGGTAAAAGGAACTTTACATAGATAAGAGCTACTGGCATAAGATTTGTTTTACTTTAATGCTGTCCAAACGAATGACTCATACAAGAGGGCTTTCAATTTTAATCAAGATAAACCTCTGCTTCAAACTTGCAGGCAGCATAAAACCTTACACGACCTCTCACACTCCTCACCATCAAGTCCACAGATATTTGCATATTCTAGAGAAGTACAAAACTGCTTTACTTTTTATATCACTTAACAAATCCGTTGAGCACGCAGACACCTAGGAACTACACCACAGATACTCAGGACACCTTCATGGAGCACCAAGAGGCAGAGAAACCGTAACACCCAACAATTCTTTATTGCTATTATTTTAAAGTTTTGGTGCGGATGCCTCTTGTCATCTGTCCGGCTTAGTTAACTCTGGGGTTTCCCTTTTCAAATATGAGTAGCAGAGATCAGGAGTCAGAAATAGGAGAAAAGCTGTGATTGTCTGGGAACCTGCAAAAGGAACCGTGACACTGCTTTTAGCACCAGCGCATGTAGGAAAAGAAATAAATCTGGTGGCCTTTCTGAAAAAAAGATATTTAAGTTCTAGGGCATCATTTCCATTGTATTCATTTTTGGTAAAGAAGATGTAACGTCAGCTTGAGAAACCTTCTATGAAGTTCTTATACAGTCACAAAATTGTTCAGCAGCTTTTTGTTTTCCCCCCTCTTAAATTGTTCTTTTCTTGGGTTCCTACTGATCGGCGACAGCTACTTGCCCGAGAATGCAATTTCAGCAATGCAAATAAGTGGAAATCTGAATTCATAGCTTTGTTCCCACCACCACCACCCCCAGTAAAAATCTCTTTGATCAGACCATCTTACATTAAAGTAATTGTATTACAAATACTTCAGTAATAAAGCTTTAGGACACTTCACGGGTAAAAAACACTTGGCCATCACTGACCCAAATTCAGTATGTGAGAAATAAGCATGTGAAAAGTCTCACAAGGTTTGAAGTTTCTTGAAAAGACATGCAGAAGACAGCAAGAAGCAGCATCTGCGAGCGATAGCAAAGCAGCTCCCTCTGCACCAACCTGCTGGGAGATGTGGAAATTCACCATTCGGGGGGAGGGATTTAATTAATTGCAGCAATTTATTAATTTCAGCAACTCACCCAAGCAAAATTCAAATTTTGCTCTAAGTTTGTACTAGACCAACACACACTAAAGGCAAGTTTAGTGCAAGCTTAAAAACGTTATGTTATTCAACAGACATGTTCTACCTCCCAATTCTCTGATTCAGGAGCTCCGGTCGTGGATGTCTTTCAAAGCCAGAGCAATGGCTGCAAAGGAGATAAACTCCGCAGAGTAAACCAGGTCTACACTTCTAGTAACGTCCACCTTCTGGGCTGTGAATTAACCAAGCTCTGCCTGCCACCACTAATCCTAACCGTAGCACAACGCGTGGGAATTACGTGCCTTCCTCTGCTGTCTGAAGGTGTTTAATGTCATCTCCCTCGTCTGAAAAAGGTAAACCAGGATCAAAAGGGCAAATGGCTTTTTACAGCTTCGTTTGCACAAATTTCAGTATTGGCCATGGTTTATATCAGAGCTTCTCTATGTCCCCGTGGCCTTGGATAGCTGATAGCTGCCTGTGTTCCTACCAATCGCTGGAAGTATAAACTTGCTGCAACAAAACCAAAACTAACCCTCACTAGCAACCTCAGGGAGAGTATTGCAAAATTTGGGTTATTCCTGATTTTTACTTTTCTATTTAAATAGGGAAGAATAACCTAATAGACCTCTTCACTTAAGTTCTTTCAGTTCAACACATCATTTCTTCTTCCTCTTGGAGTCTGTAACACTCTCTGCCATTTCCTTTATAGTTTCTACTTTAATTTCATCCAAAATTTGAATGTGATGCTTCAGCACCCACCCTTGTGTTTCAGCCTGGTTTCTGCTCCGGTACTGCATCCCTAAAAAGCAAAGTGCCCCAGAAGCGGTGCTGGAAGCAGCAGTTCTTTCTCTCAGCTGTCAGCGCAGCAACAAACGCCCGTTAAATACATTTGTACGGATCAGCCCTTCCAGCTCTTCCAATCTGCAAGATCTGCCCCTGAAAGAATTTTTAGGGCACGTTAAGATTATGAATACATGAGAAATTCCTAAGAGAAGACAATCAAACAGGAGGAGAAAAGTCTTTAACTCTCCAGGTCATCACTTGCACATGTTATCACTGACCATCGGGGTTGCTGAAAACCTACTGAAAAAAAGTTCTTCAGAAAAAGAATCAGGATTTTAACTAATGAACTTTACATGGTTTATAAACTGGCGCATTACGAGGCATTAGAAAGTTCTTCTTTCCAACTATTTCTAGGACAATTAGCACAAAAATAGAATGGTGTAATCTTGCTTAGCACTTGTGAAGAGAAGCCTTTCCATTTTAGGCCATGAATACATAGCTGGGGCTGGAGCAGTCGTGCAGAGCAGAGCAAAAATCTGACAGTGTCCTTAAAGATCTTTCCCCGCTTCTCCCAAATAAAGACCATTAAAATAAGGTAAAAAAAAAAAATAAAATCAACGGAGCAGCGAGGCGAGAGCTTTATGCTGTTTCAGTGCCTTTGCACAATGCGAATGGCAATCAGCTGACGGGTTAGGTCTTCCCAGAACTCATTTCCCATCCCAACAACTTTCACTTAACAGAAAGCATGTATGAACACACCAGACCAGAGTACCCAAGCGCTCAGCAGTTAAGACTTCGAAACCGTGAGAAATACGAACTTCGATTTTTGTTTAACACTCCTGGCACGCTTTATATATTAACAAAAGTTCAGTTAACAAATGATCAAGGTATTTGATGGTGGGAAGGGGGTTGCCAAGTTGCCCTTGTTTGTGGACAGTGATTGTATCATACAGGCAGCAGAACACGCTTGCGGTATCGCTGTCAACAGCCATCTCCTGGTCCCCTGCCACAGCGCTGAAAACTTATATTCCCAGTACAGCACCTTGTCTCTAACACCTCATCTCCCTTAAATCGGAAATTTGAGAACCAAGACTAGCTACCACAGCTGCTTTTGAGAGCAAGAGATCAGGGTAGGTGGGCAGCAAGGAAATACATGAAGGGCCAAAAAAAGGAAAAAAAAAAATAATAATTCTCCTTGACTGAAGCTGTTGTACTACAACGTAAGTATTTTTAGCATGATTATTAGAGTTCACAATCACTGCTGCAAAATTTGAGAAGGGAAAGACTAGCACCAGATGTTGTGTCGGGTTTTATTTTTCCAGTACAAAACCAAGAACCTTGTATATCAACCTAAATACTCAAAGAGCCCATCGTTAAACCCTGCATTCATAAAAAGCAGTCTTGGCTAAAAAGCTGAGCCTGACTCTCCAGTATCTTTTGTACTTCTACACTGCACTTTCCTCTAAGGACATTTACCCAACTCCCGGAATAAGGCAATCGCGTTTAGAACAGAGGAAGGATTCCAGCTCTTATGAGACGACTTGCCTGTACTGCATTAGTAAGATTTCCTTGTAATAGACCTTTAAGCATAAACGGGCTCTTACTCACCAGATTAATCCACTTCCATGATTTTAAAAGCTATATGGCCAATCTGTTCTTCCATTTATAGACACTTAATTTCACCTGGTTTTTAGTCATTACAAACTGAGAGGGCTTCATACTTCTGAAATTAGCACCTTAATACCTGCTAGAAGGTGCAACTTCACTTAGCAACAAACAAAAAAAATCCAGAATTAGTCTTGGTTTAGACTATTTGCTTTAAGACATCATGCTGAGAACAATGTAGACATGCATCCTGTTTATTCAGCGGGCAAGGACACAACAGCCTTCAGAACTGGAAGGCTCTTTACACCACCACGACAATATGAGCAAGCGCTACAGCTCAACCTCAATACTTGTTTACCCAGTCTTAGTAGGCAGGGGGGAAAAAAAAAAGAGGATTTTTTTTATACTGCAAACATCATCCAATAAACCCTTAAACACCTCAAAAAGTTATGTCGCTACACAACGCTAAAGAACTTCAGTTTAGCTAATATTCCAGAAAAGTTCTACACCAGCAACACAATCAATGGAAGCTCTGTCACCAGAGACAAGCTTTACCCGTTCTGAATTATCCTTCATTGTGACCCAAACGCATGAAGACCGACAGACACATGCTTGTGAAGGCTGTGCTCAAGACAGCACGTTGTTCTAAGCGATCTATGGATATATGCTCTTACATACGCATTAGGATCCTTACAGAAAGAAAATTCTCAGTGACATAGAATCATAGAATGTTTTGGGTTGGAAGGGACCCCTAGAGGTCATCCAGTCCAACCCCCCTGCAAGGAGCAGGGACACCGCTAATCAGATCAGGTTGCTCACAGCCCGGTCCAACCTGGCCTTGAATGGTTCCAGGGATGGGGCCTCCACATACTGAAGAGACTTTGGTTTGTTAGGGAACATTAAGTGAAAACAACAAATAAATATTTTCATTCAGCTTGGATAGCTGACAAACCTTCTAAGGGGCAGGGTGAGCCACCTTGATAAATTTCTGATCCACTCAACACCCTGGAGTACTTACAAGCAGCAATAAGGATTTGACAGAACCTGTGCATATTGTGAGAAGCAACGTTAAGGAGTTAATTGACGTTTCCCTACCACATATTTTTAGACAAACATAAAACCGATGTGCTGGATGAGACCCAGAGATCCATTAGTCCAGTTTCCTCTTAGAAAGAGCACAACATGGGAAGCTTTTGCAAGGGCTTGTTTCAGGTCTACAAAGGACAACCGCCCTACCGTCATGGCACCAGAAGGCCACTGACCAGGTATCTTCCACTCTGAAGTCAATTACTTCAAAGCCTTTCCAAAACATCAGTTACAACTGAGCCTGTTAACATACAAATGTAAATACATTCACTGTTGATAGTAAATTTTGTTTAAAAAGTAAATATTTATGTCAGCTATAAGGACAAACTTAGATTCTCCCATGGTAGGTCTGCAAGCCCTGACATTGGTAACAAACCATGAAACAAACACGTTTAAACCATCTGCATGGTAGACTCTCTGGAAGGAAGATCTGAACAAAAACCATGCTGGTTTCTGTTTGGGTTTTATTTTTGATAGGTTTGTTGTTGGGGTTTTTTTTAATTTTTTTTTTACCTTTTAAATGCTTCAGCAGGGTTCCTCTCGCATTCCCCGGGTTGCAAGAGACTTTGAATGGCGGGGTCTCTTAGTTTGTCCTCGTATCCCTGGATCAGTCCACTGCGGCAGATTTGTGTAACTAAACCTCTGATAAACCCCCCGACACACAGGGTGTCGGAGTCTTGGGCCCTGCAGAAATGGAAGGCCAGAGCCTGACGGTGTAGGCCTCTCTGCAGGTTTGCAGGTGAGCTCGGCCACAGTAACTCGGTACAGAGGGCCGTCTTCCCGCTGCCGGGCCCTCCTACCAACAACACACCCCAGGCGGCTCCTTTCCCAGAGACAACGCCGGTATTATTCCCAGAATTCGCTACCAGAGATGGTTTGTTGGCAGCGCTACCGCTGCAGTTAGCTTTCTCCTGGAGGCAGTGCTGAAGCTTGTGGAAAACCCACTCCCTACAGTAAAACGGCTTTCCCTGCAGCAAGCTGGTTTGAGCCATTTTATAAAGCGTCTTCTCTGGGATTTGTCACAAGCAGCAGTACAGCCTCGGCATCTCACGGGCGGGGAGACAGGCGTTCACCTTGCACAGAGGGGAAAAAAAAATAAAATTAAAAAAAAAAAAAAAATCGCGGCGGGGGTTACGGCAATCGGCGAACCTTCCTCCTAAAACTTAGCAGCCTCTTCTCGGGACGGGTGCCGCTCCGTGTGGACGCTTCATTCCCAGCAGTGTCACCGCTCAGCTGACATCGTGGAGTGGCGTCCGATACCGACGCCGGGCGACGCTTCTCGGGCGGCTCAAAAGTCCACGCGGCTCCATGGCCGCATCCGTCGCTCAGGCGGCTGCGCGCGTTCCCAGGATGCAGGCGAGACGATGCATCTGGAGAAACGGAGGGGAAGCCAACTTTTCGGTATATGCTAAATGCCTTTCGACGCTAGGCATTAATCTCTCTGGATATACATCCAGAAAAAGCTGTCCGTAACGAAGCCTTCCTTCTGGGAATTTTACAGGGAAAGCGGTTTTTCTTCGGAGCGCTAGGTACACGCCACAAAGGTGGGTAAGCACCACTTACTAAGACAGGATCAGTCTGGAGAGCGAGCTTTGCAGACTTCATGCATCTGGGCGAGCGTCTGAGAAGCGCTTCGGATGACAGTTCCTTACGCAGCGTCGACGACAGGAAAAAACAAAAAGTGTTTACGGCTGCTTATTTCAATACGTTCGCCAGCGTCTTCTTCAGGAACTTGGATTCTTACTGAACCTGTTCTCAGGTATCTTAATCGCAAGATGTCAGAAGAGACAACATCTTCCCCTAGAGCCCTGAAATAAAGAAGACAGCACTTTTAACCCTCCGTGCAAGTCGTAATTCAGTCAACTGCAAATGCAGACAACAAAGAGTAAAGTCAAGGGCTCTTACTCTTTCTTTTTGCTTATGCTATTGAATCAAATCAATCTAGAGAGCCGTTTTAAAGAAATTTGTCATTACAAGGTACGATGAGACACGTAGGAAAAAAAAAACAAACCCGCAGCAAACCTCAACGACCAGCTATGACAGTGGCCTCAAAGCCAGGGGGGCAAGAAGCCGTGCCGTGTCCCCTGGGGAGAGCCGAACATGCCCCTTCCTCTCCCCAACGAGCCTTCACCGCCCAATTCTCTCTTCACCCAATTTTTCTACTGCCGGCTACGGGGTTTTGGGTTGGCGTTGGTTTTTTGGGGCTTTTTTTGAAGTTTATTTTGCAGTGGGGAGGGGGGGGGGGGGGCAGCCGGCGGCTCCGCTCGCCTCTTTGTTCGCGCCCGGCCGGCGGCAGGGTCAGGGTGCACCGCCCCCGCCGCCTCTGTCACCGCTCCGCGCCCCGCGGCCACACCCCCCCCGGCCCCCCCAAAAAAGCCGCTTTAGCCCGGGCTGGGCTTTAACCCCACGCCCCGCTTTCCTCCAGCCGCAGCACAGCCGCACGGCTCAGCAGGCACTGGGCGGGGGGGGGGGGG